>WBMV01008303.1:1152241-1196899 GCA_013396655.1 Campylorhamphus procurvoides | reverse complement strand
GAGGGCAGGGAGGGACCGCCCGCGGGGATGGGGACAGGGATGGGGATGGGTATGGGGACAGGGATGGGGATGGAGCGGCCACTGCCGTCCATCGGTGCCGGGTCAGAGCAGCGGGGACATCGCTGGGGAGGGCCCGAGCACAGGCGGGCCCTGCCTGGAGCGGAGCGAGGGGAAGCCGAAAGTTCAGGCCCTGGGAAGCCTCGTCCCGTTGCCAACAGCAACCCAGTGCCGCTTGCACTGCTGAATGAGCAGGGACGCTCCCTCTTGGTGAGTAATGCAGGACAAGCACCGGGGTTGTGTTTGCCTCCTTCACCCAGCGCCCCCCGGCCCGTCCTCATGCCTGTGACACAAACCTCTGTTCCTGTCGCACCCGAAATGGCACGGCAGCACAGAGACACCAAAACCAAGGCTCAGGAAAGCCTCAGACTGCTGCCCAGAACAATGTCCTGCATCTCAGAAGTGCTGGCCGCTGCAGCACCTATCAGAGATCAGTCTGGAAGTGCTGGCTTAGCAGAGAAACAATTGTGTTCTCCTTATTGCCAGGCCCAGCAGAGCCTGGCACAGAGCAGGGCTGGCTGTGTGAGGTGCTGCTGGTGCAGGCAGTGGAACAGAGCCAGCTCACAGCAGCTGAGGATCTGGGTCCTCTTCTATTTGTGCATGGACCATGCTGCATCCTGCCAGTGATAGGTAGTATCTGTCCCTGGCACTAAAGCCATCACAGACTGGGAGTGTGCCCAGCCTGCAAATCACACTTCCAGCCCTCTGATGACAACTGGGAAAGGAGGGTGGTGGGAAAGATCACGCACCCCCAGCTCACCCATGTGAGCCGTGGGCCCTGGGCCAGCCTTGCACTGTCTCCCTACCTGGCCCTCTGCAACCTGGGCCACAGGGGGCTTGGGAAGAGAAACATCCCCGTCTGGACCTGGATCTGGCTGTCTCAGCCAGGTCAGAAAACCTCCATACAGGGCTGCTTTTAGAGCTTGGTCTGTGGGCTTGGGAATCCTTCAGCATGAACAGGACCCTGGGAGCATGAAGAAGAGCTCCTGTCCTCACTAGACCAGATTTTCAGCTGGCTCATTTTAATCTAGCCTAACTTTTTCAACTTTACAAAACTGACACCACATTGAGCTGAAAGCCTAAACCCATTTTGTTTCTAAAATTCAGGAGCTTTTCATGATCTAGAGCCATACTCTGCAAAGCCCTTGGGCCTGCTTCACTCCTTTCACTCTTCCCACTTTTTATATCTTTGGTAGTAGCTTTTTTAAAAATAGGTATTATCATCATGGAGAGTTTCCTTGAATAGCACAAATTAATGGATTCTGTCTGAGCAGCTGCTTGATTTGCTCAGTAATTCCTTCCCTTTCCCTGCTGGGCTGTTGCTTCTGCTGCTGTTGTGACACTGTGATTTCAAATTTGCCATCTTTGTGCCTGAGTGTCCACTACACCCGAGCTCTGCTGTTCTCAGTGATGGCTGGGGAAGTTCAGGTGGCCCATGGTTTAAAGCAGGCTTGATGGTCCTGTGGTCAGTGAAGGACACAGTCCCTTTCAGCTGCAATGAACTTGTAATTCAGCACGAGCTTGGGAGGGACCAGACCAGAACTGCTGTTATTCACATTTCTCGAGAAACTCCTGTGAGTTTGACAGCTCCCACAGTCTCCCAGGAACTTGAAAATCCCCCTCTGCATCATAAAGTTGTTCTCAGGGAGCTGTGAGACAAACCCTGCATGTGTGGCAAGACATTTACTTGCTCAGGGAGTTGCAGGACAAGTCAAGGTGGCTACTCCAGCTGCTGACTGGCCACAGGGCAGCCTGGTGCTGCCTTCCTGTTGTGATTTCTCTGCTTCAGTTGTTAGTGGCAGATGTTCATCACGCTGCTAAATGCAGTTGTGGGCAGCAGTAAGGAATCACAGTATGGGAATTGCACAGTAACCTTGCCTGGAATAGAACAGAGAGGAGCAGAACAATGGCTCATTTCTCTTTGCAGGCACATCTTTCTCTATTCAGAGCTCATTAACCCCTCTGTCCCGGCTGCATTCCAGCCCACAGATGTCTGTTAAACTGCACAGAAGTTACCAGAGAACTGCTACAGTACTTGCTGGGGTCAACTCTGCTCCACAGGTTGCTGCATTTTCATGAAGCAGTTGCTGAACTAATGTTATATACAGTGGTTTTATAAACAAAGTGTGCAAATACTTCCCACAGGCTCATCCCACAACATTTTGCAACTCCTGATCATTTGCACAATAGAAGCATGAAGCAATTAAAGCCTTTCATGTTCTCAGCATGAATAGATCTATCAAATTTCACAACTCCAATCCAAAATTGGACTAACTTTAAAATTAATATTGATAATTACCAGTGCATGACTAAGCTTGAGTGGGTGCTTTCCTGGGGGACTTGAGAAATACTCAGTGTCTTTAGTAGCACATGGGGGGCCACTGCAACCCACCCTTTCCAGAGCACAACAGGATGTCACCAGTGACTACCACAACAGGGAACTCCTACTTTGGATTCAATAAAAAGCACCCTGAGATATGGATGGCTCATAGCTGAGTGTCATTTCATCGGATATATTCCCACTGATAAGGGGATCCATGTAACTTTACAAAAATTTCTAAGAGACAGAGGTAGGAAAATGCTGTATCCCCTGGGGTGGGGAGAGACCAAAGACAAGGGGTTCTGAGGTAGTCTCCACATGGATCTGCCAAGTGCCTGCAAAGAGGCAGAGCTGAGGCAAGGAGGGGAGGGTTACTGCTGACTTGGAGTGAATCAGGCATGCCTTTGGGGGCTCTGAGAAACCCCAAAAAAATTCTTTTTTTGAGTGAGCATTCTAAAACTGTACTGGTGAATTGGGGGAGTGTGGTTGTGGCTGTCTCCAAGAGCTCTGCACTGTTCATCTGTTCTCATTCTTTCCTAGACAGATCCAGTGTGGTTCCTGTGAAGAGAACCCATCAGTGGTGATGCTGCAGGGCAGGTCTCACATGAGGGTCCTCGATACAAAGGGCAGCTCTGCACTGCTGTAGCTGATGGGTTCTCAGGACAACAGCTGGGTGACAGGAGCTACCAAGAGCTGGCAGGATGAGTTACAGCTCACCCTCTGTGCAAGACTTGTATCACAGCACCCCCACCACGGCCAAGCCAGACCCAGGGACTGCTCTGGATGTGACTGTATCAGAAACAGCCACCGTAAGCCCTGAGACTACCAGCTTCAACAGCACCAGATTCCCCGACGTGGCCAGCACTGGAGCCGGCATGAGCACAATGCTGCTGTCCTTTGGGATCATTACTGTGATTGGGTTGGCTGTAGCTATGGTAAGCAAGCCCAACTCAATAATCCTCTGTGTCTTTAGGTGGGAGGGTGGCAAGGGGTTCTAGGATTGATTTGAGTTCAATAATTTATTTGTATTCTACAGAAGGCTCACCCCAAACTGCTGGGAACTGATATTTGCTGAGATCCCTTTCTTTCTAAAGCCTTTATCCAGTGCTCCAGTATTTCTGCAGTCTCCCTGTGGTCTCCAAATGGGCTGCTCAGCAGGCCTAGAAGAAGCCTTATATAGTATCAGTATTCATTTTTAATAGCAATAGGAAGTTCAATTAAAGAACACATAGCAGATTCTGTTCTGACTTCTTACCTGGAACAGCTGCATTGATCTAAACCTTGTCAACACTGGGGCCCCTTAAGGAAGTTCATCCAAATGAACTTTTACAGCAGACCACTGAAACCATATTAATCTCTCCTGTGGACACAGGGTAATTGTTTTTGAATTAAAGTGGCCTGAATCCATCCTAGCAAGACTTGCTCTGGACTGCATGTCCAAGGCTGTGCTTGCTGGGCATCAGTCCTTGAGGGTTTGCTGTGTCACTAACCTTGCAATTAATGCTGAGGGCAAAAGCCTTTGGAAACCATGGTCCTGGGCCCAAGAGGGGCAGTGCAAGTGCTGCAGTTCTTCGTTTGATGTATAACCAGATCATTTCCCTGCCGACAGAGAACAGGAGGCAGCACCAGGTCCCGTTCCTCGTGCGAGGAAGGGCTGCACTAACACAGCCAGCAGAGGAGCCCACTGCAAAATTTCATTGCAGGCCCCGGGAGGAGTTTTTCCAAAAGCCCCTAAGAAAACCTGGAAACCTTGTCCTGGAAACGGTCATAAGTTCCCAAGAGCAACATCCAGCGTCCGTAGTTCCCAGCACAAGGCTGTGGGGGCCCAAAGCCTCCCTTTCTTCCCAGCACAGCCGCTTGTACCGGCTGACCGAGGCAAGTCCCTGAGCATGCCCTCTTTGCTTCTTCCCTTTCTACTGGGGATGGGGTAGCAGCACTTCTACAGATGAAAACCACAAAGGGAAGCTTTTCCATCCACTCTTAAATTGCAGCGTATGTCGTGCAGCCATGGAAATGTGCTAGCTACACCTAATAATACACCTAATACTCTTACTCATACTAACACACCTAATAACAGGCCACTCGAGCACTTAGTGTCAGACATGATGTGCTGCCGAGCTCACACTGGTACATATGAAATTTCATTTTCAGTTATCACTTCTCCCTTCCCCCTGCTTTGGTGCACAGTGACACCGACCTTCTACACCACTTTTCTGTGTGCCCTGTGCCCAAATTTCTCTTCTCAGCTGTTCCCCATCCTGCCAGGACTGTTGTAATGATGGTTCTCTTTCTCCTTCAGGTTCTGTATATCAGGAAGAGGAAGAGGTAAGTAATGTCTGTTGTTGGCTGAGGGGAACTCAGTGGTTCAAAATGCAGAGTGAGCTCGGAGGGACACGGAGAGTGTAAGCAATGGCTGTATGAGAACAAGGCTGCAGGAGCCAGCTGTGTATGACAGGCAGGGACACTGCACTCCTGGTACTGGCCTGTCCTCTGACACAGGAGCTTCAAAGACTCCTCTGCAGCATTGGAAGGGAAATTAGGTTAAGCAGGAGGAGGTTGGGAGTCCTGCAGACTCCTCATGCTTCATCTTTGTGATGCACTAAAGGAGAGGAAAGAGTTACAGGTGTAAAAAGAAGCTGGGAACTCTGTCATGAAAGGTGTCAATCTCAGGTTTCTGCCATTCCCAGATCCCTGTGTTTGCCAACAGCTCAGACAGTGACAGCAGCTGGCAGCAGCACAGTGCAGAGGTGCAGCTCTCTAGGCCAAGTCTTAGTGTCTTAATTTCCTTGCCAAGCTCCTGGCTGAAAATAGAGAGGAGAGCAGCTTGAAGGGAGACACGTGATTGCTGCTTCTGTCTCTGACAGCAGGACAACAGTGAAGATCCATTAGCTGTGGTACCTCCTCCCTGCCTGACTCCTTGGGGCAGGCCTGGCCTGGTCACCGACTTTCAAGAAGAGCTGCTGCCCCCTGTAAAATGTCCAAGCCTGACCCAGGCTCAGGTCTGGTTACTGCCACAGGGGCAGCTAATGCTTGGTCTGTGAAAGTAGCAGTGCTGGAGAGAATGGTTGTGCTGGCAAACCCATACAAAGGCAGGGAAAGAATGTGTCATACTCACACTCGTCAGAATAGATATTTGTGGTGACAGTGCCAGTAACTGTTTGTGTATTTCACACCACCCCCCCTCAAAACACGGCTACAGCCTAAGGCAGGGCTCAGTGTTTTCCCAGGGCCATGCCCGCCCATCCATCATCTGTCTCAGAGCTGCCCAGGATTTAGGGGGACCCCTTGGAGCAATGAAACAAGAGCAAGAACAGTTTGTCCACAGGCATCATCCTCCTGTGAGAATCTCGTTTCTATTCTCTGTTCATTATTATTTTCTATTTATTATGTACTTCATCCCCAGAGTTAAAGTACTATTAGGTCACTGGAGCTAGAAATGGCCTGCTACTGGCAGACAGTGGGACGTGGCTGGACAGGCTGTTAGGGGCAGAGGAACTGGGGGAGTCACAAAACGCCCAGCCAGTATATTCCACTGGCTCTTTTGTGATTGATCTTTTAAGGTCTCTGGGAACTTAAATCCCTCTCTGATTCCTCTGTGTGTAATGCCTGCCATCATAGATTAGTGATGGCAATTAATGCCTGTAACTGCACTCTGGGTATCTTCCACTCCTGCCAGTTGAGTCTAGTGGGTTCTTATCCTCATCCCTGCAGGACAGGACACAACTCTTACACAGCAGGAGCCAGAGGGGCAGAATCCCTGTGCAGCAGGAGAAGCAGCCTGCAGAAGGCCTCAGCAGTAGGGTGGGGAAGGCAGCCTGAGCACCTCTCCCTCTCAACCAGCCCTTTTCCTTCCCTCCCATGGGCAGGTTGGAGAAGCTACGGCACCAGCTTATGCCCATGTACAACTTTGATCCCACTGAGGAACAGGATGAACTGGAGCAGGAGCTGTTGGAACATGGGCGGGATGCTGCATCTTCCCAGGCATCTCAGAACAAGGTAGGAATGTTACCACAGCCACTGGTACCTGCACTGCTTTTCTGACAGCATCAGAGGGGCTTTGTAAATGAAGAAACTCATATAGGATCTCAGGAGGACTTCCCCACCTCTGCCAGCCCCAGACATAAGAACTTGAGCATTTTGGAGTGCTTAGGATGGACTGAGGAGTCAGGCAACTAGAACACGGTGCTGGTTCTACTAAAGTAGAAGAGATAAAAGAACAACTTGAGTAATTAAGGGTGAGTTTACTACAATTTATCCTCCAGGGCACCACAAGACAGCAGTAGGATGAGTGTAATCTTCTGGGAGACAGGGCTTCAGTGCCCACAAATGCTAATGGTCCTTTGCCCTGGACCTGAAAATCAAGTAATTTCCAGCCAATTCTAAGCTGTCTCCACTTTGCCTAAGGATCCAAGTGTGGAACAAGTTAAATGTGCTGGAAGCCCTGAAGAGCACAGGCAGGAGAGCCTGCACATTGCTGGGACACAATACATTTGGGCTTGTCTGCACCTCCAGGCCAGCCTTGCTGGGCACAGAGCAGACCTGGCTCAGACACACTCTCTTTTGAGTTTGGGGAGAGGGGAAGAAGGCTTTGCTTTGGTCACTTCTGAGTGCCCAAAGGTGTGCAGTGTGCTGAGAAATCCCTAAGTCCTCACAGACCACTGAAAGAACTCGATATCTTGGCCAGTTGTCTTGACTAATGGTCCAAGGTGGATCTTTGGCAAGAGGCTATCTCCTTCCCAGTGTACCAGGGGGTAGAAAAAATAGGGAAGAAGGGCTTCTCACCACTACTTGAAGCCATCTTCACAGTGTTTTCTGTTTCCTTTGTCACCTCCACCACACAAAAAACCTTTCTGAAAGACAAAACCAGCAGGGATGGTTGGAACAGGTATGTCTCAGCCAGTGACACAGCCTCTCCTTTCTTGAATTCCTCACCAGTTGTTCTGTGCTGCCCATGTCTTCCCCTGATTTTCCTGTCCAGGAGGTCTCCCAAACAATTCTCAGTTTCCACAAACTTTACACCTTCAGTTAATCTGTAGCAAGCTTGGTGTGGGCAGAAAGGGAAAGAGGACATAATAAATACAACTGTAATTATAAAATATTTACCTTGCCTTTACCCAGCCTGCTAAAGAGCCCAGAGGAGATGTGTGTGTTTGGAATATAAAAGGCAGTCAACATATGGACTATGCTGGTTTGGGAAAGCAAGAAATGTGTTGTATAAAAGCAAAAGATCTTGTCCTTAGAGTAGCACATACTGGGAAAACATCAGATCCCTCGATTAGTCCACACAGAGGACTTCCCTGCAGGTAGTAAAGGGGGGAAATTATAAGGCCAGGGTTAACCTTAGCACAGTAAAAGCAGATCCTTCCTCTGCAGGGACTGGCCAGCAGGATGCCTCAGATCCCTCCAGAGCTTGCCAACGCAGATGCCTCTGCTTGGAAAGCAAAAGAGTTTAAAGGCTTAACATAATAAGAGAGGGAGCGTCTAAAACAACAGCCCCAGTTCAGGCAATGGCACGTTTCCAGGCCTTCTTGAAGTGTCAAGTCCTTTCACACTGGCTTGTATTTATAAATAGATAGACCCAGTAATCCAATGATGTGGGGATTTTAAACTGGCATGGATGTGCTGACTTACTCCCTAGCCCATTGTGTTTCCCTGTCACAGCCTCGTTAATGCCTTGTTAGCCAGGCAGGCTCCCCTGGCAGGGGTGAGCCCACGCCAGCAGTGCAGCCTGTGCCTGAGCACACACACCTGAGCAGAGGCAGCCGTGCAGGCTCTCACAGAGCTCTCTCCCTGCCTCCCTGCAGGTGCTGCTGGCGAGCCAAGGTGCCCTGCAGAGACCCAGCCGCCTCGTGTTCACCGACGTGGCCAACGCCATCAATGCATGAGCAGCAGCTGCCCCCGGTGCCCGGCAGGATGGAGCCCAGAGAGCAGTGACTTCCCGCAAGCATGGCTGATCCAAGAGCCCAGCTGGTCACCCCGTGGTTTGTGTTACACGTGGGCACGGCAACTGCCACCCCTCTGGGCAGCAAACCCTTTGTGAGGGCAGTGGTGGTTTTTCGGTGTGGCTGTTCCCAGGGAAAGGTCCCGAGCTCCGGTTTCTGGGCTGGCGCTGACTGATTCCATCTCCCAAGCTGTGTGCTTTGGAACAGCGCCTGCTTGGTGTAGATTAACCTGTCAGAGCACACGTGTGTGCTGTCTGGGTCAGGGAAGGAGGAGAGGTGCACGTCTCAGACACCTTCCCCATTGGCTTTTTGTCACCAGGCCCCAAGAAAAGTGATGAACGAGCTTCTCTGTGCAGGGACTGCAGCTCTGGCAGGTTCTGGGAGCAGGGTGGGGGTGACTGGGGGCAAAGCCCCTTTGAGCAAGGACAGATGACTGCCCCAGCTGAGTGGTAAGCTGGGGCACACCAGGGAAAACACACACCCCTGTGGGGTGTGGGCTGCTGATAAACAAGCACCCAGGGTGATGCTGAAGCATTGGGAATTCACTAGCTTTAAAAAGTGAAACAGTGAACAGCTGGCCAATTGCATCTTAACTGAGGAAGTGGCTGAATATCCCAAATTAGGGCCACTGTACAGACAGAGGGGAATTCACTCAGCTGGAGGCAGGGACTGTCAGTGTCTGACTGTGACTGTGCTGCTGAACTAGGAATAACAGTGCTTGGGCCACAAAGAGGAGTTGAGTAGAACTGGGGTTCCAGTACTGCATATCCCTCCTGCTTTGGCTCAGGGAAGTTTCTACAGGGCAGAATGTTATCCAGAAAAAAAAATTAAGCCTTGAAATAGTTTCTTTTAAATAAAGAAAAACATGTATTGGCTCAACATTACAACAGCCCCATGTCTGCCCCCAGAGGTGACTAACAGCTGGTTTGTACTTCCTTACCTGCCAGGACCTGCAGTCAGAGTCTTCTCTCCTTCCTGCTGAAGGGAACACAGAGCTTTGTGTTAGCCTCTGCTCATGTCACCTGCTAGTAACAGGTAGGTGGGACTAGACAGGTAAGCCAGGAGTTTCCCTGTAGCCCTGAAGCATCTCTGTGCCCGTGTGTCCTTGAGGGCTGCAGGAGGAAGGGAGTGCAAAGGGGTCTCTGGCCACCTTGGCACGTGGCAGTGCAGTGTGGGGTCTGTCCTCTGCAGAGCCCTTTGGTGGGCACCACCCCAGGTGCTGCAGACCAGCACAGCAGTGCCCAGCCCTGCACTAGTCACCTCCTCATCTTCTGGTATGTGCATTTGTCAATCAGATCATATTCCATCCACAGCCAAAAGGGAATCAGGGCAAGCCAAAATTTTAATGCTGATCCAAAGCTCTATGAAAGGGGATGTTTCAGAGTGGCAATTCAGGTATCATGTGCTTTGTTGCAAGTTTGGACCTGCCAGTTAGTTTTTTTTCTCCCAAATATTTTTTTTTGCCTTCCCCACTGTGATTGTTTTTCAATATTCATTAAATGCAGCCTCTTTCCTGGGCTTGTGCCACTGACCCCTGCAGGGCACAGCTCCTTACCAGCCCTCCCTCCTTCACTGACACAGCTTCCCTCATGGCAGCTTTATGGGGCTAAGTTGCTTCAATTTTTCATTATCCTGCTGTCTTTGTAAAACTAGGGAGTTCTGGGAGTATATTAGGGCTGGGACTGTGGAAAGCAGCCCATCCTTCATAGCCAGGGGATGCGGCAGGAGGCACTCCAGGCCGCTGCTGTTTGGCTCCAAGGGTGCTGTTAGAAGGAAGGAGTGTGGCTACAAATAGTGTACTCCAGATTAGGTCCTGAATTTGCACTGTCTGGGGGTCTTCCCAGAGGTGATTACCAGCTGAGGAACAAACACATCCTCAGACACACACACTTACCATCTCCCAGTGCTCACTGAGAGTGGACAGCCACAGAGACACCTGGTTTCTCTCTTCAGGAGCTGGCATGTTGCTGCCTGTCACATTCCCATGTTCTGCAGCAGGACAGGGGTGCACGTGGGGGCAGGGGGTTCATGGCCATCCGAAATCGCAGCGCTTCCCCTAGGAATCTTAGGATTGGAGCTTCACTGGTTGTTTTAAACTCAATAAAAGGCAAGGGTAAGCTGAGCTGTTTCCTCAATCCAACAGCCCACTTAGTGCTCTTCCCCTAGCAGGGCATGTGCCAGCTCAGGTGCAAAAACTGCACCTTGGTCCACGTTAATACTGAGATAAATCTTGTACAACCAACACCCCTACAGAGGAGTTCTCTCCAACCATTCTTGCTGTGATGGTAGGCTTTGTCCTTGATGACTGCCCTTAGATTAAATAAGTACAGATAATAAGACTAAAAGAATATTACGGGTATTTGCTGGGCTTGTACTGGAGTATTCTTTTAGTTCCATAGCACCTCCTCTCTCAGTTCTTGGAAGTGTGTGTATGATTTAGCAGAAGCATTATGATGTAATTTAATTCAAGTGTTTCTGTGTTTTAAGCATTGAGATAAAATTAAACTATTTACATGAAAATCTACCATGATTATTGTCTTCTTCCAGCCTGTCATTTGCATTTTCCACAGAAAATTACTGGAGTGTATCCTTGGTATCTCTTGGTAATTTGTGTGCAGTGAATTCTCCTCCACTTTCAAAATCTGAACCAAGTGAGAAAAACTTGGAAGGGGAGGCTGTGCAGGGGTCCAGGTTTGGTGTTCTACAGCACAGAAATTCAGACCTGTTGAGGAAGGCTTGGTGGAGAAGGTGGGAGAACAGGAGGTTCCAGCTGGGCCAGTCCTGGGCACCCAGGGTACAAAAAGACAAATTCTAGCTAGTCCATTTGTTACATTATCCTTTAACCAGCTGAATTCCTGCACAAACAGGGGTTTAATCAGCTCACCTGCAGCTCTGCCCACACTTGAGTTGAACTGAACATGCAGCCATGGGAGCTCTGTGGTGACATTGCTGGTGTACTTCAGGTTTGCTTCTGCCTCATCTTCTGGCCCACAGCCCCAAAACTTGGCACTAGTTAGGAAAGCTGCCAGGTTAACTGAAGAGGCAATGCATGGGAACAGAATTAATTGCCTGAAAAGCTAAATACCTGTATAGCCCAGAGAACAATGTGGGAGAGAAAGAAACCTGACTGGAGACTTCTGAATGTACAGATGAAGCAGAATTGGCTTGTGTTCCAATCAAACCTCCAAGACATACACAAGGATAGAATTAGGTACCCACATTAAGGGCCTTTCTGTTCTCCAAATGTGACTCCTCATGCTCATTATTTCTTGTTTTCATGTCAGTCTGTTGGTGCTCCTGAATGACCAAATCTTGGTTTATGAACCCCAAAATTCAGATCAGGAGCCACTCACCTTGTCTGTGATGTGCACATGTGTGCTGAAGGTGTTGCACAAGGAGGAGGCAAAGCAGAAGTCCAAGGGGCTTGTGTTTAATACCTTTATTTAATACAAATTTCAAGGCTAATTTGCAAGTTGCCAACACTCTTCATGCCTTCACCAAAACCATTTATGAGAAACTTCCAAACTTTGCTAGATAACAAACCTCATTTATCTTCTGTATTTTGACCCACTGTAATGGCCTCGTATTTTTGGCCAAGTCAAACAAAAACTGCCTGAGTTTAAAAACACCTGAAATGCATTTGCTTAGAGGTAGGATTTGGCTACACAGAAAAGGTAACTAACAATATGAAAAATAAAAAGTGTTTAACATTTCAGAAAAGACAATCCAGGTAATCCAGTGTGAGATCCTAGCTCTCTGAAGATGGCTGAAATTCTGCCCATCCTTCATGTGCATTGACTTCCATTCTAAGTCTCTGCATAAACATGGAAGCTGAAGCTGTGGGTTGGGATTTCAACTACACACAGTATAGCTCCTAATAGTGTGGAATTCTGCTTGTTCTCCTTGGGCACTTGCATTTTCATGGAGATGTTTTCCACTGTGGCTTCCCAACAGAGTATTAAGAGGTAGCAAAGACTAGATTTTTCCAGACATCTTAAGAGGAGTACTTTGTATGCATTCCCAGAGGAATACTGCTGACATAAAGCAAATGGATTTACTATCTAGCCAAGGCAGTTTCCACCCCTATTCTATGCCACCGGCTGAGAAAGGTCTCAGTGATGGCACAGGAAAAGCTTGAGTCTCTTGGAGATGTCATACCTAATCCATTTAGGAGAAGCTCAAAGTCCAGTCTCACACTGTAACAGGTATTGCTCTCAGGTAATTAAATAGGGGGCTAATTAAGTAGGCAGTACAGCCTTGCAAGCAGAGTGCTGAACCTGCCAACTCACCTGAAAATCAGGTACAGAAGTTGGTAAAATATTTTGGTCTGCCACTGGAGTAGCCCTTGAATGCAGACATGAACCAAAGCTGAACTTGTGTGTCCACTGAGGAGCAGCAGCTCCCTCACCTGATTTCAGGGGAACACCAATTGCATCTGTTTGTGTAATCACATCAACAGTTACAGATTTACATGTGTTGTGCCACACGTGGATTTGTCCACATGACAGGAGCAGGGAGTCAAACTCTTCGAGGTCTGGCAGCACAGTTTATCCTACAGCATAGGATTTAGGTCAGTCCCTGTGATCTAATCCATTTAGTTCCTTGATTTCTCTGCTATTTGGGAGCAGAGGCACAGAAGTTTCCTGTGATGCAGTTTTGTGCTGTGACCACCAAACTCCCTACACAAGAAACTACCCTTAGGGCAAATGAGACACCACACAGAATTAGGGCCAGGACTCTGAGCACTGCTGAGCAGAATTAATGGGATCAGGACTCATCACTGCTAAACTGGGCGGACTGGACAAAATGAAGGAAAAAAAAGGCATTTTCCCCCTTTATTATCTCTCAATCAGCCCTTCCTCTTAATTCTGCATACGTTTCCTTGTGTTAAATAAATACTTGCCAAGGAACAGAACTCTGATGAAAGGATAATAAATGAGCTCAATATATACTGCCATTTCATGGGTTTCTGCTATGCGCCACCATAAATTTAAAGCCAATTATGTTCTGTTTAAATATTTAACACTGTAAAGCTAGCCAATTTTACATCCTGTCAGAGATAATTGAAATACCCACTTTGTCCCTTTAATAGGCAGGCAGAACATGCAGGAGATGGAAAATACCACCGGGATTTCACTGTTTGCAACGGGATATTGGAAATACCCTCAATTCCTCAGAATTTAACAAGTTCAGCTCTGGCAGCAGAAGCACAAACCTGTGAACAGTGTGAGACACAGACTGGCTGCTGCTGTCTCCCAAACCCTCACAAGCTTTTATTTGCATAGCTGAGACACTAGAGGACCCCACACACACACTGTGGACTGAAGGTACAACTAATTTAAATTGAATCCTGAGGCTCTGGAAGAAAGAACTTTTGTGTACCTAGTTCTTTACAGACATTCCTTTGAAGGGATGAAATCCAGTGGCTGTGACTAAGTCTGTAAGCACCATGCAATCAGAACTGGTATCAAATTTGGGCAGGTGGGGGGGGAACCACCTGGCCAAAAGCAAGTTATAAAGACACGGCCCTGAGCTGATCATGTTAAGATAAAAACTTCAGAATCGATCCCCAAGACACCAGGGTGTGAACTTTCTCCTAAAGCATCCACGTTACTGGCCACTGGAGGACAGCATTGGAAAGCTGGACATGCCATGAAGGTTTTTCTTTCTGATACAGTCAAGAAAGGGCTCCAAGACTGTCTTTGAGATGTAATCCATGTGGGCAACTGAGCAAAACTTAACTCTTGGCACTGCTGAGGTGGTATGATATACAAGTTCAGCAATTAGCTGTGTAAATAGATCTCCTTTCTTGTATCCGTCCTGCTGAGTCAACATTACCTTTCTGTTGAACTATTCCAGCCTGTGTCACGGTAAGGCACCAGATAATCCAAGTATTTTTTAAGAAACATTAATATCCTCACTAAAGACATACTACAAACTGTGAAAGGCATCTCTCCAACAAGGCATTTGCCATTTCTTCCCCTAAATCCCTGTTTGGATGTTTGTGCTAAGCAAGCCACCGACAACAGGAGAGAGAGCTTGGCCAAAATTATCACAAAGGAAGAATCTGAAATACAACATTAAAAATCCCGTTTGTTTTCCAGTGCTCTGGCTTCAGCAAGACATGGAAAAGTGGCACACTACTCAGCTGTGGCAGAGAAGGTACTCGGAGATCTCTTAAGACCAGCAGTTTTGCCAGACCTGGAGCCGTCTTTTCCAGTGATGCCTAAAGGGAAAGATGGTGGGAGAGAGAGGGTTAGAGAGGGATAGAGCTCTGGGTCCAGGAGCTTTGCTGCCCAAGTGCCCCTTGCAGAGCCAGTGCAAGGTTAAAAGGTGAAAGGATCTGCTCCCAGACAACTGAAGGTCTTCACAACCACGTTCCCATTGCTCTTGTGGCAGCTCCAGGCTAAGTGGAGCTCCTGACAGAACTGGCAGCCTGGCTCAGCGTGAGGCCACTGAGAGCCCCAAAGTGACAGCCTGTGTGAAATTGTCTGGTTCCTGCCATGCAAACACTCATGATCAGCCTCTGCTGAGAGCAGATATGTATCTGCCAGGATCTTCATCAGACACAAAGCACCAGAAGTGCCACACCCAACCTCAAACACCAGGAAAGTAGATGTACAGAAGGCCTGAAAATTGCCTCAGAATGGGGAATGTTTCTGGCCACACAGGCTTGCTCTGATCTGTGGCTAACCCCTGGCTTTCAGGACAGCTGAGGGGACCACTGGGGCAGCAGAGGGAACAAAACTCTTTCCCTCCCACACTTGTACTCTGTTGGCCAAGCACAGTTATTGGGAAAACCACAGCTGCTTTTTTGGTTTAGGAGGCTAGGAAATGGGGTTCATCAATCCTTTGTGATTCACAGCATCTGCAGGTAGCAACACAATAGAGCCTGATCCATCAGGCTGCTCCTGGATAACTTGGAGTCACCCATAAACAATGCCTTGGGAAAAACAGAGCTAGAACTCCAGCCAACAGCCATGGGAAAAATTATAGCTAGCTTTAAAACAGCTCTCTGCCCCATGGCAGGCTTGCAAATCTTGCATATTTCTAATTCAGCTCTTCTTTCTTGATTTCCCCCATAGCAGACTGACTGAAAGGCAGGGAGTCAGTCACTGTTTATTTCAGCAATTCATCCTAATGCTGCAGACACAGAGCCCAGAGCAGATCTCTTCCCCACTCAGAGTTGTTCAGTGTACAACCTACAGGATGGGCAAGCATGTGTAGGCTGCCCTGCCCTCCCTAGTGCAGCACCTCAAAAATCCTCACCTGGAAGGAGAAAGCAAACCAATGAACCCTTCAATGGCAAAAGGTCTGGCTGTGCCTGTGGCAGAAGATCACTAAGTGAACTGATTCCTGCTGAGCAGCCTTGGGGCTGTAATCTCCTGCACAAGTAGCACTGAAACTCGCAGTCCTATAATATCTAAGGTAAACCCAGACTGGGTTAATCCAGGAACTACCTGTTTGGAAGCTGCTACAGCTGCACTGTGCCTGCAAACAACCCCCAGGATCTCCAGCTTCCAGTAAGTCAGCGCAGCAGGCTCCCCCTTTCCCCTTTCAGTGAGAGGTTTTGAGCCCCTCCATCCCAAGCTCCTGAGCAAGTAACAACTGTTAAGAAGTTTTCCAAAGGATTGCCAGGACTCATACTCCACATGCTTACTTCCCGTTGATTTTCTAGCTGGGTTTTTTTGTTTTTTTTGTTTGCAGAAGTGCCCACCTTCCCCAACAGCAAACCCCCCTCCATCCCCAGCACTGAGCACGGACAGGGCTTTGTGCTGTGCCATCATCTGCTCCCACCGACCGCAGCATCCGCTCCTCCCGGCACATCTGCTCCTGCCGCGCTGCACCGGGAGGGAAACACATCGCTCCGGGACACAGATGGCTCCGGGACACCGATCCCACCCCAACGGAGAGGAAGCAGCGGTGCCCGCAGGGGTTGTGGTTTGGGGCGCCGCTCCGGAGCGCTCCGAGCTCACAGCCCCGCTGGGGGCAGGAAGCGATACGGGAGCAGGAGCCCCGCAGGAAACTGAGCCGAGCAGCTGAGGTGAGCTGCCCTGGCACTGAGGCAGGGGGCATCGCCAGGGCCGGGTTGGGGGCTTGGCTCCTCGCCCCGCACGGTGCTGGGGGCGGCAGGAGGGAGCGCTGCGCTCCGCTCCGACGGCATCATCCTTTTTGGGGTGCTGGACCCTGCCCCTTCCAGGGAAAACATGGCATGAACGGCTGCCCAGGGCGCTCACTCAAAGGAGGACTCAGCCGCACACCGGTGTGTCTGGAAATGGTCCCGAATGGTACAGGCTGGACTTGGAGTTGTTCCTGCCCAGGGCAGAAGTGAGGCTGGGGCTCTGCGTGGGGCATCTGCCCCTTCCCACAGCAGGGAGAACACTTGTCTGGGATCCCATCTCAGGGGAGCTTAGCTGACAAACTCCCAGTGCCATCCTTCTCTGGGCTGCTGAGAGCACTGACTTAGAGCCAAAGCTAAGGAGGAGAGAGCAAGACTATCATGGAGGCACACTGGAGTTATTCCAGAATATTGGAATGGCCCAAATACCAGGGATCTTCCAACCATCTTTTTTCCTCAAGTAAGGCAAGACCGTCACAATGGACCATCTTCACTTTGTACATGACACAGCCAGACAGCTCCCTGAGCCATACTTATAACAGGGATCAGAACCTCAGATAGGTGACCTCTTGGAAAGTCAAACATACAGATTCTCTCCCCATTCCTCTTCTCTGCCTCCACTTCTGCTGAAGCAGCCACAGCTGAATTAGATGGAAGGAATATGCCACCCCTCCTGTTGTAAAGTGCCTGGAAGCATTCCAAACTCTCCTGTTTGCAGGAATTACCAGAATGACTGCAGCCAGTGCCAGAGCTTTGGGGGCACATACATGGTTTGCCATGGCTGCACAGTTTGGTCTCATTAATTACAATTACCTAATTTCAAACCTTGCTTGCCTGGTGCCGAGTTCAAATTCGAGTCACTGCTTCCCTGAGAATTTCCTTCCTCAGACTCTCCTTCTTGGACCACTGCTTGAGGCTACAGAGAAAACAGTAAAAATAAACAAAACCCCACACATAAAATTAGGTATCAAGAGAGAAAATTGCAAATACACAAAGTAGATGGAAAGCAAAAGCCTTTGATCAATAAATAAGACTGGGCAGCCCTGACAGCACATCCACTTGCTACCAACTCCAGCAATAGGCAAAAGCATGTGCCAGGGCACATAAATGTCCACACACATTCCCAAGTGTCTCTGAATCACTGTCAGAATCCATGATAAACCACCATATTACCAGTGGCCCAACGTTTGGAAAAAAATTATCCATTATGTTGTTGTGGAGCAATCTTTTCATCCTTGAGAATATTTTCACTGTTTTGGGGTATTTCCCTGTCCTGACCAGCTACACATTCTGTCTACCAACAATTAAAAACCAAGACACTGTTCTTTTTCTTCCACTTTAGTTTTTCCCCCACAAAAAACTCTTCAGCTGTTTTATTTTGAACTGAAACACCAGAATGCTTCACTAACCAATGTCGGAATGACACGTTTTGAAACATTAGCAATTCCAGGTCCTCCTGCTTGTCTTTGAGGTTCATCAGTCCATGAATGACACCAACAGAAGTCACTGGGTAAGGTTTTGGTCCCCGAGGCACAGCCAATTCTGCCTCTGGTGCTGTTCCACAGAGCTTGAGGATTCCTGTTTGAAGAGCTGGTTGCTTTGAGCACAGGTAACACACCAAATTCAGTAACTCAGGGTACTTAAATAAGGTAAGTGGTCTTAGGTTTGGGTCTAGCAATTTTTGTAATAATGATTTGTGGCTGTTGTGGGATTTTTTAATCACTCCTAATGATAGACAACATGCCATTAATTGTCCACAGGACTGAATGCCCTTATTGATTAAAAGCTTTCATCTTGTTTTCACACCTGAAATGTTCTATTTTCAGCTACTGATTCTTACTAATCCTTTGTTTACTGTATAAAAGAGCCTCCTGCTGGCAGGAATCAAAGTTTCTACATTTATCAAATTTCTCTTTCAGCTTAATTTTAAGTTTCTTCTTTTGAGACAAACTGACATGCTATGTAATCACTTTAGTCTTCCAAGACTCCTGGGAAGACAAGCCCTCTGTCTGGTCTGACATTCCAAGCTTGGGAAAACACTATGGAAGTCTAATATGTCTTGAATTCAGTGCAGCAGCTCTCCTGGGCTCTCAGCATTTTTTGGGAGCTGAATCTTAGAGGAGATCAGGAAGGCAGTCAGAGCTTCCCTAATGATTTCCAGGCCACCAAGGCTGAAAGAATGTCATGGCAGAGAGAGAGCCTGAGAAGAGCAAACACAACTGGGAGCTCCCCAGGATCTGTGACTGGAGAAGGGGAAAAGAACTAAAGAACACACTTACCCACTTGCGGGGCCTCCCTCGTCCCCTCTTGCCAGCAGGAGGTTTTACCTTTATTGAAAACAAAGAGGGGAAAATATTTTCAGTTCTCATATTTGCTGGGCACTGTGACCAATACACTGAACTTGGCCAGGGTGACCTTTGTATGAAGGTCTTGTCTCACAAGTAGCAGAAAAAGCAAAAGCTGAGGAGGAAACACCTGCCAGACAGTCTGGTTGTGATTTATGTGGCAGTGGTGGAGGAGTGATGCTGGAAGGAAGCTGCTGAACAGGCAGTGGCAACACAGGAAGGCTGGGAGGTGAGTTAGGACTAAACCCACAATAACTGGTTTGTCCAACAGGGACAATTAAAGCTGAGCTGAATTAGGGGCAACTTCCATTATCTTTAAGCTAAGAGAAACTTCCTTGCTTGTCCCTCTAGCAATGCTTTGAGAAGGGACAGCCAGCTTCTCTCCCCGAATAGAGGAACATAAGCCATCTACTCTTACTGTTTCCACAGTTACAGGAGTCGTTTTCTTGCTTCCTTTTGGCCTTCCTCGTGGTTTCTTCTCTGCCAGTGGTTCCACAGTATCTGCCTGGGATAAAAGGAGAAAACCATTTAAGCAGGATGATCCCTGGAACTACTTACAGCTTCTCATTCTGATGTGTCTTAGACTGTATTACCCCCATAACAGCACCCAGACCACCAAGTGGCTGGTTGTCTCTGCTTTACCAGCTGTGAGGTGCACTGGAAAATGGCCAGCAATGCTCCTACCCCTTAATCTTTTGGGCTGGGGAAATGAGTAAGTTCCAAGAACCCTGGACAAGGTTCCTGGAATGAGGTCTGCACCATTCTACTAACTGCTGGTGTGGGAACAGGGTAACAGCACCTGAAAGTCTCCAGAATAGAACAGAGCCCAGGCTCAGGACAGAGATCTGGTCAGCTCCTCTCACAAGCTCCCTGGCCTGAACTGCCACAGCCTGTCACATCTGGGGCACCTCTGGGCTCAATGACTGAGCCTCCCCAGAGTGCACATCCTGCTGCTGTCCTGAGTGGCAGGAACAGTTCCCACACACCACTTCTGCTTCCCTTGTTCTTTGCTCGCGAGCTGCTTCCCAGGGCTGCCTGCAAACCCCACCAGGCTAACACCAGAGCAGTCTCTTAGGATGGTGTGCCCTCCTCACCTGTGGCTGCTTCTTTGGCCTTCCCCTCTTTCTCTTCTGGCCCTCGGTCACTGTAGGTGGGGTGGGGTTCTCCGGCCTAGTGTAGCTCATATTGGCACTTTGCACTGTTTGAAGATTAGAATCCAACTGGTTATTTTTCCATGGATAAGGAAAGAAAAAACTTTTTCTTTTTTCCCTTATCTTGTTACAGATTCTCCTCTACCTGCAATGCTGAAATGGTGAGAGAGCATCAGGCATGACAGCTTGCTATTGTTTTTATCAGCTGGAAGAGTCCAGGACCCAACAGCCTGTTAGAAGTGTAAATGTGCTTATAAAAATTCTAGAACCATTCTCTTACCTGGCATATTCCTCAGCTTTCTGAGGCTTTTGGCCAAAGGAGCTGATTGCTCCAGGCACAGAACCTGTGGTACCTGAATCTGCCTTTCCCCTCCTTGGCCAGTTTCATCTGAACTAACAAAATCCATGACTGCAGCTCTCTGAACTCCACTCTTTGGAGGCTTCCTCGGCCTGAAGAGGAATGAAGTGGGAGATACAGTGGCAGTGACAAGTTATAAATGCACCTTTCAAGGCTAAAGCTTCATTTGGAGCTCCCATATCATCAGATAGCAAAGCTAATCCTGAGACCAAAATCCACAGCAAAGAGAGCCTTACACAAGGATGCTTGAGGGGGCAAGTACCAGGGTACAAACTCCAAGAAGCAGGCTCTGGAGCTGCCCCTCAAGAGCTTGTTCCTAATCAGTGACTGAGCAGGTGCTGTCTGGAGAGATGGCCTGGCCCCACTCAGAGCACTCAGCCTCTGGTCCTACATGAGGCTCAGTGTTTCCTGCACAGCACAAGCCCCCCACACCTGGGTTTTGCTGGAATCCTCAGCACTGGCTTTGCCTGCTGGAAGTTTGTATCAGCAGGATTGTCAGTCAGCATCCTCCCCATTCCCAGGCTCCAGTGCCTGCTGTGGTTGGAATAAGCTCTGGTCTGACTTGTTTGCCCTCAGAAATAACCAAGATCATGAGCTGTTGAGGGTACACTGGAAACCAGTGACTTTCCTTGCTTCTGCTTGAGGTTTCCCCTCTGGCATGTCTGCCAGAGAAGGTGCCAGTTTGACTGTGAGCTTTGACCCCCTTGTGTTCTGAAGAATTGGGAAGAAGGAAGTGACTTTGACTAGACCCTCAGCAGACACCTGAATCCCAGGCACACTGAAACAGGTGGGGGTCATTGGTCTTGCTTGTGTGCAGATCAAAACCTACCTGAGGATCTGAGTTCAGCTGCCAGTTTGCTGATCTGCTTAAAAAAAAGACATTTGCAGCACCCCCAGACCTTGGCTCTCCTTTCCTTCTTGCACAGGAGGGAGGGCTCAAGAAGATGACAGGCAATGAGGAGTCTGGATAGAGGCCAGCAGTGCTGGCTGAATCCTCTTCTGTCAGTAGTTCTTACCACAAAATAAATAGCTCAGCATAGCAGTTGAGAAAGCAGCATCATGTAATGCCTGAGAAAGAGCATAGAGATGAACTGTGCATTTCTACCTTCTCTGCAAAGCCCTTGCCTTGCCCTCCTCACCTGGACACTGCAGGTACAGTCTGCCTTGCCTATAGAAGCTCTTCTGCCTTCACCTGAGAAGTGGTTTTTTTGGCAGCTCTTTGCTTTACCTGTTTTGTTTCTCCTTTTCCACCTGCCAAGTGAAAGGGAACAACAGCAAGTTTAAAGATCTCTCTGTCCCAGTGGCCTTGAGTGCTGCTCTGTCCCCAGGTCCCTCCAGCAGGCTCTACCTGAGGCAACAAAGGCAGTTCTGCAAGCAAAGGCAGAGCTGCACCACACAGAAGAGTGTGACTTTTTTTCTTCCAAACACTGCTGGAGGGCAGTAGCTGGGTTCAGCTCCAGTTCATGCAGGAGCAGCCCTACCTCGTGAACTCCCTGGATGCCCCTTTGTGCACACTGTAGGGCCCCAGCTCGCAGGTGCTGCTGCACACTCAGCTTTTCTATCAAACCCTCTGATCAGAGGGGTATGGAAAGACTACAGCACGGGTCTCCAAGTTCAGGCTGCATCTGGAGGGGAGACAGTTAAGGAGAAAAAGTTTCTTTGTACTTGCAAGCCACACACAGTTGCCACCAAGTCCCTGAGAGACACACATGAGGCACTTGCAGTCTCTTTCAGAGAAGAGCTGTGCTTTTACAGACTGTTGCAAGAGCTTTGTAGTTTGATCAGATGTTCAAGTTCCAAAGATGAGAGGGCCTTGACTGAAGATAAATACACTGCCCTCTGGCCAGCTCCTGCTCCCTGTGCCTGCACTTACTGGTCAGAACTGGGGCTCAGCTGGGCTGGTGTTTGGGGCCAGCTGAGGTGGGAGAGGGGAACTGAGGTGCACAGGGCCTGGACTGCCCCAGGAGCACAGAAGTCCCTCTTCCAAAAGGCAGGTCTAAGCCCCAGCTCATGCTGCACATCTCTGCTGCTGGAGCAGCCCAGAGTGCTGCAAAGGTGGCTCGAAGCTTCTGGAGCCAGAGCCTTCCCTCAGCTGCCCGTGGAGAAGGAACAGACATGGCCATAGGAAAGGGCTGTCCAAGCCAGGCCCCTGAGAAGAGAGTACAGCTGCTTCTCTGGGGAGGGGGGGAGCTGTGCTGATGGGAGTGTGAAGTTAAGTACTAGCATTCTATTTTTCAGGTTCAGATTGCACTTGTTGCTTGGCCA
The DNA here is from genome assembly GCA_013396655.1 of Campylorhamphus procurvoides. Taxonomy (NCBI): domain Eukaryota; kingdom Metazoa; phylum Chordata; class Aves; order Passeriformes; family Dendrocolaptidae; genus Campylorhamphus; species Campylorhamphus procurvoides. The sequence goes on along the minus strand of WBMV01008303.1, from coordinate 1,174,342 downwards.
CCACAGGTTGGACAATGTCATGGGGAGATGCCACAAGAGAATTCCCAACCTTCATTCCATATTCCAGCCCAATGTTTGCAGCCACGACAGACACTGAAGCCATTGCTCTTACTGACACAACCTCTCTCACCAGTTCATTGTAACTGAAACCTGCATTGAATCCAAATTTTTGTGTGTCATTACTCAAGTGGGAGAAACCACAGCATACAGAAATCATTTTTTCCCAGATGCAAAGAAGGTCAGTTCTCACACGATGATCGTTTGCCAAACCTTGCTAGGCTGATACACTCTGCAGTGTCTCTCACATATCTGGTGAGCTTTGTGTAGGCAGACAAATGCACAAGGGCTGCCAGGAGGTAGCAGTGGGTTTGTACCTCTCCTCCACCTTCCATGCTTTTCAAAGCCTCATGTGAAAAGAAAAACACCAGCAAACCTACACAAGCAGCAGCCCTCAGGGCCTTTGTGAGCTTTATGTGACTCAGTGCAAGGTGCAGACAAACCAAAAGCACCCACTGCAATTCTGCTCCAAATTTCCTGACAACAGCTTTGCATGTGTACGTATAAACCCTCAAGCCCATACTGATTTCCACTGTTTACCAAAAGCCATGTATACCTTCCAGGGTCACTGCACTCCCTGCTGGGACTGGAGCTGAATCCCAGGCTTATACAGTGTCCAACAGGGGCGTGAGATCTAAAAAGCCTATTCCAATGTTTGTGGGCCTTAAAGCACCTTTGTGCCAGCCATATACTCAGCTTTGCAAATGGGGCAGGTGTGTGAATGCACGTTTCTGGCAGTATTGAGGCCTCTGTGTTGCAGAGACATCACCTAAAAGACACCACCTCGTGCCCCAAATGCATTCCCAGGCACCTGGCAGAGGACAGGGGGTCCTCACAGTCACAGTGCTTTACATCTGGATTAAGGTGCTAAGTTGTACAAAGCCAGTTTTTCTATCATAACAAATCCTCAGGAAAGCAAAGCTTCTCCTGGGGGCTATGGAGTTGTAGCCTAACACAGAGTATTGAACAGTGTTCTTGAGGGACTTTTCCCTTTCCACAGATTACAGAGGAAGCCTTGGGAATGAGCCTGCTGACTTGAGCAGGTATATTAAGTGGCAGAGGCCCCCCCTCAAGGAGGTTAAATTTTAGGCTATGTCCTCAGGAGAAACACAGCGTGGATGCTTGAGACATCATACTAAAACCCCCAAACCCCAGGCATGATTCACAGCAAACAGTGCCAGAACACGATTCTCTGGCTGCAGTGCTCACATACAAAATAAAAGCTCACAAAGCCTTTTCAAAGCATAATAGGAGTGTGATTATACGAGACCCTTCATTACAGCCTTAACTCTGTCGCTGTCTCTGTAATAATAGGAAAAACTATCCACCCAGCACAACTCCCACTTAGTGGCACAGCACCATTGTGCTGCTGTCACGTGTGACAAAGCAAACCCTGGGTAACTTTACTGAACATGGTCACTCTTCATTCCCTCTGCTAAAAGAAGCAAGCGAAAATTTGTCCCAAGCCCTGCATCAAGCAGAGGAGGATAAAAGACTTTGGTAGTGCAGACATCTAAAGAAGAGGCCGAAGGAGGCCAGGTGGGGAGACACTTCTCATTCCAATAACTGCAGCAATAACGATCTACGCTGGCATTATGAGAAATTGCTTTCACCTTCCGAGAAATCAAACGCTCAGGTCTTTTCAGATCTTGCCACAGATCAAGAAATAACACAGCTTGCTGCAGTGCCCCACGGACTGTTCTACCAGAAAAGCAGAATAGCCAAGCCCTGGAAGAGCTCCCTTCGGAAAGAGCAGCGACAGTAATGCCCTGGCCAGTGTGCCTTTTCTGCCAGATTTCTCTGTAAAATGTGGAACTTACAGGCTACTAAATCAAGCTTGTGGCAACAGCAGGTAACTGCCATAGTCTCATAAATCACTTCTCAAAACCATAACTAACATCTCTAGGTGATTTCCCTGACTGCTTTGAGTGGCTCAGTCTGTTTCTTTGATCTCATGTATAACAGTCTCCTCGTTCCTTGCCTGTTGGTTTGGTTTCTTTAAATGAGCATTTATTGTCACTTGTCCTTGCATCACCAGAGTCCTTCAGCAGTGACATTCCTCTCTCTTCCATTGTTAAACCCACTCCACCACATAAACACATCAAGCCAATCACCCTCATGTTTCTTTCTTGGATGTGATCCTATATCCTGATCATTTTGATTGTTTTTTACACCCTTTCCAGTCTGAGCTCACTGCCGCTCAGTATAAGGATTCTTACTCTCAGAACTCTTTTCAGTGAGGACATCTTTCCTGACTTAACCTCTTGCATATCTGAGAAACATGGGCTAAGCAACAGTTCAGTGGGGGAAACTCAGTTCTTGTGTAACATCAATAGCATCAGCCTCCAAAATGATTCAAGCAGCAAGCTGTTCCAGCACCTCCAGCATGTCTTGACTGATAAAATACCCAGGTTAGAAGATATAAACTATTTAAGTTTACAGAGAGCAAAAAAATACAGGAATCATATGGGCTTCCATGCTTCAAATTCAGTGCTAGGGACCCACTCAAGGCCTGAACAGGAACTTCTGTACCTCTAACAACAGGGTTACATTTCCAGCTTTGTTTTAGACTTCTCTGTGCAACCCTAATCCAAGTGCCCTCATGTGTTTCAGTTCTCCATGCACAAAATGCTCCCTGACTGCTGAGCAGTGCTGGGGATGGGGCAGAGGGGACAGAACCCCAGTGGGGCAGGCAGAGCCCATCCTGTCTGGGCCTCCTCTGAGAGAGACTGCTCAGCAGGCAAGTGCTGATGGCTGGCACAGGAGCTTATGACTAAAGACCTTTCTACCAGCAAACAGTGCCAGAAGCTCTTTTTTTAAACATTAGAGACATGCACAGCTCTGTGGGAAAAGGGTTGTGACTTACTGAGTTTCAAGCAATGCTGTGGACATGAACAGTCCCTGTTTCCTATTTCCCAGCTCCAGGCTGCCCAGCATCAGGACAACACCAAGGCACTGCAAGAGGTCTCCCTTGAACAAACCCTGCTCCGTGCTGTGCCTGCCAGCTTATTTCTGTCTGTCCACATACCCGAGCCAGTTATTGCTCTGAGAGACAACCTTGCTCATCCTAATCCACCTAATCATAGGAATACCACCACGGCTGTGCTGTAGCTAGACTAAAATATTCCCATTTCTTCCTCAAACAGGTGAGGTTTTGCACTTGCCTGCAGAATGAGTCAGGTCACACATGCAGTCTGAGCTTGCACTGAGGTCCTGTTCATGTCTGCATATGCAGGACTTTCCCTCAGGTTGCCACAGCTTTCAAGGGCTCAGCCTCAATCCTCCCTCAGCAGCATCAGCTTCCAAGCCCTGCCAAGGCCCCAGTTTACTTACAGTCAGAACCAACAAAGCAAAGAGGCAGTCAAACATTACAGGAAGTCGTGGAAAGCACTGCTGGGTACCAAGACCAACAAGGAAGAGAGATCTGGAATCTGTTTCTAACTCTGAACTTGGGCAGTCATACAATCTTTCTACATTTTCTGTCTGTAAGGTTATGGAAAACACCAAAGTATTAATTCTTCCCTCAGCCTGGGGTGGGGGGACTGAGGAGTAAGTCATCCCTGTTTGCAGAGTGACACTAAGGACCCCCAGCAGCAGAGAACAGAGCAAGGCATTATTAGAGGAATGCACCAACAGCCTCCTCCACGCTGTCCTCTTCGAGAGCACAAAGGAGAGGCCAGAAATACAGCTCAGGATCAGCCACATCCTGCTGAGCAGCAAAGCACACCCTCACCCTCTGTGCCCAGGAGACTGAAGGCTGGTGGGACTAGCCTGGCCCAAAGCTGTAAGCTGGAGTCCCCTGCCCTGGGAACCTGGCACAGAGCAGCCCTGGAGTGGCACCTGGGGCTCCCCAGAGCTGCTCAGCCCTTCTCACCCACTCCCAAACCAGAGGGGGCAGGGGACACAGGGCCACGCTCACTGTCTCTATCCAAGCAAACCCTTGTACCAACCTCAGGACCTCAAGCCTGAGGTCTAACACATTTCTCCTTCATTATCAGGACACTTCCAGCACTCATCCCAAAAGTATTGAGCCAGGTCAGTGAGACTCAATGCCTCTGTGCAGACTGTAGACTCTGGCATTATTAGCCTGTTAAAATTCTCCTTTGGGGAGTTTGCCCAAACACCCAAATGTTTTCCAAAGGATTCTTTCTTCTCTTAAAAGTCTGTCCAGGCACTTGCACCAAAAAGCAAGCACACCAAGCACCACAGAGATATATTGATGGAAAAAACCCCAATGGTATTTAAAAGGAAATAAAAGGAAAAGGAGAAATCTGTGCTTACTAACAATTTAAAAAATCACAGTTCTCTCCTTTCAGATAGCATCAAACCTCATTCCTCTGCAGAAAGACTATCTTGTTAAGCCCAACTTCTGACATCTCTGAAACACTGTCCACTTGTGCAAGCCCAGGAAATGGCTCTCTGCTCTTCCTGGGGAGGACTGGCCTTGTGGCACCAGCACACACAAGGCAGCAAGTTCTGTCCCTTAACCTCCTTCCAGCCAGGCTTTGTCAATGACCAAGCTGCAATCTGTCAATCCCCCTGCCTTCACAACCCCCAGCACCTCGCAGAGGGGCTCTGCATGCGTGTCTAGGACGATGTGGTAAGAAAGGAACGAGGTTACCTGTTGAGCAGCTGGGCAGCACCACTTGACCCGAGCCCAGCCAAGAGCAAAGGCAGGAGGGGCAGCAGAGGTGTCCAGCAGCCCCCTGCTCTCCCCTGGCAGGGGCAGCTAGCCCAGGTCTGTGCACACACCCATGGCAGGAGCCCTCCAGCACCGTGTGCTTCGCTTCGCTCGCAGGGTGCAATATGGAAAGTGCTGCCAGTGCTCTCCTTCTGATGGCAGCCCCGAGCAGTGACAGCAACTGAAACCCTGCTCGCCCGAAATGCAGCCACCAAAAGCAAGAAAAACCCCCGGGCAGACCACTTACAGCAGCCAGCTCCTGCCACAGCCCCGCTCGCCGAAAGTAAGGCCGGTTTCCAATCGTGAAATGGGTTATCCGAATAAAGGGGGCAGATCGTTCACCGACTTCCCTCTTTGCAAGTGCTAGAAAGAGTCATGCTGGCCCTGTTTTATGAGAGAAACCAAACCAAAACAAAAATCCCAAATGGGTAGCCCCAGGAAGGCTTGTGATGACAAAGTGGTTATTCATCTGAGTGCAAAATGCGCTCAGGGCATTAACTATAAGCCACAAATAAAAATGGGAAGCTGACTTCAGCTGAGCATACACATATTTAGGAAGGAGATGTTGCATGTCTCTAAGTTAGAAATTCGGTATTAATTATGTGAACAACCATTAGAGCTCACAAAAGTCCCCAGATGTGTTTTACAAAGGAGAATGCAGACTTTTCATATGACTGCCCTGGTGTTTTTAAGACATATATATTGGGATTTTTTTGGCACATCACCATTAGCACTTAAAATACCTCAATCTGTACCTGTGTAAAACCCATTGCATTATCCAGGAGACAAAGTCTGAGATTCTTCTTTATGCCAAGTAGTAAATTGCTTACAGTGACAGCACCACTGAATAAACTGAAGACTAATTTTTTTTCTCAGAGTGATCCATATAAAAGATTTGCATCACTCGAGTTCCTTGGTAACTTCTCTAAATGTCAGTACAGCACCTGAATCATTTACTGCAGTCTGGAGAAATATCAATCTTGACCTTATTAAGGGGAATGATGATCTGCTGGGTAAATACCTACTCTGGCAGTGTGTCCACTCCCAGGGCTGCCCTGTGTCCCTGTGACCTCAGAATCCCCACCTTTTCTTCGTGCCCCACATGTACAGTGGGGATAATACACACAACAGGCAACATTTTGCTTATTTAGACAATATTTTCTTTGGGAAGCTGTGCATTTCTCACCACGTAATTACACAGCTCTTGGGCAAAGCAGCTCAAGATTTTATTCGAAGTCTCTAACAACTAATAAAACACAATCAGCATGAAATGTTAAGAGAAGCCTTTGATCGCTCCTGCAACAATGTCTAATCCGAAAATCATTAAATAGTATATGAAATCAAGTACCTGAAAATGATTGTCTGTTAATCTAAGTGCTTAAATACATCCAGCTTACTTATCAAAAGTCTTCCTACCTAAGCACTACTGTATGATATGGAAATACGCAGAATTTTTTCACTTTTTAATGAAAAACATTTTTCTTTTAAATATCACGAGAGACAAAGCTCATGTACACATGCTGTACAAATGCAGTGTAACCATAAGGACTGAGTCAGAACTCGAGTTGTTACACTTTGTAGGAAATTAAGGACTCTGCATTTCATGTAAATACTCCCTGGGAAGGAAATACTAAACTTGATTCTACAACACCAAACCAGAGATGGTTGACAGTCCATAAATGCTAAAGAACATTATTAATATTCTAGAAATTAAACTTCTAGTTAGGAAATGTCAGAAATAAAATTGGAACATGGAGTCCTACTTAATCTTATTGGGCACATATTGGAGAATAGTGTCTTTAATTTAATACCCACACTTCATAATTTCATTAGTATTTAAGGCCAAGAGGAATGATTTGATCGTTCTGTATATACATGACTGCCACTTCATCATTATCCTTGGACTGAGTCCCAAACTCTCATACTTGACAGAACCATCAGTCCCAGAAAATGTGTTCTTGGTTAGGAGACATAGAATCATAGAGTCATTAAGGCTGGAAAAGACCTGCAAGATCGAGTTGAACCTTTGAGCAAACACTGCCTTGTCAACTAAACCAGAGCACTGAGTGCCACGTCCAGTTGTTTCTTGAACACCTACAAGGGATGGTGACTCCACCACCTCCCTGGGCAGCCCCTTCCAATGCCTGACAACCCTTTCAGTGAAGAAATTTTCTGATGTCCAACCTAAACCTCCCCTGGCACATCTTGAGGCCATTTCCTCTCTCCCTGTCATTTGCTCCCTGGGGGCAGAGCCCAATCCCCACCTGGCTACACCCTCCCTTCAGGTAGTTGAGTAGAGCAAGAAGGTTTCATGGGGTGGAGAATGCACCATATCCTTGGGCATGAGTTCCAGTGGATAATTCCTTTAAAAAGGGTGCTTCAGTTACAATGATTCAAGTGCTATCAGATTGCAGGTGCTGGTTTTTATCACACTTTGCTCAGAAAGGACCCAGCCTTACCTCTTCCCACCTCTCCTGCTCAGCAATACCTCTACATTGTTATCACAGCTCCACTCACACTATTCTTCTAAAAAATTAAACAGATTGAGCTCCTTAAGACTCACACTGTAAAGCCTTAAAAACAGTTTTTTTAAAAATTGGTTTTATTCCCCTCTCATCTCCAAATATTGGCACCTTTTAAGAAGAGGGTGACCAAAGCAGCTTGCCCACTTCAGGAGGGGCCTGTACCCTCATTACCACCCCTGTGGTTTAACAGCCCAGGGTCATAGGAGCCCTTTGAGAACATAAAATGGTATTTTTCATTTCACAAGCTGTCCCTTCCATCCAGTGAGCATCGCTGCCTCTTTTCACCCTTTGCAACCCTGTTTCTGCCCCAGAGCACTCCAGAGAAGCTGCTGTGGAGATGAGCAGCTCCTGGCCAAGGGTGACACCTGGTCACAACTGCACGTTCTGATTAATCGTCTCTTTTGGAGGTCCCACGAAGGAGGAACAAACCTAACCTACATCAATCAGCAAAAAACCAGCAGCAGCCAGATCTGTAGGACAGGAGTCCTCCAAATTCCCCCTCCTTAGATGGAACAGGGGTCAAATTAGCAAAGGTTCCCTTCCTGAGCGACCTTGCCAAGACATGTATGTCACAAGAGGGTTTTGCCTGTTTGCAGCAAGACTTGACCCACACAAGGGCTGGCTTGTGCCTGGGAGATAGTTATTAGTTTCCTCTAGGAAACATCCAGATTTTACCACAATACAGTGCAATTCTCTGGCTGTATTCCTATTCCTTATCTTCACTCTTCCAGAAACTAGACTGGTCACTGTGGCACACTGAGATATATGTAGGCTAACACCAAGTATACATTCATTTGTGTATAATCCTCTTCTGTTAGACAGGTGTGTATAAAAAGCTCCATTCACTGCTATCCTGATCTTGTCAGACCCTCTCAGGTGCACAAACCTGTCTATCCTAACTGTAAGGAAAGCTACATTCATAGTAATTGTTTTATACCTGCTTATTATTCAGGCTGTATTAATGAATATTTTAACTGGAGATTAAGCTGAGGTGTGATTTGCACAAGATAAGAAATAGATTTGCCACGCTCTATTTTATGATTGTAATGGGAAGTGTGCCCCATAATCCTACATTTCTTAATTCTTTCATATTATACTCATCAGCATTTCAAACTCTCTGGATGACACAGGGTTACAAAATCTCACTTTGAGAAAGTTAGGGACTTGCTGGAAGGCCTCCAAAAATCAGAGGCTTAGAAAACATGGCCCTGTGAGGCAAGATTGAGAAACTGGGTTGTTAAACCTAGAGATAGGAGAGCAGAAAGGATATGATAATGGAAAAGTGCAGCATCTAGGAAAGTAATAACGTGTGGATAGGATAAAAAGTTAGTTTAAATGCAGAAGTTAAGCTGAACACTGAGGAAAGTCTAATGACTTAATGGTCTGGCCAGCAAACCCCTGGAATAAGTTATGAGTTTGTGGAGCCTCTTCCCATGGTGAAACTACAAATGGGTCACACCCATGCACTGGGACTGGCATGGATGGCAATAAGGTTTCAGAGAAATGAAGTGTGTTTTTGGCAACTCCTTGGGCTGCCCCCCAGCTCTCTTTTCTGCGACATGAAGTTTCCAACTAGTTCATGGTTAAGTATGTTTATGCTGAACTATGACTACCAAAATGCCAAAATAGGTGATTCCTGTGGACCAAAATTAGTTTCTACTTGTTCTCCACGGCAGCAAAACCTCCTGAATTGGCTGTGTGTTACTTTAGAGGCTTTAGAATCCAGCTGGTTCCTCAGCTACAAAGCTTGTGATTCACTTTGGGAAAGCTAAAGAAAATGGCACTATTTCAGGCCCCAAATTCTGTCAATTAATTACCGGAGGTGGTAGAATTTCAATTGCAATGAGAAACATAAATCTTTGTAAAGCAATGGCATAAACGTTGTCAGCTGGTAAGCAGGGTGACCTTTTCCTACCTTTATAGCAAGAGACAGTTCCTGTTCTGACAACGTGCAGACAAGGAAGGTGGGACAATTGAGAATGCGAAGAGGGAACAGCTTTGCTGCAGGCAAGAAAGGTGCAGCCAGAATTAGAAAGAGCTCACACTTTGCTCGATAAAGCCATATGGAGACACTGTGAAAGATGGCCCAGGGATGGCCTCGAAGGACCTTTCCAATACAAAGTGAACCTTTCCCCAGCAGAGAGCTGAGTGTGAATGAGCACTGCATCCCAGTGAGGAAGTAAGGACTGGGCAATGCTCATCTGCAACCAGGAGCATCAGCCCAAGGATCCATGGCAAGCAGTCCATAGCAGAGGGCACCCCCTGAGATGCAGAGCAGCAATCTTGTGGCTGGGGAGCACAGCCTGAGGGGTGGCTGTACATATGGAGGAAAATGTACATGTCTGAGGGGGACAGCTCTGGCCCGTGATTATCCCTCAGGCTGCCATCCAAAGGAGCAGCAGGGCAGCACCACATAAAGGTGGGCTGCTTAAAGGAAATGCAGGAGCTCCTCACAAAGTGACAGAGCAGCCCAAAGATGCATTGCTGGCAAGAGGGTATTGCCTGAATTTCTGGGAGAGAGATGCAGTGTAAGACAAACCTGTCCCTCCTCCACATCCAGACAGGGCCATTCTGGAGATTGCAACGTGCAAGCTGTGACTGTGTCCCTCTTCCAGTGGTCCTGTAGGAAGTTCTCAAGCAGACCAAAGGGCAGTGTGTCCAGCAAGACAATCAGTGATGTGTCCCAGACACCACATCAAGGAAATTCATGCTGATGGAGTGACAATGCAGCACATACTGCATTCCCTTCCCTGATTTAACAACCTGTACCCACGTGCAGCTTAAAGACATCACTAGTTGAATCCTCCTAGGCCTTACACGAGAGACAGGGGACACTCACTTCTAAATACTCCCAAACTTCTTATGATTGGGCTGAAGAGCTGGTGTATTCAGGCTGTTTGGGGAAGGTGCCTGCAGAGAGCCCCTGAGCACACTGCTGGCTCTGCTGCAGAGCCACACAGCACAGGCAGAGCCTGCAGGCAGTGCCCCTGGCAAGGTGGCTGCTGTTACTGCTGTTCTCTTTTCCATTCAACCTCACAACAAACAGCTTCAGAAGGAAGCATTCCCTTCCCTGCAGCAGAACCAAAGCAAATTACCACAGAGTTCACATGTAAGGACCTCCAGCTAAAAGGTATTGAAAAGCAAGAACTGGGGGTGAGACCTTCTTAGTAAAGCCACGTGACCAAGTTATGAGGACATCAGGACACAGGACTAAGATGACTTTAGTCTCAGTACTAGCATTGTGGGTGCAGAATGCACATATGATAGGTATGATCACAGAACAGCCCCAGCATTGCTGCCACAGGTACAAGAAAGCACAGCCCCAGGTAACAGAACTTGTGTTGTCCATCCCTTACACAGTTTACAACATACAGCTGGGGCAGGATTTCAGAACACAATATAGGAGCTATACTTGTCCTGTTCTTATCCCTTTATTTCACTATCCTTCGAGGAAAGGCACACAACTAGAAGAAGGACATTTATCAGGAGAGAGAAGGGAGGGAAAAACAACATATAACCAAACTATAAGTGCCTGAAGTGTTGCTCCCGCTCCTCCACCAAGCACAACCCAAATGCTGGGAGGAAATCATCACGGCTCCATTACCTTCCAAGAGCCGCTCTTCCAGCCCTGCCGTGCCAGGGACGCCGCGCTCCGTGTCACCACACAGCGGCACTCTGCACACACCGTTCCCACAGGGAAACGGGAAGGGCTTTTCCCCATTACCAAGACACTCACGACCATTTGTGCTCATGGCTGAGCAGGCAGGGCTTTCAGAAACCACCAGTCGCTGAAACACAAGCAACTTGGAACCCGCAGAGATGGTCAAACACCTGCTTTGACAGCACAAGCATTAGCTGATTACAAGCTGTTAGAAATCAAACACTAGGAAAATCCGATTTAAAAATTGCTGGTAAGTCTATTCTTCAGATCCTTTTGTTTCCTTCCACCCTCTTCTCTGCACACTTCACTTGCACTTCAGCATTCTGGCTCTGCCATTTTGACATCTCAGGTACTTCACACAATTTCTTGCTTCCATAACTCCAGCAGCACCACTCTGAACTCTGGTAAAGCACTTACTCTCCATTGCTTCCTTAAAGGAAAAGTCCCACAGACTCCCAAGCAGCTGCACATCCATCAAAACACACCTCTGCTAGGCACACATGGATTTATTGAAGGTGACAATAATGGTGTGCTGATAGGACAGTGGCAGAGAAACAGGACTAGGTAAGGGGAAGTGATGGAAAGCAGGGATGAGCTGGGAAAGAGCCATTCACACAGGCTTTCCTAGTAAGTGTTGGTTTTTCTTCTTAAGGGCTAAATGTACAGGGACAAACACAAGGCTTAGTCTTTATGACTTAAACATGACACCTCCCTTGCACACAGACAAAGGATCAGAGCTCAGTCTGTAGTGATGCACAGAAAAGAGAGGGAGTCCACGTGATGTGACAAGTCCTGCTCAGCCCCAGCTGACCTTTGGATGGGGCCTGTGCTAGTGTAGGTGAGAGCTGGCCTGCCAGGGATAAAGTATGGCCACCCCACTTTCCCCCAGGGTCCTGAAGCCACAGACTGACTGGGATTTATATTTCCAGATAGCAAAGCTGGTATATTTTCTCCAGAGAGCCAGACTGGAGGAAATGCACAGGAAATGTACCTGGATGGAGGAAATGTACCTGTGAATGCACAGGTACTCTGAAGTCCACCCTGAGTCCTGCCCCTTCCCCCCTTCCCCAGCTCTTAGGGAAGACCCTGTGCTGTGGGGACAGGGCTGACACAGGTGAGTCTGTAAGCAATGGTGCCAACATGGCAACCAAGAGTGCAGCACCTCCAAAGCCAAGGGAAGAGGGGGCTCCAGAAAGAGTCCCACCAATTTCCAGCTATTTCTGATCAGTGCCCACCTTTGCAGCTGCCAGCTCCAATGAGCCAGGCTTGCTGCCAGTTAACCAAGCAGAAGAATCCCAGATGCCTACAGAGATCAAAAGGATTATCATGCATGCATGGCATAAATACCAGTGACAGAGATTCACCTGGGTGAGGAAACTCCCTCCACAGCCAAACCTCTACTTGGAGACTGGGCCAGAACTGTGAATCCATAAACTACTACACAAGATTTTACCTAGAGGGGCTCTGTCTTCCCTTTTCAGGAAAGACACACAGAAAAGAAAGCAGTATTCCTTAGGAGAGGCGATTCTGTTGTACACAAGAAAAATCACCCCGGAATACAAGTAAAAACATTCATGATGGTTCAAGCCAAGGTTTTCCTTGGAATCTCCTTATTCTTGTACAGGGGAAGGCAATGAACAGTCCCTTATTCATACTCCTCCACCTTTGCTATACTTCTCAGTCATGTCTCCTCCAAACTGAGGACAATATCTCATTCAATCCCATACAGAAGCCATTCTTGGAATTTTCCCACGTCTAAGAAACTCCTTGATGATGAAGAAAACAGAACCAGATGTGAAATCAAATTAAAACAAATTCAGACAACACTAAAACCAAACACACACCCACACACACCCCCACCCCAGAACAATGAAATAGTGTTTTCTGGTTGGTTCTTTCTCTTAAGCCTGACCTGATGCTTTCATAGGGCTATCTGACACAACCCCAAGATCCTGGTCAACTCCAAGCCCATGATTTTATATGCACGACAATCACTGCTTTCCTCTGCCCACCTAATTTCACTTTTTTCATGTGAAATTTCATGCACCATTTTACTGGCCAGCCATTCAGTCTCAGGGTTTTTCAACAATTCTTCACTATGGACTATTGCCTTTTCTGCCCTGAAAAATTTATTTTTAACAGCAAAGCTCAGTCTCACTGTTCTCCCTATTTTTAATGGCCATTTCTGAATATGTTCAACACTTAAAATCCCAGCACCAACCCATGAAACTCCCCTGACAGCATTCTTCCACTGGGATCACTTTTTTCCCCCACTTTCTCCTACCTTGTTTCTTCTCTCTTTGACAATTATTTATATATCTCAGGACCTTCTCTCCTAGAAAACACCTGCACATTTTGTATTTTGTAAAAGAACTTTGTCAACAGTCTTGCAGAAATCTACCAGCTGTTTCACTCACCTACATTCTTTTCAAAGAACTCTGAGAGGTTTGCCAGACAAACCTCTTGGCTTTACAGAAACCACATTGACTTTTCCAAAACTGGTTGTGTTCGTGTCATTGTCAAACATACCTTTTACTATTACAGCTTTTACTAGTTTATGTACTACAGATGCCAGGCTTACCAGCCCTTAGTTTCCTGGATCCTCCCAACCCCTTTTTTTACAGATTGATGCTATATTTACCATGCTTCAGGTGCCAAGAAATTTTTAAGAGCGATGTTACACACTGCCTTTGGCAATACAACTATTTCATCCTTGAGTTCCTCAGACCTCAGGTGAAGCCTTCCAGTCCTGGCAATTTGTTCAGGTTCAAGGCTGCTCAAATGCTGGATTCTGGATGCAAACCAGAAACCTGTTTTGCCAACATTTCATGTTCTGTGACGAAGTGGGGGAGCAAGAAAGTGCTATCAACACCCTCACCAAGCAGCCAGGGAGAGCTCAGAATGAAAAGAGGCCTAGGGGGAGCTGGGTATGAAGCCCTACAGCACACCCTCCTTCACAGAGCCCTCTCACGTACCCTGGGTGGGAGGGTGAACCTCCTTCCAAAGCTCTCCATGATCACTGTGCTCCAGACCTAGCAGTGAAACTAGATGATTTCTCCCCAGTACTGACCAAGCCTCATGCTCACACTACTGCAGAGCAGTAGCAGGCACAAAAGGGATATGTTTTCAAGTAATTTAATTGTCCTGGCATTTGACCGAATTAAGTATTTCATTAAGTGGGTGGTTATGCTGGAACAGATGTGTATCACTCACCTCAGCCCTTTCAGCCTGATCAAAATCACACCAGACAGCAGAGCCCCAGCATGGCCTTTGCCAGCAGCACACCGAGGTGCAGGGACAAATGGGCAAAGGAAACGTGTTTAATGAAAGAAGACTGACAGGGGTTGTGTTTGTTAAGCCTTCCCAGGGCTGAGAGAGGAGGTGTCTCTTCACTGCAGAGCTGTGCACAGGAAGATGACTTCAACTTGTGTGCCCAGACAGCTGGGGCAGAAGTTGTGATGGCAGGCAGAGCTTCAGCTGCCTTCCCCATCCCTCCATCACCCCCAGATATGGCACAACCAGCACAGACAAATGGTACAAAGACAGCCAGTTACCTCTACACAAATATTTCATAAATGGGATGTGAAAGAAGGTGAAAAAAATCACCTCCCTGTACTGCAACCCACTCCTGTGGGTGGGATTTCCAACAACAGGACAGCTGGCACCCCCAGCCTCACCTGCCCCCCCTTCTCCGGGGGTCCTTCGCACCCCAAGGGCTCCAGGAGGAGTCTCCTTCCTGGGTTGCATGGAACAAGAAGCAGGGGAAGGGCACACACCAACTGCAGCACATCTGCAGAGGGATCCACAACAGGCATCAACTCACACCTCAAAAGAAATGGTGCTTTTGGGTTGCACTCATGAGTGTTGCAAATTTAAGGTGCCCAAACAATGGCTGAGATTGGAGTATTTACAGCTTGACTGAAAACCCAGTAAAACTACCAGATTGCCTGGTGGGTTGTTTTTTTTTTTTAAATCTCAGATTGCAGGCTAGAAAACTTCTGCAACACAACTGGGGGCTTCAGATGGAACAGACTGGAGAAGCTGCAATGTCAGATGAGATTGGGCCCAGGTCCCTGCACTGTGGTGTCCTCTGCCATGTGCCCAGGACATCCCTACAGGCTCCTGGCTTTCCCCAGGTGGAGGACTCCAAGGTTTGGTGCCATGTCCCCCTGAGAGAAAGGTTCCTCTTGTGCTGCAGGAGGTCTCTGCATCCATCTAACTCTACTTCCACACCCTGGAAGATTTCTCCATCTCCCATCCCTGTCCTCATTCCCACTATATTTTAGAAATTCTCCATAATTCCCTTTTTTCACTGCAGAGGCTTTTGGAATTCATCATTTTTCCAAAGGAGTCAGTTTGCCCCATTTCTCTTCCCCTACACACCTATGCCCTGTTTCTTTGTAATGTTTTCTCCCTGTTTCTTTACCAGGGTTTTCATTTTCTCCCTTTCCAAGGACTTCACGTGCTGTGCATTTCATTGTTTTTCATCTCAGTGACAGGATCACAACTGCTGGGAAACTCAGGCCTCTTTCTCTCTTCTGATCTTAAACAAAATCAGTGGCTTTCTATCCAGAAATCAGTCCTGAATATTACAGCTGATCAGATGCAGCAGCCACTGGCAGCTTGTCACAGGCAGATAATGCAGAGACAGGCAAGTTCTTACTCTTTCACCTTGCTTCTTTAATGGGCAGATCAAAAACACTAACTGTGTGACAGAAATGAAAATAAACTATCTGGGCTCCTCGAGATGTATCCATTAACCAGGTGTTAGGTTTGCCAGGGATTTCAGTGGCTTGGGGTTTGAGATATGGGCTTGGAATTTTGATAGCAGCAGTGCCATTTCAATCGAGGTAGAATTCAGATTCCACAGATAGCAGAAGTGTTCATTAAGAACAAAAGGGAAGGGAACGAAAGGAACAATCCTGCAGAAGAAAATCAATCTATTTTGAAACATCAGCTCAGCCAAAGCAGGAAATGAAGTCTTCAGTCTGTTATCCAGCTTTGGACCCTGCTATTCCAGGAAGAAAGGAGAGGCCAAGCCATGAAGCACAAGGACACATGTCAGCTTGAAGTGCCCGTGGATTAGTTGCAAGACAGTGTCAAAATTAGGTAGTTCTGGTTTTGGAAAGTCTCGTGACAGCAACAAGATTGAAAAAAAGAAACCAGTTTTGCAGACTGCTTGAAAGTTGAAGAAAGCAGGCAAACATGTCTGGCAAAGCAATCTGTTTTTCTTATAATTATCTCCAGTTTCCAGAGAGTTTCCTCTGGGTTTATTAGAAAGCTAGCAGCATCTGGCCCTTTGGAATCAAGTTCATCCCTTCTGCAGTATTGACTTGGCTAATCACGGCAGCTTTGAAAGGCTGAGATCTGGTATTCTGGAGGCCACCGGGAGAAGGAATGGGCTGTGTAAAGGCGAGCTGATCAAACGGGGAGGGGCAGGGCAGAGCTGACAGGCAGCAGGCACGTACATGGGAGCCCATCTGAAATTCCAGACTCTCTTCTAAAGGAAATCAGATGGAGATCAGGCTTGGGATTCATTTGCAGGGGAACAATTTGCTTTTCTTATCTGGCCTCCAATCCTATAGCACACCTGTGACGTGATCTCCTCCTCCTCATCTGTCTCTCATCCCAGATCCAAGTCCTCCTCCCTCCTGCACAATGCTACACCATCCCACCTTCTCTCAGGCTCCTACCTGTGCCCAGAGAGCCCAGGCACTTGCTGTGACTCCTCATTATGGCTCAGAATTTTCCACTGCCCTCTGCAGCCCTCATGGTTATTATACTCTCATCGCCCGGGCAAGTGAGCTCAATCTTCGCTTTTCTGATTTTCTATTGTCTGTTTATTAGATGGGCCCTTTGTGAACTCAGCAGTTCACACTCTCCTGTGGTGCCAAGTGTAAAATTAATATTGACTAAAAAATCTGGGCACCTCTTTCTGGCCAGAGAGGAGACATTTGAATTAATGGGACTGTTACAGTGTTTCACACCCACTGTCATCCTTCTGGAACCTCCAGCTCTCGCTGCTCATTTCTAATTGCCGGCATTAACTCTTTATGAGAGTTCATGCCTGTTCTGGGTGCCCACAAGTGCTGGGCTGGCTGGGCATCCCCAGGGCTCACTGGTGGTTGGGTACCAAACATCACCTCCCTCCCCAGCTGGCAGGCAGGCAAAGCCACAGACTCTGCCTTTACTGAGTGTCCCCACAGCCTGAGACAGGTGAAGGGGGTTTGGCTGAGAGCTCAGCTGGCACCCCAAAGGACACAGCCCAAGGCCACTTTCTCCCAACCTGCCCACGAGGCTGACCTGTTCCTACAGGCTGACCCTGTAGAATTGTCTCAGAGCCAGATCCTTCTGTCTCCACAGCCTCAGTTCAGCTCTCTGGCTGAGGGGTGCCTACCAGTGACTGAGGTGACAATTACTGCCAAATGGGGCAGGCCATTTACCCCCTCACAGCAGTAGCTACCTTGTTTACAGCTGGGACCACAAGATTTTTTGCTAAATATCACCAAAAAGCCCCTAAAGAGACAGCATGACCCTCAGCCAGCTAAGAAGTTTCTGAGAAGTGAAATCCTCTCTCAGCTGTGACTCAGGGTGGGGACACCCATGCCAGAATGCCCAATTGCTGTGTCCCTCTCCAGACACTGCCCTGTTCTCACAGAGAAATGGCAGGAGTTTCTAAAAGCATCACTGACCCAGGGCCATTGCAGAGCTCGGGAGGAAGGACAGCTTGAATGAGGCACCTCAGAGCTCTTGTGCATTTTCAGTGCTTGTAACACTGCTGTAAGAACTCTAGAACAGTGTCACATCCACATGCAGAGCAGGACACTGAAGAGCTGAGTTATCCAGTAGGCTTCCCTACTGTGTGCACACATGCTAAAAATGCTTGATTTCTTTCAGAGCAAGCCCCAGTCCTCCTGACCTTACACAGGAGCAGAACCACTGCTGGGACAGTCCTGTGCCTGCAGACAGCTGGGCACTGCAGACCATGGGGGATCACAGTCAGGTCACAGGGACAATGGGGAAACAGGCACCATATTAACCTGCTGGAGATGGAGACCTTTTTCTCACATGGACTGGTTTCCAAGGCACTGGCAATCAAGGCTTATTTCAGTGCAACCCCACAGGCAGTTATGGCCAAGTAAGAGATTTGGGTTTTCTACTGGTCAGAATCCAACAAGGAGGACACGAAACAGAGTCCAGAGAGATGCTGAAGATGCTGCTGTGATCTCAGGCAAAAGAAATCTTCTCTTGCATTCATTGCACACCCTAACCCTTCATAGCCAAGAGCTCTTTGCCAGCCTCTCAAAACAAACATACAATGCAATTATACCAGTGCAACACCATTACCATTGGTACTTCTGTGCACTTGCATGGCAACTGTAAGAGGGGAGATTTAGACTTTGATATCATTACCATTGCTTCAAGTAGCGTTGTCAGCATGAATCATTTGATAAACACTGAGCTAACAAACAAATGATGTATTTTTTCTGTTTTCCTCACTTTCATTAACTGCCCCAGCCCAGCCCATGTCTGCTGCACAAGACTCCTCTATCACTGCTTTTACTTTCAAAATGAATACTGAATAAACTTCTTCAATGAAAGCAAACTAATGGAAGAGACCAAATCTAAGAGTCTCTCCAGGTCACATCAAGCACACTGTAGACTTCCAGCCCTCTTATAAATGGAGGAGTGGTGCATTATTGCTGCACATATGAGGGAACTAAGGCACAGAGAAGTGCTGTCACATCACATGCCATGGATGACCATGAACTGAGCTGCCACCTCCAGCCATGACAGATAAAGAATTTCCTTTTTTAAAAGCAAAGGACACATGGTCCCTAATGCTTCACCTGTGGATACTTAAAATAATTGGACCTGGACAGATTAAAGGCAAGTGGCAATTGCTCAGATGAATATAGAGGACTATATGGAGCTATGAAACCTGCCAGAAGTACTTGATTTTCAGATTACACCAGCCATAAAAAAATATGGATCACAGAGTGCTGTCAGGAGAGACAGCAAATGCTTTCCAAATGAAGTGTCAGATCATGGCAGCTCAGGCACTAATAAAACAGTGCACCTGCTAAGCAGGGCCATGTGCAGTGAACCCCCTTGCCCAGCAGAGCCAAGCTGCAGGTGTACAACCACAGCTCCAGCACAGCCAGCAGAAGGCTTTGCAGCAGCACACATCCATATCCAAGTCTGCCCTTCCCTTCCTACAAAGGTGGAAAATTTCCAAGCATGTGATTGACTCAACTTTCCTCACATCACAAACAACAGTCAGGACCAACAGTGACAGGTTTTGAAATCCTCGTCTTCTGGCTCACAGGAAGATCTATAATAGCAAAGGAACAGAGAGATAAAAGCCTTCATGCAGTATGAAGAATTTCACTTTACTAAACCAAAAATTAAAAACCTTGTCCTTTGAGAAAAAGATAGCAGTTTTTTCTTTGCCTTGAAAGATCTTCACAGAAAAGGAAAAACATGCACTCCAAGCTCTCCATCTCATTAAGATAAATCAACTTAAGGAGCATATTCTTGTGTAGTCCTACAACCTACAAATCATATTAGCAAATGGGTTGCAGATCAAGTGAGGACAGGCTGGCAGCAGTTACCCAGGGTGCAGCCCCACACAGGACGAGCAGATCAGCCCTGCTACACACCTGACAAACGCCCTCCTTTGGCCCTTCATCCCTGTGCTTTAAAAATGTAAGCAAAGTGAAGCTTTGAGAAGGCTGATCCAGCCCTCCTGCTAGAAACACACCTATGCCAATCTTCATTTACTAACTCAATACTTGCCTCAGTCCCTGACAAAATGGCCACAGTGACCATTATTATTGTGCAGTTTGTCTGATAAAAGTGTAAAAGGCACGTTTTCCTTGGCAGTTGTTGTGATGAAGGTAAACTTCTTCAGTAGCCACTCAGTAATGATTAAGGCATGCTAGAGTTTAAAGCTCTAGATTACAATAACCTTTAAAAACAAATTGTTTTCCTTTGCATTGCTGCAGGGCAGAGTAAAGGAGGTTAAGGTACCTTAATTGCATTTCCATTCCTAGCATGTTTTTAAATCACGTTTGGACTACTGTTCTCAGGTTTCAAGGCTTGAGTTGAAAGGATGTCATCTGAACTGCAAAAAAAGATGGCAAAAAAAATAACCCAACCAGGGCAACATAGGCGTTTCCTGAGATTAAATCTTAGGCAACTGGGGCCTGTCTGACACTCAGCAACGATGCAGTGCAGAAACAAAGGGGTTAACACCCACACAGCAGAGCAAAGGGCAGACTATCTCAGCTGATCAAGAAAGCTGTGCCAGAGCATCCTACAGCTGAGTGGTCCCAGCCCCATCATATTTCACTGTGGCAAGGCTGCTTTCAGTTCTGACTGGCTCTTCAGTAGCTCAGACACTTCTGCACTGCAACATGCAGTGCTGAACCCTCCTTGCTGTGCATCTGCCCCCACTCCTACCCCACTGGTTCACCTACCAGCCAAAATTACAGCCCCAAAGTTACAGGCAGAGCAAAATAGCCCTCTGACACAACGAGCTTGAGTCAGGTGTGTTGCGTGCAGCCCCGAAGGACTCATTTCCAAGTTCTGTGTGTTAATTCAGAGGGCAGAAGTTAACCAGGACGCTACTGGCTGGAGTAGATGAGAGCATGTTTTGTTCTTTAAATGGGAGTGGTTGCTTCAAGCACAGGGGTGCAGTATTGGCAAGTCTGTTTCTCACCACAGCGTTAATAAAATGTACGAGTGCAGCACTCACTCTCAATTTGTGGGAAGTGGTTGGAAAGCTATTCACTACCTCCCAGACTCACATGTGATATGGCTGGGATTTACAATCTCGGTTAACTTAATGTAGGTTTTCCAATTTGCATCTGTTTCCTAAAAGATTCAAGCCTAAGGAAAGTGGATGCTAATGTAGGAGCCTGTATTTGGATTGGTGAAGCAGATAATCCAAGATTAATTTCATCTGACAAAAGAAATCTATTATTACAGTGTCAAACTCCAGTGTGCAGCTAGTAGCTCTCAGCAGGACTGGAAATGCAACTCAGCACCTGTGCTCTTACACTCAGGTGCTACTTGAAAATGCTCAGGGAGATTGGAGTGATTCTGACAGGGGCAAATGCCTCTTGGAAAGCAAGGCCAAGAGCATCCTGCCTTATCACCTGGGTCCTGGATGATGGATGGAGCATTGAGCCCCCATGGGACACTGTAGCAATAAGATTGTGGTGGCACTGATGGGCACAACATTCCTTTAGAAAACCATGGAGCAGATCCAGTTCCTCACCAAACACATTCAACCAGTCACCCACCACAGATGATTCAATTACAGTTCCTCTGCCCCACACTCATCTCCCCATTACAACTTCAGCTTGACAAAAGGTGTTGCTGTGACTTCAGCAATTATTACAATATTAGCCACTCCTCTCACTTTCAGAAATGGTTGCTGGTGCTTTACTGTAGTGAAGATGTTTTCTTTCTTGCAAAGCCTAGAGCAATATTGCTATGGCCCTCAGACCCCCGCTCCTGCATAAAACACCAACATTAACCCCAAAGCTTCTGCACATGTGAGACATCTCAGTCTGTGCTGCTTGGCTGGAGATGAAGAGAGGTAGATAAAGGAGCACCTGCACTTCCTGTACACTGTCATATGGTTCTGGTAAAATTTCTATAGAAAGCCATCACTGCAGAGCCCATGGCACAAAATGCTAACCCAACCAACTCCAGCTGAAAGAAGCACACACAGAAGTTGCCCTGAGCAGGAGGCTGGCTCTTCTACCCACAGCAAGACTCCCTGTTCTGAGGGCTCTTTGACACTGTTCTCTACTTCAGGGCTCCAGCTGGGACAGTGATGCCTTCCAAGGCTCCCAAGAGGAGCACTGGATGTGATAGATTTAGCAGGCGGAGTCCAATTAGCCAAGTCCAATTAGAATTTATTAAATTAGTAGCAAGCAGCGAGCAAGCGAAGCTACAGCGCTGGGCTCTCGCCTGAAGCACTCAGCTTCCAAACGTGGCGCAGCCAAGGGTAACACCCCGTGATCGCCTTTTATACCCCTCACCCCACAGCAGTCCCAGTTCACATTCGCACCCGCTCTTTTTGAATTGTTCAATCACCGTTGTCCTCGTTCCCGCCACCGCGCTGGCCCCGCCTCGGGGTTTTCCCGCCACTAGACCCGCCC
>WBMV01008303.1:1028357-1152130 GCA_013396655.1 Campylorhamphus procurvoides | reverse complement strand
GCCCCGCCTCGGGGTTTTCCCGCCAATAGAGCCGCCCCGCCTCGGGGTTTTCCCGCCAATAGAGCCGCCCCGCCTCGGGGTTTTCCCGCCGCGGCTCCGTTTCCCGCCGTATCCAAGGCTGGTTGCTAAGGGAGCCGCCTCGTCTTCGCAGTTATGGCGGCCTCGAAGAACTGCCAAGGTCACCGTGGCACGTGTACTTCTCATTACGCCACCCTCTCTATATCTTTATTATCGTGGCGAGTTATAACTCAAACTTTATTTAAAACCCAGTATTTTTAACCAAGTCAAACAATGGGTTAACACATAGGTGAGCTCTAGCAGGCTTCGGAATACCTCATAATTAACCTAAATACCGCATAAGTGTTCGATCGTTAACACACTGTTATCTTCTCCCCTTATCAGTATCAGCCCGTTCAATTAGTTCTGTCAACAGATTTAACTAACAAACAAACTTTTCCTAATGAACGGTTATTTAGCTTTTTATTGTTCCCTTTTAGTGAACAAACACCCTAAACTGTTCATTCATAACACTGGAGAGCCCCCAGATCATGCCCTCACCGCAGCACAATCTCAGTTGCTGTAAACTGCAGGAGTGTTCTGACCCATGAGCCTCATTCATCTGCATGACCCGAGTCTCTGGCTGTGTTTCTTCCCCCTGTTTACTGTCACATTCCTTTAATTCCCTGCAGCCATCCTGCACCCATCCTCCTCCTTCCTCCCAAGTCCTGCCTGCACAGGTGACAATTTCCCCCAGGCATTTGCAGTGACCCCTTGGCTATGGCAGGAAGTTCTGCTCCTCATTTCTGCCTCTAGCCCAGCACAAGCACATGGGCACACAAAGGCAAACCCCAAACAGCTGGTTGTTACAATAACATTATAGAACTTATTAATCACTTCTCCTGCATATTAAGGGACTCCTCCTTCATTGTCTGCCTGCCAGAACCAGGTACCCAGTTGGTGACTGCTGTTGACACTGCTTTGGGCAAGGCAGCAAGACAAGTGTGGAACCTCCTGGCTCTGCCCTGCCCAGGTGAGGTCAGTGGGAGCTCTGCAGCACTTTCAGTGAAAGCAGAGAGAGGCTCAGCATTATCAAGGCCAAAGTCTTCCAAATGTTTCTAATAAACCCTTATGTTGCTCCCAGTTGACAATACCAGGATGTTTCACAGACTTACCACTTTCCTCATTATTTTGTTTGAGGACCAGCAGTTTGAGGAGAGATGCAACAGAGGGGGGCACTTCCCTGTCTCACCAACATGGTCAGGATGGCCTCACGGGGACCAAGCCCTCCATGGCTCATGCAGCCCTGGAGAAGGGCTCCCAGCACTGACAGAACAGCCAATTGGTACCTTGCCATGGGGAACTGGACTGGCACCCAAAGCCCACGGCACCAGGGGAGACTGATTTTCAGTCACTGCATGTTGGTGACTGGTGAAAGCTGAACAAGAGAGGCAGGCCTGTGGCAGCACAGATCTGTGAGTGAGCACTTCCCAAGTCACCCTGGCCTACTGGGCAACACTGGAGCAGTTCTTTACTGTTGAGATGAGCTCCCACGTACCACTGCTATTTCTCTGCTGCACAGCTTGTTAGCCAGAGGAGAGAATCCAGCAGAAAATATCCACAGACAGAAAAAAATCATTAAATGTCCAGTGACAGATGAAAACCTGGATCAAATGAACCCAACAAATCTAAACTACTGAACAGACAAGCCTTTTAATTGGCTCTGCAACCCTGTTTACTGGGTGCAGACCATGTCTGTTCCTTGGCATCATGCTGGGAAGGTACCTGGCCATAGGCACCCTTCCCTGAGCAAGAGAGCTTGGGCAGGCCCAGAGGAACCCAGGATGTACCAACAGGATCCCCTGCTCCAGGTGATCAATGGAAAAGCATTCATTGATGCTTTTGTCACAGCATGGTAGGGTCCATTCACCTTCAGCACCCTGGTTCTTGTAAGCTCAGATATTTCAGCTTTCAGAGTAAGGCAAAGCCTTCATGCAGCATTGCAGGGAGGGGAACACCACCTTTCCAACCTCTGCTATACAAACAGCTTAAGGGCTGGAGCATGGGATTTATTCATACCCATCTCAGCAGGAATTAACGCCAGACCTCAAGCAACCCATCTTTCAGACTGTGGCAGAATGAGCTGGTTCAGTGACCTGTTGGGGTAGCAGTTGCCCCTTGATGGTTACAGAAACAGAAAGTCCTGTCTGATCCGTGCCCTGAAGATGATTTGAAATCCCCATTCTTGCCTGAGAGGAGACATAGAAGGATTACAGGCTTAAGCCATCTGTGTTGGGTCCTGAATCCTCATATATGCCCCATGGCGCAGGAGAAACATGTCATGAGACATGACACTGTCTTCCTCCTGTCGAGCTGAATCTGTCTCCTTGGAATCAGCAACTCATGGTGACATACCCCAACCACAGGAAGATGCAATACTACCAATACCACAATGATCCATAAGTCTCAAAATAAATCTTCACCCTTTGTGCTGGAAGCAACAAAGGCCAATGGGGAAAAACCCCCTCAAACGAAACAACAAAAAACCCCTGAACAAAATACAAGGAGTGCCTTTCAGGAGACAGCAGCAGCTCAGGAAATAAACCCTGGGAAGTTAGGAGAGTGCTGGGGAAAAGCTTTTAAAATGACCCACGAGGGAACAAAAATCCCCAGGGTCTGACAGGGATCCTCATCTTTCTTGCGTTCAGCCTGCGTGTCACGTTAACTCAACTCCTTGTCAAAACAAGCTCTGTTTTGCTGCTGTCAGCACAGTGGGCTTAACGTAGCTTAAGAAAAACATCTCACTATTCTTCATACTCCATATATCATCTCCAACAAGCCAGAGAGCAGAAAACAAGCTGCTACTGTGCAGCTGATTATTGGTGATCATGTAGGCAGGCAGGCCCAACGAGGGAAGAGCGCGGCTGAACTTGGCTAAGATCTGTTTTTAGCTCTGCACAGAGACAACGAGCAACAACACAGGGGGAGTCTGTGACTCAGGAAAACTTCCAGACTGCCTGGGAACTACAGAAACACATTTTCAGCACTAACAACCTCACCGGAGAACACCAGTCTGACAGGGCTCTTTTACACATCACCCATTTAAAGAGCAACAAAGCTGTTGACCATACAAAGCAGTTTTACATGTAAAGACTGTCAGCAACAATTTGAAAGAAGTCAAGATGGAATAGACACTGAGAAAAAAGTACTGCTAGTGAAAACATCAAAGCAAACCCTGCCATTTGGTCTTTTCCTTTCTCAAGCAGTTTGACTGCTAACCAAGTAAAGGCAGTAAGTTAATCCTTGTAATTATCCCATTTTGGCCAAATCCATTTCTCTGGATGGTATCTGTCTCTATGCATGCAGGAATTTAATACAGCTACTGGCTTCAGTCACAGAATGTTAGTTACCTTTTTTGCTTAATTGCAGATATCAGGACATTCTCCTAAGAGCATGGCAATAAAACTTGAGGGATACATCCCTGAAATAACTTGGGTCAATGTTCTAAAACCTCGGCTGTTTAATTTAGGAAAATCCCCAAAGACATGAAGAGCATTCCTGATACCAAGGTATGCCTGCCAGTGTTTCACTGTGCACCACATATCTATTTTGTTTTGCATATCCACCCTGTGAAAGTATCTCATCATCATTTTCCACTGGTATTCAGGAGGGATCTTGTACTGCTCTCAGCAGATAGCATTATAGTCTTCACACTCTGCTGAGATTTGATGGTTCATTTCCTCTGCCCAAACTAACTTCAGCTTGTCAATATTGCCCTGCAGCTCTGTAAAAAAAGTACATGCAAAATATACTTATTTGTACTTTGAGCAGATAGTCCCTCATCTTGTAATTCCCTTACACAGCAAGCCAGTGGTGATAAAACAGGTTTAAACTACAGATTAATATTAAACAGCTCTTGCTCTTCAAAGCTTCCATGCTGCATTCTTGGACATTGCTGACACTGTGCTCAAGGTGGTCTCGCTCCACTCCCTGATGAAGCACCTGAGTGCAGAGGTGAAGGTTATTTCTCACCACTTTACACAGCCTGGGAGCTTAGAATGAAAAGTTAAAAAAAATCACATCTGGAGTCTGGCTCAGAAGGGATGTTCTGTGTTTCCAAGTTCAAGCTCTGTAATTCATCAGCAGCATCTTAGACAATTAGTTTTTTCTCTCCACTTTTCCTGTGGAAGGATGCTTCACAACTCCACTCTGGTGGTTAGATGCTTTCTTTTTGTTTTCAGCCTCAGTCTGATAAGGAATAGCTTATACAGTCTTCAAATGCTCGTGTTTCCCTTCAGCCTAAGCAATGCATTTCCTTCCCCAGTACCTTCTCCTAGTATGCATTAGCAGACAGCTTGCACAGACCTGTCAGACTTCTTTACTGACAGTTACACTGAGTTTGATTTTTAGCATTCCCTTACCAGACAGTCTCTCTTACCCAATCACCTCAGCTGTCCTCATCTCCCAAGCCAAATTCAGAACGTGAGGTGGGGAAGTGGTGCTGGAACAGGGCTCAAACATGAACCTTAATCCTGTTGGATCCACCCTCTGGCTCCTCATTCCCATCTCTGGGCAGAAATTCAGAACCACCTGGGGTGTCCCAAGGCAAACTCCCCATTTCCAGATGTTGCAGATCACCAAGAACAACTCTTCCCTTTCCCCTCCCAAGAAGACAAAGTTCACTTTAAGCCAGCCCATACCAGTGTCCCAGTTACTGTGTGCTGACAATTAGCCATGAGGGCAAGCACATGCACTGGTTTCACCAGTGCAAACAAAGGGATGGGCCCCATTAAGACACAAACTCTGAGCAGGTAGCTCAACACTGCTCTGTCTGCACAGACAGCACAGCCACAGTGCTGTCAGGGTGTCCTCATTAAACCCTTTGTCACTTCCCTGGGGAGGTGACATGAGCCACCTGTCCTTCATACACACTTGCTTCACCTCTTCTTTCATCCAGCCATTCATTAGGCCACAGAGTGGAGGAGCCATTACTTACAGCATTCAGCACATGCACCTCACTTTGCTGTTGCAGCTTTCTCACCTTATGCCACATCACTGAGAAAAGTTGGCTATGAAATTGTTAAATGCATCATGTTAAACACTATTACCCTGTAAAACTCCACTGGGCAGCTGCTGTACACACCTGTCTCTTTGCAGCCAGGATCTGCCAGCTTGCTGGCTTAAAAGAAATGTTAATTTGCCCAGGCAGAATCACTGGATTTCTATTCCTGCCCCTTTCTTGTCACTCTATCAAAGCTTTTTCTCCCCCTTCCTTTGTTTCCAAATGCCCTACAGCAACATCCTGGCAGACCCTTGAGGCCAATCCATCCAAAGCTCTCCTGAAGCCACAGCAAGGTCCACCAGGAGTAGGGCATGGAGTCAGGACTTGCTGCTGACTGTGGCACCTCCCTCTCCCCTAAACAAGCTGCCCCACTGCCAAACCCTGATTCACGTGGAGCTGAGCCCAGTCTCACTGTTGTGCTGCAGATTAGGGGCAGGGAGGGATCCCGAGCAGCAGCAAGGACAGGCACGAGCAGGGACCTCGCTGTGGCACCCTGTGCTCTGAGACTTGTGTCAGTACCAGAGTCAGTGCCCCATCTGCTGCCCCCTGAGCAATGTAGAGGGGGTGAGGAATGCAAAAAGCTTCTTGTTCATGCAGCATTTGCGACTCAAGCATTTCCTAGGCATAGGACTACTGTTCTTTGGATCAGTCCTGTTTTCTTGGAAAGCTCAAGGCAGCAAACATCTCCAGAGCAAACTGCTCACATTAGGCAGTGGTGATACCTGCACTGACCCTGTAGCAGAGCACTTGAAGGACAGCTTGTTCCTTTCTCCTCTACTTCTCTTTCCCAAGTCAATGAAATACACCTGCTTGCTGCTCCTCCTTTGTCAGCTTCTTCTACCAGAGAGGAATCAAGACAGCAAGACAGGCTGTACTGCAAAGCTTAACCCACATTTCAATTCTCCTGTTCATCTGAGGGAAGGGAAGAAAAGGGAATATTATCTCCTACCTCCTTTAAAACAAAAAGCTCACAACACTGTGCGGGTGGCAGGAGAACAGGGCAATAACCAACCACGCCTAAAGTCACCCATTTTGCATGCAGGATCAGGTCACAGCACGTCTCTAGCTACACCAAGTTCTCAAGCACTTGCTGTCAAGCCCAGACACTTGGAATTTAGCAGATGCCAATGGGCTGGACATCCTGAAAGAAGAATTTGGTACCAGACAGCAGCAGAGCACTGTTTGTATCATCTTGCTGTAGCATGACATCACTGCAATTCAGCACACTACACCGAACAGCAGAGAAACTGCAATTAAGAGCTGCATGACAGGAAGCAGAAAGTTCACACCTGCCACTGAGCCTTTCAGACCAAACTGAAATAACCCACTTGGATTTAATCTCTTCTTCCTAAAGACAAAGCCCCAGCTCATATGTTTCCAGTCTGCTGATGACAGACGGGCAATCTTGTCAGAAAGCCAAAGACTTAGGCAGAAAATTCCCAACTCCTGTTCCGAATTCCCTCTCACATTGTCTTAGTCAAGTCTTCTCATGGTTGTTGCTCAGCTTTTCCTCCATGAAGAGTAGGGGTTATACTTGCCTGGGCTCTCCTGAGTGTCAGTCACACACTCTGGAACCCATCATTGCTACCAGAGAGGAACTTCTTGTTTCTTAAACACTGGAAAATACCATATTTATACACATGCACCAAGTATGGAACACCATCCAAGCAGTTCAGCCTACTAAAGGAGGCAGGAAAGAGCACATGTACAGCATGGAAAGAAAACAGTCTTGTTTGGGATGGCTCAGTCCAGATCAGAACTAGAGCATCACCTCTCCCAGGCTTCAGCTCCTTCTCTGTCAGCAGTGGAGTCTATACCCACAACTGGACTGATCTGTATTTAGGTCTTTCATTTCCACCTCAGTATCTTTTTCCTCACCTGGATGTCCCTGCAGAGCTGTTCTGAGCACATACTACACACATTTCACCTCTCTTCAGGCTGTACTGAACATAAATATCAATACAGTCAATACAGAAGACCAATGACACATCCAGTTCTTTTAAGTGCAGCCCTAAAATGACAGTCTTAGCAAAGCCTGTTCTGCTAAACAGGGAGACTTGAGTTTTCTTGCTAAGTAGGGCTGGCATGGGTGCACTGATTAACTACCACTTTGAGATAAAGAAGGAAAGCAGGTGATGATGATAATAAGCCATCAGATGGAACAAACTGCTTTGTGCTGAGCATCACCACCTTTCCTGGGAAGTGAGGCTGAAATTTTGGTTTTCAGTTTAGTAGGGGGAAAGAGATTTTGCACTTCACAAAAAGAATTGTGCATGCATATGCATTCTAGAAGGAATAAAGGGATGCTGTTCCTGCAAGGAGTGGGAAGAGGAGGAAAGTGGTATTTTTAAAAGCATTAGTGCATAGAAAAGCAGGATGTATAATGGGGAGTTCCTTGTGTCTCAAAGCTGTGAGAGTACCCGTGTTCTTGCTCCTCACAGGCACTATAAAATACCCATACGCAGAGGAGTGATTTTGTCCCTGCTTTTATTACTTTTTTAATTGCACTGGTACCATCTCCCACCCACTTGCAAGCAGCTCCCTCCCCTGCTCTTGACAGGGAACAGAGCATGCTGTCCCCTGCCACACTCCCTGCTGCCAGTGAAATCCAGGAGCTTCCAGTGCTGAGCATTTCAGCAACACTCTCCATGGCCTAAGGAACAGAAACCCTGTGCAAGCCCAGCCCAATCCCTTGCTACATTGCTTTTTATGACAGATGTATTTGGAATCCCTCACTGCAGGGGGTGGGGAAGGGATTTTGTTTATTTTATTTTCCTGCAAGCAAAACCAAGAACTGCTAAACAAGCAAAAATCAGAACAGCTTCTATTCCAGACAACTCTGGTGTCAGCAACTGGACTGTAGCAGTCAGCCATGTCCAGTGTTTCCTGATGGGTTCTTACCTTGCCCAGCAGGGCAATGGTGGCAAATTCTTTGTTTCCTGATGTCAAACATATTTTTTAAAGCATGGTTTTGTGTTCTCAGTGCCACCTCAAATCTGTGCTTCTCTCAATGCTGGCAGCAGTGCCAGTTGCTCAGTTATCACCGCTCTTGAGAGCTTTTCAGATCCTAACTACTTTCAGATTACACTAGATATAAAATAATGCCCACCTGCACTCTAAACATTCATTGCCAAAGCTGTACCTTCCAGTGGGCAGTGGCCCAGCAAGACCAGTCTCCTCTTAGCTGTGCCACTATCCCTGTGCCATCCTTTCCCCTCCCAGTTTTCACCCAACACATCTATTTGATGGGAGTTTATATTTTGGTTGGTATATGCTTCCATCCTGTAAGGACAAATGGTTTTGCTTCTGTCAACTGCTCTACAACAGCTTCCTGCCACGCTACAGAAATTCCAGCAATCCTGAAGTGATTTCACTGCCTCCTGCAAACCTCAGTTCAATGCCTTAATGGGAAGACAATGCTGTTTGGGGTATCCACAACAGAAAGATGATAGTGGGATGCATCTGAGTCCTGTAACACCCTTTTTAGACCTTGTTTTCTCTTTCCAGGAGCAGAATAATGCAATTATTATAATGAAATAGACCATGCCATGAGACAGGGCACTTCTGCCACCAGCTGACCCTTTGCCCACCAGGAAACACTCACAGAACAAAGCCCCAGGAGAGTTCATTGTTGCCATTTCTCATGAATAAAAGGGCCAGCAAAGACTCACTCCTGGTAATTCCATCCAAACACAGGTGGAACTTCAGACCTTTCCTGCCAGTCAGGGCTATAAGGCTACCTCACCAATCCACAAGCTTTTGGATGGTGAACACAAGGATGTCCATGCCAGTTGTGAAGGGAGAGTGTAACAAAAAGGAAGCTCAATCATAGTTGCAACACAAGAGGGTCTGCCCCTCCTAAGCACTCTAAAACTAAGAACACATGGTGCTCTCTGGATTTTTGAGTGGTCTCTGCACTAGACCTGGAAGGCATTAAATGAAAGGATAAAACAGGTATGTATACAAAATTTCTTACAGGAAAAAAAGATTCCCATTGTCACCACCATAACACTTTGCCAGCCATCACTATCCAACAGGAATGAATGGCAGGAATTCCTGGCAAATGGTCCTACTCCTGCTGCAGAAATCCACTGGTAAAGAGCACCCTCCTGGTACCTGCATGGCACTGGAATGGGTACAGGTTGTTTTGTGGACGGGAAGCCAACGTGTCTGCACATCCACTTCCCACTGTTGGGTGTTGAGGTCTGATATGTGCACACAAATACCAGCACACGCATTTTAAAAGCCTTTTTAAAACTCAAGTGCTTATGCAGCTGTGATCAAGTTGCTTTAATTCAACCAGAGGAGAAGCATGGCATGGCCATGTGATTGCAAACAGTGAAGTTTCTTGGCCTGGCAAATTAGTGTGTGTCCACTGGGCTGTGACAACACACCCTTTTAATTCAACCTAATGCAGAACAGAGCATTTTTGGTTTAAATCACTGGGAAGGGAGTAGCTTTTCATTCTGGTGGTTTAAACAAAAGCACTTCACTGCTCAGTGAGGATAACAGGGCACATGGCCATTTGCTGCCAGAGCTGAGCTTTGATATCTCGACCACTTACAATTATACAGTCTTGGAGTGTAAAATAATCTGTCTAGACTTTAGAAAAGTACTACCCACTTATGAAGGTTTGTTTTGGTTGTTTTTTTTTTCCTGAGTGCAGCACTGTTGCAAACACCTATTCCTGAATTTGTTTCAAACAGTAGAACTGCCTGGGTTTATCAAAATATTACCACAATGCGTCCTTGTCCATGACCTGGGTGCAGAGAAGGGGCCTGTAACTCACTCAGGAGCAGGCAATGCTTCAGACACATCCAGCTGATCCTGCTGGATGTCCAAGTGTCAGCATCAGAGCCAAGCTATGGAGCCCTACAGTACATTAGGATTTTGGCTTGCTCTAGGCTGTTGCAAAAACCACCAACTGGAACAGCTTTGCCCACTTGAAAGCTAGAAAATCCTACATTTATCTCAGTGGTCAATGCAAATGCTTGGGAGCAGTGCCAAACAGCATTTAGCAGCCTAGCTGAAGGTTTTATAAACACCCCAATACAGCAAGCAACCAGTCTGAGAGCACTCAACATGTTCTTAACACTTTCATTTGTATTGCTTATTAGACACAAGCAAGGAAGTTTAGCAACAAGCCAGCTTGTGAACTGATCAGCTGGTGTGCACATGGCACACCAAGCCAGCAAAGGGGATTAGCCAATACACCTGTCACCAAACCCAGGCAGCTCTCCAGGGCCTGGCAATGACCATGCCAGGAGCCATTGTTAGCAGAGCAGGAGAGGACACATGGACAGGGCTAGGGAGGGAGAAACTGCGAAGTGAGGAGAGAAGTCTCCACCTCGCCCTCCTCTGTAAGCAGAGCCACACCTGGAGACATGGCCAGCCTGGCTGTGCTGGTTCTACAAACAGCAGTGCAGAGGGAGGTGAGGGGTGGCTTTGCACTTCCCCAGAGAGGCAGCTGAGCAGGAGAGCCGAGGGGCAGGATGGCTGTGGACCTTCTATCCTGCCCTACACAACCTGAGTGGCTGCTGCCAAAGCAGGGACAGGATACACAGGCCAATGGCTTTTGCTGGGAATGAGCACTTGGAGGGAAGGCCTTTCCCAGAAGCTGTTAGAATTACTATCTCATCTTTTATTTTCATACATCTTGCAGCTGATCTCTCACTTGGCTGAGTCTCCCCAGCTGCCTCTCTTCCCTTAGCTCAGCATTTTCCTCACACCTCCCATTGCAAAGGACTCCTCTGCATTACCCTTCTCCTTGGGGCTGCACATTGCAGCGTCATCTACACTGCCAACTAATCTTCAACCAAACTGCATGTGCTGCCCAAACTGCTCCATTCCAGGAAAGAAAGGCAATTTGCTTTACTCCATTCCCTCTCACCTCAAACTAGTGCCCAATTAGAGTAACTCTAATTACACAGGATGGCTAAACAAGGTAAGCAATACCAGCATGGTTGTAGCCATTGCAGCCCCTGCTTCCTGACCTCCCATCTCAGCTATGAAGAGGTGCTAACATGACTGCAACCTTTCCAGTGGCTCCAGATAGCTGAATCACTGCAGTCTGGACATGACTGAGCCAGAAAGGATGGGGTGGGAATGCTCTCCTTCCCACGTCCTACTGGTGTTAGGTACCTGGGAGTGAGCTACCTACACCCAGCTGTGCAGATATGGATCTACAGCCTCTTCAGCACCTTGATAAACTCCTTCAAAAGTGACAGAAAAGCTACAATTACAGTTAAAAATTAGCAAGTAATATACTAAACCCAGCAGTTGGTATTTTTTCTTCTACTAGAGCTGTTTTCAGCACAGGCTGAAATGCAGAACACACGTGTGGGTCAGTGCTTGCCTAACAAGGCCAAGATCTCACCTGGGAACTTTAAGAGCTAAAGCAAAACCACCAAGCCGTTACCTTGGCTCTAGCCTATGCTGTTGACCCTGCACGTTTCCTGACATCACTTCACAACTTTAAGGAAAGAAAAAGAAGATTAAAAATATATCTTTGAACCTGTAAATCCCAGAGGTCCAGTTCTTCCTTCTAGTCCTCCCAGAGAATCAAGCCACTTGCTCAGGAACATATCACCAACAATGGTCACAGGGAGAAAGCAAAAAGGCCCTACCTACACTATCAGTCTCACTTTATAACCCAGCACTGTGCCCACAGGAACCAGCTGCTGCAGCAGGGAAGCTGG
Source organism: Campylorhamphus procurvoides (assembly GCA_013396655.1). Lineage (NCBI taxonomy): Eukaryota > Metazoa > Chordata > Aves > Passeriformes > Dendrocolaptidae > Campylorhamphus > Campylorhamphus procurvoides. The sequence goes on along the minus strand of WBMV01008303.1, from coordinate 1,140,373 downwards.
AGGCAGCAGATAAGCCTCAGCTGGGTGATAGGGATCAGCTGCCCAGTTATCAAGGGAGTACAAAAATCAAATAGATTTTGATTTAGTAGTTACAGCTTTTCATATATCCTGGGAAAAGAAAAGAGAAGGATGAGGGAGGGGGAAAGGGGAGAGAGGAGTCTTTTCCAGGGTGTTGTGATGTCAGATCTTTTTAGCAATGAATTTCTAGGTTAAGCAGTTACTGAGACATGCAGCTGCAGAGAACTGTAGTCAGTGCAGGCGTTTGCAGGAGGGAACTGAAACGGGTGGCAGAAAGGCAAAGGATCCCACATCTGAGGGCTGCAAACCCTGCCTGGGGTAAGCAAGACACAGTGGAGCAAAGAGTCTCTCCCAGCAGGCACAGAAACAATGACTGGCAGCACTGTACCCTCAGAGAGCCACTTTTCACAGGATTGCAATTCATCCACCTGATTCAGGGTGACACAAGCTTTGGGCTGTAATGCCAACTACAACATCCATTGGCCTCCATGCCATGTGTCCAGTCCCATAAGTCTTTGACAGGAGAAGATCATCACCATAATGATCTGGATGAGATCAATAAACATCCAGCTGTGTTGCTGTTTTAAGTCCAGAGGAAGAAAACACTGGATTTCAGTGCCAGCAATAGGACAGGCAGAGATCAGCAGACAGAGTAGCAGGAAAAAGTGAATTTCAACCTTTGATTACATGAGATTTGACCACTAAGGCTTGGCATTCAGGTACAATTCTACAGGAACATATCAGCTATGACAAGGGCTATACTTGTAAATCTCCATATATTCATCCAAATACCAGCACCTCTGGCATAAGCTTCTAGTCAGAAGTTTTGGAAGCTGCACCCATTTCAATCATGAGAAATCTTACACACAGCATATAAAGAGTATTCTTTAACACATAATGCCTTGCAATTAGGCTTACGACCAAAACCTAGAGGATTTTAATTCAGAATTTGCATCACAGGATCAAGTGCATAGACTAGGTCAGGCCACTGGTTCCCTCCTCCTGGTGCCTTGGCAATGCCAGCAGACCACTCTCATGTGTGCTCTGAGCCCACAGCCCCTGGGAGCAGCATCCAGGGCCACTGGACAGCTCCAAGCACCAGTGGCATGTGGACCTGGCACAACCCAGACAGGGAGATGGTGTTTCCACCAGGCTGCAGAGGACACTCATGGAATGACTCGAGCAGCTCTGCATCCCCAGGGAGCTGCACACTGCATTTGTGCTCCTGTGAGCTACTTCCCAGCTCCACCTCCATCCCTGTTCATTACTGTGGCAGCAGGGGAATTTCTGGCATTTCAAAGGATGGTCCTTCTTATTAGGCAGGAAAATAGGGGGAGAGAGCAGGCAGCACTACCTGCATGGAAGCAGCCAGAGATGCTCTATTGCTCCTCCACAGCACTGTTCATTCACTTCTCTAGGTGGAACCAGGAAGAAAGGTGGAAAAGCTGCTGTATTTGGTATATCCAAATACATATTTGGTATATCCAAGCCTTTAGGTCTCCACCCAGTGCTCCAGGAGAGCCTGAGGGCCACAGGACTGGGATGGTGGCAGTACTAGGAGTGTCAGGCATCTTCTCTCATCCTTCCTGACAGGGAACGGGACAGGGAAACCAACTGCAAGGACTGTGGGTTGAGCCTGGCCCACCTTCTCCCAGAGGTCCTGCCATAGAGCAGAAGGGCTGGGTCTGGCAGGAGCTCCAAATTATTCCAGGCTCTCCTGCACTGAGTTGTTTCTGTGGGCATATCCAGTACAGTTTCCAATATATTTGCTATTGAAGCAAACCTTAACTCTGGTGTTGGCTGGGACATTATATAAATCTGGCTTTTGAAACACCTGGTCCTCCCTGAATTAGCTGAACAAGACCATGACATCCTTATGCAGATAAATCTGCTCTTTTCAGTTAGGACCTGCTTCCTGGCAAGCTTGCTGGACTCAGATTTTAAGCACTTCCTATTGAACAAAACAGGTTATTTAAATGGGAGGAAAAATGTGAAAGCACAGCTTGCTCTCTCCATTTGATTGTCTTTGGAAACAGGACTGGAGGCTGCTGTCCCAGAAGACTGAGCTGCCCTTATCTCAGGCACTCTGTTAAAAGACTTGGAATCACTTATTAATTTAGTGAAAGCTCCTTAATTTTGATCCTTTGTCTGCATTAATTGATTTGCTATCAATAACTTGCATTGATTAGGCCTCCAGACCTGGCAGCCACTGAAGAAGAAGAGACAGAGACTCCCTTTCAGAGCAGGAGTTCAAAGCCTGAAATGATTAAAAAAGACAGCACCAAAAAGGCTGATAACAAAAAAGGTGTCATTCCTTTTCCATTCAAGTATGAAACCGTGTGCAGTTAACCCTTCGGTGCCTAAAAATGCACTCAGGTCTAAGGTTTTTGTATAACCTAGGGCTATTAGATTTACCCCATCTTGTCATTTTAATTAAAATATTATAGATGCACAGAAACACCTGACAGGATGAGAGCTGAGAGAAGATTTCATCTGCTTCAGCCACAAGGAGAGCTCAGGAAAAGTGACCTGACCTGTGTCAGGTGGTGCTCCTAGATCCCTTCCAGGAGACAGCACCATAAAGAGCAGTTCAGAAGTCAGATTTCATTTGCAGCAGATCCAAACCAAACAGTGAAATTTAAGAGTCAGCAGTTAAAATTCTCACAATGACATTTTGACAATAAAGTTTTGAGAGGTGAGAGTGGCTTGCTTGCCCAAGATGCCAGGAAGCCATTAGCAAACCCAGCTCCCTGTCAGAGAGGCTGCTGGCACACAGCTCTGGGCTGCTCCCGGCTCTGGTTCTCCTTTGCATGAGCTACAGGAGGGCCAGAAGGGATAGATGTCCACATACAGTGTTCCTCTACCAGGAAAATCAAAGGTACCAGCCAGGGAGAGCTCTGAGGCCAGCCAAGAATGTTTTGGGACAGACCCTAGGCACAACAGTTCCAGTGGGAGCACCTCAGCTATGCTGTGTGCATCTAAAAAAGAAATGATAAATAAATAAAATCAATCACAGCCAGTGCACCCAAGCTATGCCACACCTATGTCTGCTGGGAAAAAAACATCTTGCCCATCATGGGAGAAACAGCCCACTGAAATTAATGACGCTGTATTTTCTAAAAGTCCTTTCCTTTTGTATGGAAGCTATGCCAGCCTTTGTGCCTTCCAAAAATTACATGTGAATAATGGTTAGGACAGTTGAGCACAGCAATAGATTGCCTTGGGAAGTTGTGGAGTCTCCATCATTTGAATTTTTCTGAACAGGCTAAACAGTCATCTGTCAAAAATGCTTTAAGTATTCAAACCCCTGCCTTGGGGAGCGGAGGGAAGGGAAGACGTGCCCTCATAAGCTCTATTTTCTGTTTCTCTAATTTGAAGATCACTTCTGAGGACTGTAGAAGTTCCACTTGCCCCTCAGCTGGCCACAGCACACCTTCTGCTAAGCTTTGGCTTTCATGTCCTTGTGCTACACAAACTCCATTCTGCAGCAAGGCTGGCCTTCTCCATGCAATGGTTCAAGTGATGCCTTCACACTCTCTTCCTACATTTATAAAATGCCGAGGGATGGAAAGCACAATGCTGCAAATATCTCAAAATCTCCGCATTCACAAAAGGAACTTTTATTCCTACTTTGAACACATGACTAGTAGATCAAAGTAAGTGAAGGCTTTATCTGGTATCTCCCAGATACTAACACTGGGTGTACATACATCACGCTGATGTGCACAGGATGAGAAACGAGGCAGCCAAGCTTTTTTTCCACCCACAAAGAATAAAAATAGGCTTTTATTCCGAATGACTTATTTTAGACTAAAAATGAGAAAGAACAAAAGTGAAGGCTCCAGGAAGTGGAGTCTGCACCCGCGTCTTATTTTAAGATGCTGTCTTGACTTTTTAGAAATTTAAAGCTGCATTGCACAGAAAGCAAAATCATATCTGTGATGAGCTCACTATTTCCAAATATCAATCTGGGATCTTAGGAGCAATAAAGATTCAATAACACTCCCCAGTCTCTAGCTCTGAAATTCCAAAGGGAAAAACTGTAACAATTAAAGACAGATACAGATATGCAATATACATTGCACAGATGTTTTATTTCCCTGCAATTATATATATGTCCTCCAAAATAAACCCCAATCTTCATTAACTCAACATTACAGTGTTGTAGTCTATTCCTCATTAAAAAGAATCAGTAAAAGTGAAGGGAGGTGCTCATCAAGAGAACATCAGCATCCACACTAATCACACACACATTCCAAGAAATTAATTTCCAACATGTTCAGATACTGGCCTTCCATGAGCAATTATTACACAAATATTTCCAGTGTTGCCTCTTCGGTCTCAGAAGGTGTATCTAAAGCAAATATTTTTGTGTGACAATTTGCAGCACAGTTTTACACACCTGCAGGAAAACAACACACACACATCCTTTGGGGGTACACAGAATAGAACCCTTCATGGAGAACCCACACAAGCATGTGCAAACTGACCAGGAAACAGAAGTTCATCATCACTTAGTGAGGAAAAACTTCTGCTGAGGATACAGACTGCGATGCAGACTGTTAATTCTGACCTCAGCCCCTTAAGATTGCTGGCTGAGAGCCACAGGCAGAGCAGGGACAAAACAGCCTGCTGGACATGAGCAGCATTCATGGAATGGGGCTGGGGGACATGGACAAGTAAATTCCCCTGTCAGCACATTAATGCTACCCAGCACTGCCAGCTTGCTGGCACACAGCAGTAACTGTGTCCCAGCAGGTAAATGCAGCCACACAATACTCCATTTTCTGATGAGCAAAGGCAAAAAGCATTTAATTTCATCCTCAATCATTTTACTTATTGATTGGTGCCTCAACTGATAGAAAGTCTCTCAGCTTCAGAGGCAGGAGCATGCCAACTTCTCTTGTTTCTGGGAGTTTTTTCCTAACCCAACAGAGAAACTGGGTGGAAGTAATTTCATTTGATAACAGCTGCTTTCCCTTTCTTGGTATCCCACATGGTGTTTGGAGAATCTCTCACTCCAGAACCAGCCTAACCCTTCACAGCACTCAGCCTTATAGTGATTTAGCTGCAGGCTCACAGGCAGAGCAGTAACATGCACTGTGTTTATTCTTCCTCTCCAGTGGGTGTTTAAGAGAGCTCACAAAGATATTTAGGTACTTCAGTTTACCTCGAGCTCCATAAAAAAGGTAGTCAGCTACACAGCATACAGCTCTGAGCTTGAACTTAAACAAATGAAAAAAAAAAGAAAAGAAAAAAAAAGTATGCTTTTTCCAACTTTGGGAAGTGATAGGAAAACAAGTCTTCCAGTTCTGATGAATAATCTGCTTTGAGTTAAAAGCCAATGCTGAGCTGCAGCTTTCCTCAGCTTTAATACCAAGGGATAGACCAGCAGAGGCTGCATTTCAACACACAAATTAGAAGGGGTGAGCACTAGGTAGCAAGTGATATATTGCTGCTGCATCACCCTCTATTTGATTAGTGATTAGAAATTAATTGCCTCTCTGCCCAAGAAACAAAATCTGGCAGAGTCCTTCTGAAATAAACACAGCATTTACATTCATTCCTCTAAAAGCTATAAAATACTTCAGTCTCCAAGCAGTGTAGTTCTAATAGTCTTTGAATATAGTTTGATACAATCCCTGTGCACAGCTCATTAGGCACTGAATTCTTTGAAATAAGAAACCCCTTTCTGTCATTCACACACAAATCTAACAGAGATGCCCCCACTCAGCAGATGCAAAATGTTACTGCAATAAGAGGTGATAATAAAGGAATTTGATGGGGTTAATGGAGTCACACAAGGGGATGGTGTGGTCCTTGAGAACAGTCCCCCTCAGCTTCAGTTTCCTTTCCCATCAATCTGCTCCAGGGACTGGAGGAACGGAAACGTGGAAAGGGGAAAATTCAGGTTTGTTGGCGGAGGTGACATTTTGGTATGAAAATACTATTAATCACTGTCACCGAGACAAGATCAATAATAAATTCATAAAGAATACATCTTCTAATGTGTGCATATTCCCAGAAACACTGACAGCCATGTCAGCACCATGATACCAAAATAAATCCGATTCTTTTCCTCCGCTGAGTTTTCCCTTTTGTCTCATCCCGTGTGACTGAGCTCGCAGTGTCTCCTGTGCCTGTGAGCACTGATGCTTCCACCAGCTCCTGGGGGTGCTGCGTGAGGCACACGGGGCTTGGGCTGGGGGAGTTTGGACAGAAGAAGCAAAGGGGTAAAAAGAAACAAGTGCTTTGCTGTGCTCAGTGCTCACACTTGAGGGAAGGGGGTGGATGTAGTGAGAAGGCTACGGATTTCACAGAACTATACGTTTCCATCTTTGCTTTATTTCTTGACCGCTGTGCAATTAGCTCGTGTTCCTGAGTGCCAAAGGTCTCGCATGTGGAATGAAACAGCTCTCTTCTCACTTGGATGCTCATGCCTTTTCTTGCTGAAGGTCCTTTATATCTAAGCCCATCAGTAATGGGACAAGAACAGTTTGTTTGTCAAAAATGGCAGTGTGTCCTGTATAAAATGCCATCCCTCTGGAGCACGAGAGGATACTGCTTATGACAGTGGCCTCCAGATCTGCCACAGAACCAGAGCAAAAACCAACCCCACCAAAATAACACAGCTCATCTGCTCCCTCCTGCAGACTGAACTGCCTTCCAGTCAGAAGGGTGTGTTTCTGCAATGTTTATTTCTAGGGTACAGCTAAACAGTGATGCCAGTCTAACAGTCCTAGCACTAGTTCTTAATTGCAATAAACTCACTGGGGAGGAAAGGAGCATGAGAAAATAATCCAATTCCCTGAAATGGCACTGTCAAATCTTACCTATTTTATAACAGGGACATAACCATATCTGAGCCTTTCACTAAAGCTCCAGTGTCTGGATTGCATAATTGAAGAGTAATTTAATTTTAAATAAAATTTCTAGAATACTGCATTGAAAAGAAAAGCATGAAAAATCCATGAGAGTGTGAATGTCCATGATGCTCAAAAAACTAGATATCCATACGTCTGTAGTTTCTTTAAGTGTTAAAAAATATGACAGATTTTAGGTCAGATTTTAGGTAGCTGGATTTTAGGAGGCCTAGCTTATGGTGTTTTGATGCAGACACCTGCTCAGATTAATATTGTTATGAAACTCTACAAATTGCTTTCTGTTCCCAGGGCTCATTGACACCTGAAGTACAGCTTAACCTCTCTTGAGAAAATAGTCCAAAATGGAGCAAAGGAAATCTGTTTACTGATAAATTAAATTTCCAGGGCACACAGAGACACCCAGCAGTTACTCCCTGAGAGTGAACACTCATGATGGCTTTCCTGTGCCTCTAAAAAGCCAGCAACAAACATGCTTATTATTTACATCCAAACTGGCTGGCATGCCTAATATTTCAGGAAACAGATTTTGCAGCTGTAATACAACTTGAGGAACACCCTATATATCACTGATATGAGGTCCCATAATAGCTGAGCAATATAGCACTTTCTATACATCACATTCAAAGCTGGGAAATACTTTTTTTTGTTCTTTGCTGCAAACATGCTTTTTCTTATCTATAAAAATAGCCATAATAATGATGCTTTACACAGCTTTGGAACCTCACAGCCCTTTCAGGGCACTCAGCACCTGTGCTGCAGACCTGAAATAGTACTGGCATCTCCACAAATCAAACAGTGAGTAGAAGATGAAACACTTGTGGGGGAGTCAAGACTAGAACTCAGAGCTTTCTCCTGCTGGGGTGCCTGACACTGTGAAACAGTTATTTTCTGTAAGTGCAGATGTGCCAGTTATCACAAATTTAGAAGCTTGGTGATATGAGACAAATATGATAAAACCATGGAGAACATTCTGAATTAATAGAGTACATTATGAATGTGGCAAATACTGAAAAAGTGCTCAAAAAGTACTGAAAAAGTTTTTTCATTTTAACCAGGGTAAGGGGCAGGCATATGGCCAGAATAACACTTTTATGATTAACTATATGCCTTTAGTCCCAGGAGAGGGGAATAGAGATTAGGTTAAAGCACTCACACACACTCACACCCTGCTCTTAGCAGACCATACATCACCACAAGGCAGGAAACTACAGCCTGGGGGAACCCTGGGGCTTCACTCTCTACACCCATTTTTTTGTTCTACATGACTTTAGATGCAAGTCAAAAAGCACAAAACACCAGAGAAACGATACATCTATTGCAATTCTATGCAGTCATTAGATCTAAGGGCACCAAGTTGTTTAAAGCAGTTAGCACTGAAACCTGCCAGGAAGACAAAAGTGAAAAACTATTGCTTATTCAGCAGCTTGGCCCAGGCTCAGCCAGCATCTGGCAAGCCAGAAGTGTACTGCTCATCCCATCAGTTTTCTGGTCTGTGGGTTATGCTGCCTTAACCAATACCATATGCTCCCTAAAAGGCAAATCCCCACATCAAAGCCATTCTCATTTTGCTCATCTGAAGACATTGGTGCTTACAGCAACAGCAATGGGATGCCGAGTTTGTGCTCGGGGCTGTAAATAGAATACCTGGCTGCAGCAGTGGTTTATCCCTTCCAGAAAAATTACATCAGTGCAGGAAATGCTTTTGCTGTTTCACATTCCTGGGCAAGAAAGTGGATGAGCAACTTGAAACCAGATGGGCAGCTGGAATGGTTAGCAGATAGAATAGTGAGTGAGAAAGCAAGCAAGCAAGATAAATGCCTATGCCTTTGGAAGGGGCAGTCAGAGGGAAATCCAACAGGACTTTCTCCTGCCACCACACAGGCGGTGTCTCCCTGACAAGTTCCACAGCAGGCACGTGCAAACAGGGATTTTCTAGTTAGAGACAAGTTTTATGACAACTGTTGTGGGCTGAGGATGTGGGGTTAGTGCCTTGACAGCCACGGTAGCTTTGAGTCTCTGGCCTGCATCCCACCTCAGAAGTCCCAGGTCAGCCAGCACTGACACCAAAGGTAATGTGGGTCTTGCTGAAGTTTGTAAAGACTTTATAGCCCTTGTGAGCTGCCTCTAGCTGGGGAGCATGGGGAGGTGACACAGCTGACCCCACACGAGGCACCCGGCTTTGGGTGAATTCAGCATAGCTGGAACATTTCAGACTCAGAGAGAGAGGCTTGTCTGCAGCATCCTGTGGTGACACTTCAGTGTCCCCCTGCACACCTCCCTTCCCCTCCAGCTACACCATGGTCACACTGCCACGTGTGCAGGGCCTCTCTGGGAGGGTGGAAAGGTCAGTGCCCACTCCACTGGCTGATTTTCAGTGGAGTGCCTCTGGCAAGCATGAACCTCTGGCAGTTCTCAATCTTCATTAGGCAGTTCAGGCCCTCACATGTCCTTCCTTTGCTCAGCAGACGAACCCTTCAAGGTCTCTGATGTGTCTCTCCTTATCACACCTCCCTGAAATGGCCATCTCTAACCCCCTCCTCGGAACTTGGACAACAGGGCACAGAGAGCAAAGGAAAGTTTTTAGAGATCCTTAAGAAACCTACGGAGCTAGAGCTGGGTGATACACTTTTCAAACTATGAAATGCATAACTGCAATTCAAATTGCTGAATTGAAAGCCTTGAGGAGTCCATTTCCTTTTGATTGATTTCAACGGGAATTAGATACTGTTTGTTGCTGAAAATCATCATCTTTAAGACTCTGAAAGCTTCACTTTTAGCACCTTGTCTACAACAAAGAAGGGTGGCTGGGTTTTCCAAGCATGAGGCTACTACTCTAGCCACAAATTTCCTTCTTAATCTTTCCTCTTTTTATTTTTTTTTAGATAAAAGTCACCAGCCAGCCTGCAAAGAAGGAATGTGGCACCATCAGTTTCAAAAGCTATTAGACAAATTCAAGAACTGATCCACAAGTGGCTACTGAAAACAGGGCAGGGCTGTATCCACTGGCACCACTGATCCAGCATCCCTGACTGGCAGGGAAACTGCAGCCAGTGCCACAGCCCGCCTGAGCTCCCCCTGAAGAGTGAGTCCTTTTGCTGTGGGGGAGGCAGAACACTTGACCAGACAGCCCAGAGCTCTGCTCCAGGAGGGCATTCCTCATGCTCTCATGTTCCTATACCTGCAGCACTCTGTGCTGTAACAGTACAAATGCACTGATAGCCTGCACTGAGCACCAGCTTCTATCACTGCACTCGCTGTGCCTGCTGTAGGAACTAGAACTCTCCTAGCTGGGCAGGAACCTTGAATGATGGAGTTGCCATTTGGTGATGTAGACTGCTTTTTGTCCTGAGCCCATACATTTTTAAATTGCACTCTGAGCTGGTTATCTTGGTTTGAGCTGTTTCATTGCCACCGTTCCAAAACTCTGAATACCCTCTGCTTTCTCTTTCTTCTTCAAACTCTTTTGCATTCCATTTTTTCCTTCACAGCACTGTTATTGTGGCAGTGGCTGGCATGATTATTGCTGCTTACTCCCAATCCCCCAATGGCAGAGTAATACCTCTTTAATTGGGTATTTCTCCCTCCCGACACTAATCTCCTAACAAATGCTGATGCTGTGTTAGATGCTGTGTGGGGATCTCTCATCACTATCTCTTTAAGCAGGCAGTTGTGTGTGGAACGAATGCACAGTCACTCAGCACGGATGGATTTGTCTGAGTCCCTGTCAGCTCCCTGGTTTTGTCACTGAAATCTTGCATTGCGGCTCCGGATTTCTATTGCTTTAACTTTTTGAGGCAGATTTATCTCAGCCCCTGTCAGATCAATGGGTTTTGTCACAGAAATCTACGTGACTTTGTTCCCTGTGGAGATCTGGCTAGTCAAGTTTGTGGAGGCTGATTCGGAAAGCTGAACCCGAGGCCTTGTTTGTCTGGACTGGGGGGGGAACAATAAGAACTGAAAAGAGAAGAGACCTAAGAAGCACAAAAAATGAACTAGAAAATACATCAGGAACATGCATACATCTCCCAAGACAACACATACCCCAAGAGAGCACGTTCCTTCTAAAATACATGCACATATGTACTTTAGCAGGTTCAGGGCTCTCTGCCTGCTGGCACCATGAGCAGCTGCTCAGCCTGCCCATCATTGCTGTGGCTGAGATCCTACAGGGCAGATCAGCCTTTCCAGACCAGTCCTCTGTGGTTGCTCAAAACCCCCTGGAGCTGTGGAGGCAGGGAGGCCATAGGAGGCACTCTTTTAGTGCCTCCAGTATGTTAGGAAACACTGTGCCATCAGAGATCACCCTTCTGGAGTGATACAAGTCCCATTTTCTTTTTGCCTGTAGCCATCACACTGCATGGTTGTCTGACACTGCAACAACAGAGCCTTCCAGATAAAGCTCAGCTTTAGTGAACTGCTGTGTGTCCATCTTGTCTCTTTGGCTGATTCAAAAATTTCCAGGAACAGCTTCAGTAAATGGAAGTTTCCTGATGAAAAGTACATTTTTCAAACAATTTTTTGTTGGACTGAGGGATAACATTATTTCCTTTGCTTATTACTATTTGAAGGTTTTTTTAAATAATGATTATCGCAGTTGAATTTGACCTGGATCGGGGTCTGAACGAACTTTATGAACAAAGTGGTAGTAGTAATAATAATAGCAATAACAATAATAGGAAAGCAGGTAACATACATTAAAGGAAGAGCCTGGTGTTGACTGATAAAGACTCAGACTTGTCTGGAACAGCCAACTCAACCTCAAAGCTCAACACAGCAGGGATGGAGTCTCTGTTGGTGAAACTGCCTCAATTTTGTATTTGAAGCAGAATGTTTCAAAAAGAAAGGGTACCCCAGGAAAAAGGAGATTTGGAGAAGGTAGCCATTAGCATCTCAGCACTAATGAGAAACAGTGCAAATTGTTGGCCATGGGTGACCCCATTTTTCTCTTTTCAATATTCCAGTCCTGGGCTTTCTTTACAGCAGATGCTCATTCCGGTGCCTGCCTTGTGATAATTCCCTTCTTTCTTTTTAACGAAACTCTCCTTTTGTTGTGTGCTTTTCTATTTCAACTTTATGTCTGGAAATTCTTCATTCCCATTTTATTCCTTCTAATCCTTCTTCATCCATCCTTCTCTCCCTGCCTCATTTAAACATTCATGCTCCTGTTTTCCTCCTTCCTGTCCATGATTATCTATTCTCTTTTAACTGGTACTCCTCCTTAGTTTTTTCCCTTTCCCGTCCTTTCATCTCCCTCCCTCGTGTTTGGTGCTGCTCCCTGAGTCTCTCAGTTTGCTGCTGAGGAAGTGGTAGTGCTTAGATATTGAAATGACATGCTTGGTTCCTGCTGGTGATCCTGTGTTAGATACCTCTGCATGTCTGTGCAGCTTCACACAGAGCTGGGGAAATGCAGGAAACGAAGAGGGAAGCAAAGCTGAGTGAAAGGTTGCTTACTTGTGCCTGTGATTCGTGGCTGTTTAATAATGGCCTCCTGATTAATGCAGGCTGCAATTCCAGAAGTGCCACAGTGATAGATACCCAGTGATAGATACCTAAATAGAGATACACAATTCCCTGTACGTTTAAAGGCAGTGCTAGCAATACAACTATTATCTTGGAAGTTGTTCACGCCGCTGCCTGCGTGTGTATCGCCTGGTAAAACACAACTTTAATTCCGCACGGGTCTCTCAGGACTAACAAGGTGTTAAATGATCACTCCTACATGCAGCTGTCACCATGCCTGCAATTTTATCAAACTGAAGGAACAATGCTGTAGCTTTCATGTCTCGCTTCAGAACAATACAAAAAGTATGTCTGCAATGACACTGCTGAAACTATGCCCTCCTAAGTCATCTTGTCTGCCACAGCAACTGCTTTTCACAAAGGTCCTCGTATTTTATCTGGTTATTGTTAGTTAACAAAGAAGAATTACAAGGCTTGACTAGACAAAGATCAACGAGATACCTGCAACCATCCTATTGCTCTGGTCCACCTCTTTTGGTACATCTTAATGTGCAGTAAGCTCACTTCAGTAAGGAGCTTTGAAATACTTGCTGTTCCTGCTTTTAGACTCATTCCAGAAACACAGAAGATTACTGTAGTCAGATTACCTCTCTGTGGTCTCCTTCTGCAGGTGATGTGTCCCAACCAGGCAGAAGGGACCAAAGGACAACAGCAGGTCAGTCATTAGTTAAGACAGTCTGAAAGCAAAGGCTGCCTGTTCTGTCCTGGGCTAATTACCCCTCCTGCCTTCACACCAAGTTTAAACCAGGCTGATTAGTTCAGTCTGCCATTCTGGCTCAGCAAACCAAGCTGAGAGTTGCTATCACACACTGTTGGGGTTATAACTATCTTTTAGCAAAAGTCTGAGTCTAGGAATGAGGAGGTGCAGAAGTGCATTCACAAAGATGAGGACTAACCTGCAACGCTGCAGTATTAACTGGGAGTGCCTGTGCCAGCACATCTCAGGCCCTGTCACATGTCAGAACCAAGAAAAAGACGTTTGGAAACAGGACTTTAGCACAAAGTGTGGGAGGCCACATTTGGAAAAAAAAAGAACTAGACTGAGTTGCACCAGCACTGCTGTGGGAGGAAGACTTGCACAATGCCTTGACTGCAGCCATGGCTGTTTTTCCTCACATTCGTGGGCTCTAATTCTACATTAAATAAGAAAAGGGGGAGTGAGAGACAACACTGCATCATCTTGACAGTCCTTTTTAAGTATATAAAAGATGAGCTGTAAGTTCCTCAGTGTCTTGCTAACACACAAGCTGGCAGCAGCAAATTGCCATCTCCAGAGCCGTGCAGGACAGTGACAGATTGGTGACAGCCAGCCTAGCTCTGCCAATAGCAGTGGCCAGCCATGCTTTCCAACAGTGGGCTAATCAGGAGGGATACAGATTTCCAAGACAGCAAAGGACAATGAGGGAGCTCTGTAAAAGCCTCAAGGCTGGCTGTGAGAAAAATCTCAAAGGATTGTGGTACAAAGTTTTTGCATGTGTGCCCCTGATTTTAGGGTGACGGAACTGGGTGTTGGACTGAAGGCCTGATGGACATTTATTACCTGAAACTGGCTGATGATCTCAGTCCACCTTCTACTTGATAGCCACCTGCACCACTAAAGAAAGAAGCTATCAGCCCATACTTCCAAATTTGTGGACATTAAGGCTACTGCTTTGAATTGACCATGAGGGCTGAGGTATCTGAGCCACCTCCATAGAGATCCATCTGGTTCAGGGCTGAGGCAAACTGGCAGTGTGTGGGGAGAAGGAATTTATCTAGTTTGCTCATGCTGTACCTGTCCAGATTAAAGAGAGGACTCATTTAGTTGTCTGTCAGTCTGGCATGCTTGCCATGCACTAAAATGCTGTAAAACTTCGAAGTCTGGAACATTCTCTTTAAATACCCAGAGACACAGGTCAGCAGAAGATCACTGGGAGAGCAGAAACATTAGGACACAGCCTAAATAACAACTTCAGCAACTGTGGGAATTCAGGTGGGTTTACTGGTTGTACTGCCCCAAAATTAGATTTGCAGGGGTTGTAATTTAGGACAATATTGTAAAATCCAACTTAAGCAGTTTTGAAGGACCCCCATCTCACAATCCTGACTAGAAAAGACCAGCAAGATCTTCCCCTTGAAATGAGTGATAGAAATGAAAGAGATCACCAAATGGTTATACTCAATATAAAGCCAAATAAAATTAATTTAATACTCCAAGAGAACTGCAAGATAGGAACTTTCCAGTGATATGAAAGAGCTTCAGTCCTTTCCAGTTTGAGTAGTCTTCTAAGGCAGTCTCATACAGGGCCTCCATTAGAACAGGTAATCAGAGTAAGAGAGAAAGAGAGAAAGGAGTGAGTTCCTTGGAAATTACTTGGAAAAGATAATTTCAAGCTACCTGTGCAGGACAGTAGACACAGTAGATTTTTATCCTTGTTAATAAGCACCTCAGTAATGGAAACAATGCTGCATGTTCCAGCTGCTTCTCAAAGCAACTGGCATTCCCTGCCTTGTGTCCGAGCTCCAGCCCACACTCACCCCAGAGAACAGGGGGGTTTGCTCACAGAACAAGCAGAGCAGATACACCTACATCACTTTAGGCCTGTTTGGAAATTTTCCCATAGTACTCTGGCCTTAGACACAAAATTAAGTGCAACACAGCCCATGTTCCCAGACAACGTGATATTCCTGTAAAAAGAGGAGGGCTGTTCAGCACTGTGGCAAAATGTGAGAAACAACGTTGTGGCAAAGGCTCTGCCAGAGCTGATGCTTTCTGAAAAAGCAGCAAAGGGCACTAGAGCACAGCTCCATTCTGCAGCTGAGGTAATTCCCCACCTGCCCCCAGTGTAAAGTCCTCCAAATCAGCCAGGCTAATCCTCAGAGAAAGTGTAAATTACAGGGCAGAATCATTACAGGGCATAGAAAATTATGCAGTCCAACTATGAAGGACTACTATTGCTTTTTAGATTGGAAGACTCATTTAAATTTAATTAATCAGACCACCTTCATGTACAATTAGAACTGTATCTCTCAGTGATACTTCTGCTTTGAGAACTGCATGACCTTCAGGAAAACAGAGCTTAGCAAATTATTGCTTCTAAACTTTGCATATTGAGGATTTGGTGGGTCACCAGCAGATGTGACTTTTGGGTGTGTTGAAAGGGGCACACGGGCAGGCCAAAGGAAATATCCTCCCCCTTCTCCCTGCAGTGTCAATGTTTTCAGTTGTTTGGGAGCTGAGAGCAAGGGAACAGCTCTTGTCTTCAGTAAAACATACTCCCTCCATTGTAAAGGCAGGATTTTCAGTCAGCTTCCCTTAAGGTCAGGTCTGGCTGCCCCTCCAGCATCCTTTTAGTCTCCTCAAATGTTTGTGAGATCACTTGTAAATTAGCTTAAAAAAATCAGGTAAGGCAGCAATGCTGGAAGCAGTTCAAGCTGAAAGTCAGGCTGAGTGCATGCCACTGCAGTCACAGTCTCAGGTGAGAACTCTGCTAAAATGACAGTGTAGAATGACAGCTTAAGAGGAACCTGTGGGTGGGTAGGCATTAAACCTGTCCCAGACACACAGACTCATCACCTAAGTCACACAAGAAGAGGTTGGTGAAACAGCACAAAATTATCTAATTGTATTAGGAAGAAGAACAAGTTATCTAATTCATGTGTTGTGCTGCCAGAAATCCAAATCAGAGCTCACAACACACTAATTTTGGATATCTTAAGGCACAGAGCAAAGTGGCAGATAAATTCTTCTCATCTTCATTCAGGATCAAAAGCCACTGGATTTCTTTTGTGGCCATCACAGATTCAATCCAAATGAAGGGGAGTACAAAATTTCATAGTGCCTGTTTCCTAAAACCTTTTGTACCATAAACACCAGGGAAACAATATTTGGTGCTGAAACACTCTCCCAGTCAGGCTCAGAGTTAGACAAAGCAAAATCAGCACCATAACTAAAGCAAAGTGAAGAGGACATTGCAAGTGGGCCAGTTTTATATCTCTAGTTTTAATCTTACCACACAGTCAAAAAATCACTGATGATGCTTAAATTCTTCCTTCCTTCCTGTACCTTAGTAACACTCAATAGGTAAAAAAAATAGTAAGAATACATACTACCACTGCTTAGTGAAATAGCTAAGGGTCCTTTCATGGGGCAGCTCTTGCCCTAGAATTAATTTTTTTAGCATCTAAACAGTGGTAAGAAACCTACTAATTGTATCTTGAGCCCTTGCAAGCAATCACCTTCCCATTGTTAACCTTCTTCCTACGAGACAACAAATACAAAGCAGTCGGGCTGTGCCTCCACGGGGAACAGGCATGGTGAGAGTGTGATAAAACACTTGAAACACTCTGGCCCTTCCTCCCACACAGTGCCCAGAGCAGCTGCTCCCGTAAGAGCTCCTGGGCAGCCAGAGGGGTGGGCTTTGTCTAAGCCACAATGGTGAATGGCAGTCCCTGCCAGCTGTGATCCATGGGAAGGGTGTATCCTGTGTCCTCTCTGCTGGTTATGAGTAGGGAGACACCTGCCTGGGAAGAGGCTCTCTTGGCATGTGGCACACCAAGGGATTTATGGCTGCAATAATGGCTGTGTGGATGCTGGTAAACACCGTGCAGGAGAGGCTTTCTGGAAAGGACAGGCACTGCAATGGGACTGGCAGAGTCCCCTGGCTCACATGCACCAGGCTCTGGATGCAGTAGAACATGGGAAGGACAGGATTACTGCCCTTTCACAGTGATGTATGAAACCAGACTCCAAGGAAGGTTTTAATATCAGGATGTGCTCGCATGGTGAATTTGTTTATGTTGTTCAGTTTTTCTGGTGACCTCTCAGCACACCTGTTTTAAAGGCTTTCCTGTGTCCCACTGCTTTTTGTCTAGCAGCAGAACTTCTCTGCACCAACTGGACAAACATCTTTCTCTCTCAGTTCAGGGTTCTTTGGGAGCCAGAAATCCCCCAGCCTTGCAGACCTTGGTCTAATATGATTAACATACCTTTTAGTAGTTCTGTTAACACGTACTCCAGTGCACAACTGTGTCCTGAGCACACAGAAGTCCAGCCTCACAAGAGGACAGGCAGGCTCTGGCAGTGGGTGGTGAGCTCTGTACACAGGCACCAAAGAATCAGTGCTCCTGGGGAGCATGGAAAGCATCTGCCAAAGGAAACCCTCCTAAGTTCCTTCCAGGGCATGAAAAGGAACGACACCATGACCGACAGAGTGACAAGTGTGGAGTGACAAGTGTGGAGTGACAAGTGTGGAAGTGCCTCACAACTGATTTGCTGGTAATGCTCCAAAAATCCCTAATCCCCACAAGGAGGAGGAAGAACAAACAGCCTCCACCAAAGCTGTCACCTCCATGGTGTCCAATATTCTTTCCACATCTTCATCAATCACAAAGACACATCTCAGACAGGCAGGCCAGTAACTCTGGGGTAACACACATGGACATCATTTGGGCTCCCTAGGGAATATCTGTTCTACAGCTGGGGCTCCTGCTCTGAGGCTGCCAGTGATAAACTAATTTCCTTAATCCAGAAATTGTACCCTTTCTCCTCCAGAAAGACACAAAAACAGTCCACTTACCAGCAGAAAGGGCCCTGAACCTTCCTGACAGTTTCCTCATGGAATATCTCCTTGAAGCTCCAGTGAAAGTGATCCCCATCTTTCACACTTACATGATGATAATTTCCAGCTGGAGATTTCTCATTCTGTGTCTCTGTTTCATTTTGTAGGTTGGCCATCACTGCTGTAGCTCAATGCCAACACTGAGTTCATGCCACCTCCTGCAGTCAATGTATGCCTGAGGAGACAGAATAAATAGTTATTAAACCTACTCTAGATTTGCTGTCATATTGTAACTAGGCACTGGAAATCAAATAAATATATCATAAGATGAGCAGTTAAAATGTCTACTGAAAAAACAGACTCAGGCAAAATGGCTTAATCTGCAGCATTAATGAGTAACAGATTGTCCCATCAATAGTATATGAGGAGCAGCATGCAAGAAGGAAAAACTCCTACAGGTTCCCTGGGACTCATACCCTTGCAAAAGGCCCAGTTCAGAACACTCAAAGACATGATTAAGGTTGAGCATTTGCTTAAATCCTGTTCAACATGACTGAGGTACAAGTTTAAATGTTTTTTTGAATCAAAGTGCTTTACTGAGTTGGAGAGTGTTCCGTGCAAAAAGCTCAAAGTCAGAGGCCAGAAGAGCTGGGAGGGCAGGGCTGGCCAGCTCTGTGCTGATGGACCATGTGCAGCCATCCTGCTATCCCAGCTATTAGGAAGAGGGAGTCGTAGCTCTGTGTTTCATCATCAGCCTGAGAACCATCCCTAAATCTGCTTCCTAAGTCAGCCTCTGTCTATGCCACATATTATCCTTTCTCCTGATGTAATCCTCACTATAAGGAGAACAATGACCAGGGATCCTCCAGTTTTGCCTGGAACCAAGTGTCCCTCCTGACTGCTGCCTGCATGGACGTGGCTCACAGAAACATCGCAGCACAGCCATCCTGTGCTCCCTGCTGTACATGCACGTTTGGAGATGAACAGCAGCACTTCCAGCACCCAAACAGGACCAGGGCCACCCCTCAGATGTGGAATGAAAAGCTAGCTTCTTTCTCAGAGAGCCTGCTGACTCAATGAATGCTGAGAGAACAGGGGAATAAACCAGAGAAATCTCAAGGCCTTTGAGGACAGAAAGGGAGTCTGAGAAAGGGAGATAGTAAAAACAGATGGATAATATTTCTTCTGTTGAATACAGGCACCTAAATCCCATCAGAAACAATACAAGGATATGGATTTGTGTGCAGTGCCCTGCCCTGCCCACCAGAAAGGCCCATCCCATATGAACCGAGGACTTGGGCCATGCCAGTGGATGGTGCAGAACAGCTAATGAAATTGCTTCACAAAAGCAATGAAGGCAACTGGCCAGCTCTTGCTGTGGTTAATTCAGATTGGCTCTGTGTTTCTTATATATTATTATTTTTCTGTTTTAACTTATTCCTTTACTTCTAGTGCAGTATCAGCTGAAGCAGACATAATACTCTCCTCCATACACAGTCTAATCTGTTCCTATTCCCTTAACAACAAGGGTCAGCGTGGACAGTGTTTAGGAAGGCAGCAAAAATCAGTGTGATGGGTGCTAGTGAATGGCCTGCTCTTGCATGAATGTTTTGCTGCCTAAAGCTTAAGAAGTCACATGGGGCGTTTAAAGAGGGGAGAAAATGTCATTAATTGGCAAAGCCTTAGGAGCCTAGGACTTTCATCCAGCTGTTACACTGAGGTGAAGTGAAGCCTCCAGGGTGTTTGTAGATAGATGGTGCTCACAATTTTCCTTCTGTAACAAGCTAGTTAGGTAGATGTGCATAAATATGGGGAAAGGGAAGGACATCACCATGATCAGTGCAAACCCACTTAGACTTGCCTCCTTGGCAAGACCAATTGTCTTGTTTAAACTTTTCATATTCTTTAATCAAGTTGGTGGTGTTAAACCAAACTAGCTCAATTCATAGGTGGGATTTCTGCAAAGACAATGGCTCTGCTTAAGTGGGTCTGCTCCTGTTCATACCACCATCCCTCTTCAAACCCCTTGGAAAAGAGGACTGAGCCTGCAGCTTAGTAGCAGGAGACAGTGATTTCAGTTTAAGTGCAACTGGAAATCATTGCGATGACCTGGGGTGAGCCTGCAGCTTCCTGGTGCCTGCCAGATAGGGAAGGGGGAGCCTTACTTGCCTGCACGGGAGACCATAAGGGCTGGGGCTAGGGATTCTGACCAAGTCCTTTGAAATCCTGTAGGAAAAGGTTTCAGAACAAGACAAAGTCATGGGCCTCCCTCACCCACACCTCTGTGCAACCCACCTGTCCCATGGGAAGATGCAATGACACGACCCATTGGAGCAGAAACTGCTGGGCTGACGGGAGGACTCACAGTTCGCTCGTACCTGTAAGTGCAGAGGTGTGTGACTCTTGGCTTGCATTTCTCCACCTGCACATGGTGTGCTTGCTATAAGTGCTAGTCAGAAGCTGTCACACCAGCCAGGAAGCTGCCTTGGTTTGATGCCATGGAATAGACACGTTCATTCTCCGAGCGTTGGGGCCCGACCAAGGATGGCAGCAAACATTTATGAGCACAGGTGTTCCTGGCACGTGTTTTGTTTCCGAGGAAGCTGCCTTCTGGCTGAGCTGCTGCCAGCCCATCTATCCTCCTCCCCCATTGCCACACAACCTTGCCTCCCCCAGGGACTGCCAGGCAGGCCGATTTGCAAACAGCAGGCACAGGCAATGAACACATCAGGCAATTAAATGGCAGATCAATTCGACTTAGCTTCTTTTGGGAAAGCAGCCCTTGGGAGACAGAAGAATGAGGCAGCAGGAGACAAAGGCAGAGAGAAAAATTGGGAGGTACAGGAGACAAGGAGGAGAGCAGAAGAGCAAAGATGGAAACACAGCAGGCAGAAAGGGCTACACACAATGCGGTGTGAAACCACAACTGCAGGGGAGGAGGCATCCAGGGACAAACAGCAATGGCTGGTATAAGGCAGCATGAGAAAGACAAAATTGTGGGGAAGGCATAGGAAAGAGTAAGAAAGGGAAAGTAAGAGCAAGACAGAAAAATGAGACTGGAAAGAGTGGGATAATGAATATTGCAACTGTAGAGAATGGTCCCAAGTGGTTCAAGCATAATGAGTCCCCATAAGTGTTTATGTACAGGCAAAAATGTAAGCTTTACAGTTTTGGAACCATCAGCAAAAAATGCATTTGTAATATCCTATTCACTTTCTTTAAACTGATGGAGAATCACTGGATATTGACAGAGGACTTCCCTCCCTGAAATATGCTGTGAACCAGGAGCTTTCTGGTACCAATATGAGAAACAAACAGTGGAACTGACAAGCAGAAGGAAAGGAAATTAAACAGGCTGGTATCACTCCAGCCAGCTGAGTGGAACTCCAGAGCAAGAAAACAACATGAAGTCCTAATTAGTTTTCAGTTTCTATCTTTAATAATCTGAAATACTAGTAGCACTAACCCACTTAGTAATGCTTGTCGCAGGCCTTCAAGAGTCATGAGTAAGGTACCAAAAATCTGGAACTCTTTTCTTTTAAAATGTCACATGATTCCTGGTTTTAGCTTCTTTAAACAAACAAATAAATAAACAAATTACAGTTTCATTTTCTCTGTTGTAAACAGAGGTACTAGAAATGTAATCATGTGTTTAAAACAAAGATGAACTTCACAATTAGAGCCTGACTTGGGGAGAGGGAGAACACCATAGTGAGGAGACCCAGAGAAGGTTTGACAGTCTGCAACACAAAATGGCCTTTCACTGCATGACCTTCACACTGCCAGGCTCCCCAGCAAGAGAAGTGGCCTCTTGCAGTAAGTCTCTCCTTGCACTTCCCCCTCAGTGGGAACAGTGCAAATCTCTCTCTCCCTGCTTCCAAACCCAGTGCTGCTGCTCTGCAGGGCTCTGCCCCATCCCAGGGGCGCGATTCTCATATTCCCTTTAGAGCACGGCAGGCCCCAGCCACAGGAGGGACGTCTAAATGTCAGGCCTTGAAGCTGCTGTGCCAAAGGACAAATGGAAATATCTCACAGGGACTAGGGAAGCCATGTCTTTCCAGATTTTATGCTAAGGCTCTGTAGTATCACGCTATGCTCTTATAAATTCCTTTCTTGCATGGCTCCCATCCAAGCCTATCGAGGCTATTTACATACACCCACCATATTTACAAGAGTGCCGTGAAGAAGCAAAAGACAAAACCAAACCAAACCATGCAATGAGTCAGTGGCAGAAATGCTGATAAACCCAGACTCCTTACTGCCTTTTTCTTCTTATTAGGTAGATAACACTGCCTTTCTTCTGCCCCCCTTCAACTGTCCCACGACAGATTTTGAAGAATAAATCTATGAAGACTTAATGTTCCATTTTCTGCTTAGGCAGAGGAACCAAGAACATTAAATCCAACATTAAGTATGACCCCACAATAGGTAACCAGCTTGGCGATCCTAGGCCTGATTGCTTCACACCTCAAGGCCAGCACATTAGAACTGCCTTCTTTCTACCCTCTTTGATTTCTGTCTTTGCAGGAGAACAATGAAGTTGCTGAGTCTGAGAATGGCAGGCACAGGTTTGTCCTACAAGGTGCAATCTGACCATGTTGCTCATTTAGTTTTCTTCTTCTATTTCCTAAACCTTGTTCCCTCTCCCTCTTACAGCCCAGCACCACAATTCGCACTGTCCCTTCAGTGGTGACAAATTCTTTCAGTCAGATGCAATCCTGGCAGATGATGTTCCTCAGGACAGGAGATCCACGTTCTGCAGCAGAGCCCAGATGACTGGCACTTTCAGGACCCACAAGTAGCTGCCACAGAGGGAGTGAGGATGAATTTACCAGGCACTGCCACTTCACTCTCTCTAACCTCGAATGGAACTGCATGGCTTGCACTACAGCTGGGAGAGGGGTAATCACACACATAGGAGGGTGGAAAGGAAGAAAGCTCAAAACTTAAAACTAAGTTGACAACTAGGAGGGTGGCAGAAGATGGAACTTCTGGTCTGCTGGCTTGCTGTGTCCTGTAAGTGCACACAGAGAGACAGATGTGGACATGTGCACACACTCCTCCTGTCTGCTATATCTGGGCATTTGGACCTGTCTCAGCTCCTGTGGCCAGCTCTACATCACTCCTCAGCAGAGGTTCTTTGGCTACCTGACCCCATGAGCAAACTAAGTCCTCCTGTGGATCACACAGACCTGAATAACTGTCTGAGATCTGCTTCTTCACAAGGTCTTTAAACAACTTTAAACACTCTTTAAACAACTCAGCCTTTCAGCCTCTGCTTGTCTGTCCTAAATTTTCCACAGTACTTACTGTATAAATGGAAAGGGCACATTGGCAGGAGAAGCTGCAGCCTCAGTGCCCTCTTCCTCCACAAACAGAAACCGTGCATGGATTGGAGAGCAGGTAGCAGAGTGGCTGTGCTGCCACAGAGCTCTGTGTCACAGCCCTGTCCCCAGCACAGTGCTGAGGGGAGCAGCACCATGGCTCTGGCAGCCGTGGCTGGGAGGGAAGCTTCTCCTGGGACTGGAGTGGAGAATCCACACAAGCACCCAGAGCAGCCTTAGCAAGGCAAATACTCCCAATCTCTCCTGCCCTGCTGCAGCACTGGCATGATTTATATTCCTAGTGCACAGCTGGAGATAAGCTGTAGCACAGTGCTGGAGAATCAAACAGCAAGTTCCTGCAGCAAGCCAGGAACACAGGAGCTGGAGGTAACTAGAAAGAGGAGATGAAGCCCTCCTAACTCTCAGTGAATCCTCACTTCCACGGTTCTTTGTCAAGAGACAACAGGACTACCTGGTACCTGCCAAGAGGAGAGCTAACAGGGAAATCCTACCTGTGCTGTAGTGGCCTTGTTCAAAGCAATCGGCTCTTTCTGGCAGGAGTTCTCCTCTTGTTTCAAATAATCTATTTTGCCAGTCTCATTGTCATTGGGGTGGCTGCAGCACCTGGAAACAGAGGAGAAAGCGTTTTCAACTCTCACTACCCTTTTTTGTGCTATGCATGAATGATCCAGCAGCCTGCATTCCCCCTTCTGACCTACTGAATTGCAGATCATTGTCTCACATTATGAAATGAATTCTTCAGTGGACCCCTAATATGGCTTTTTCAGTCTAAAATCCTCAACATCATGGTCCTTCTTAGCACTGTGGAGCTGTATCCAGTTTTGGCAGGATGTAATGGATGCTTGCTTCCAGATATCTGACATATTAAATGAAAGGAGCAGATAAATATGTTCAATATTAAGCATGAGGAATGTATCTCCAGGTAATAAAAGCTGGCTAAACTTTGTAGACTGTGGTTGTATTCACTTAATTCTATGAGGCCCTTGCTATAAACTAAAGGTTGGTCAAGACTCTACAACTCATATCAAGACCTACAGGTTTTTCAAAAGAATTCATGGAGATAGTAAACCTCAAAAGTGGAGGGATACGATAAGAACTTCACATCTGCCTTGGTACTGGCTGCAAGAAAACCATTGTGTCCACTGTTTGTACCTGGAAATTCAAAATCAACATGTTAAAAAAAAAATCAATAATTAGTTGGCTTTGAGTCTATACATGTTTGTGCTTCCACGCCTTTCTCCACAAGGAGACAGGTTAGAAACTGACATTTTAAAAAATGAAAGCAGAGACTCACGTAATTGCATGACCTGAGAGCTTAGACTTTAACATCAGATTTTACAAGGCTTACAATAAAACTGTGGTGACTGGTAGCATGGGGGACTCACATTCCTTTCTTTGTGCAACACAAAGGGAGAGGAACATGCACATTCCAAATACAGCCTGTCACCTGTGCTCTTCTAGATCTTTTTGAATTTATTGAGCCTGTCAGCTACAATGGAAGCCAGTTCCACATGTGATCCCCCAGTGGTCACACTCACAAATAGGTTTGCAGTGTGTGACACCACCCCTATAATAACTGCTGTGGTTTATGAACTATTCCTGGGGCAGTGGGAAAGGAGCACTAAAAATTGATATAAATGACAATGACCACACTGCCTGGCTTTATGTCCTGTCTTTTTATACCCTCCTTTTTTCTTCAATATTTGTTTCTTTCTAAAATCTTTACCTTCCAGAAGTTCTCCTGTATTTTAACTCTACCTTCAGTCTCTTTCCTCTACAGTGATTCTGATTTATTTTTGTTTCTCTATCCCCTCTTCTGACTCCTTCCCTTTAGCTGTCTTTTAGCATTTTGTAATGTATAATTCTTTTCCTGTGTCAGGTTGGCACCAAGTGAATTGCAATCAAACCTTTTACCCTGAGGGATGCAGTGTCTCTGTAGAAGGACTTTGGGCCCTGCCAAAGCAGAAAGATTCTCCCCACCATAATTTTCAGCTGTGCCAGCTTCTTTCCAGACTCTTTCCAACCTACAAAGAAGACCCTTTACTGACCCTTTCTTAATTTTCAAGCCCAAAAAATATTTTTATCACTGAAAAGTCTTAATTTCTTCCTGGAAATTTCCCTCCTTTCTCACCTTTCTGGCCAACTCTGGAGTAGCAAACCCCTGCATACCATGTCTACCAGGACATGGTATGTTGTGTTGCTGAGTCTTACCAGTGGGAGTTCCAGAGGAGACCTGGACAGGAAAGAGCAGCAGAAAGGTTGCACTATAGAAATAGGGCAAGTGGCAATCACACAGGCTTTCAGCTGATGGGATGGGGCCTGGGGTAGTGACTGTAGGGAACCACGAGCATGGTGATCCAGAGTCACACATTCCAAACCAGTAAGCACATTTGACATCCCTGGTCCCCCTTGGTGTGTAAGTGCGGTCTGTCCCCTCTGTGCGGTACCGGCAGTACCGAAGGATACGGGGAGCATCCTCCCCTCCAGCCACCCCAACAGCTGCAGCCACACCCTGTGCCACCTTCCTGCCTCCTCCCGGCCTTCCAGCGGCTCTGCCGGAGCAGGGCCGGCTGCTCCGAACAGCCTTAGAGCTGATGCATTGTATTTGCATAGGGCATTGTCATTCCCTGCGCGGCTCCCTGCAGCTGGCACCCTGAACTGGAGGGATGTCTTCTGCAGGGAGAAGCACGAACGGCGCAGCTACAGATAAAAATAACAATAATTTTACTAGATGAAACTTCATGTTAAGCACTTAAAAAGCAATAAAAAGTCAATTTTCTTCCTTTCAATTATTTTGCTTATTCCGTTTTCAGAAAAAAAAAGGAATAAAGGAGAAAAGTTTCCTAGTTAGAAAGATGTCTGCTTTTCTCGTCAGCACCCTATGTCTTCCTCATTTCTCACCTCTCTCTCCTCATTGCCCCCAACCCTGCTTTAGCTCCCACTCCCCAGGAACACGAAAATAACCATTATCAGGCAGGGCTGGGGCTTCCTGGCGTGTGGAAAGGAAGGAAAAGGAGCACTGATAACTCCTGAGTGCTTGCTGCCTCTTTCAGCACACAAGCACCTTTTCAGAGCAAATGTAAAAGATAAAGGCAGAAATTACTGCTCTTGCACAATATATGCCAAGTTCATAAGAGCAGCGTTTAACACTTAATCAAAATGGTTTGACAATGTAAAAATTAGTTTTTCAAATGTCATTAGTGCCTTATAATAGGTTCAATTTATATCATTCCCATCCCTGTTTTTTTCATCTCTGCTAATTGTTTTTATTAATTTCTTTCATTTTTTACACTGTTGTCTTGTTGGTTTTAATTTTTAATTATCATAAGACTTTTTCTTTCACCTTGTTAATTGGTTTATGTTTGAAAACACTGGTTCTGTCATTCTTTTTCTCCAAGGGCAGCTACAAGGGATTTTCAGGCAGGTTCTTTTCCATTGATAGACAAGCTCTTTTCTGGGCTAATTTGGGCAAGAAAGTGTTTGCTTTGGGGTTAGTCTGAGCACCTTTTTTGTAGTGTGATTCACAGAAAAGCTCCCTTATACTGACCCGTAAATTCCCTTCTACACTGGCAGGCAGGATTCATTTGGTACTGGCATGGAAATTGTCCCTCTGTTCTACAGTTGATATGCAGACTCTTTTCTGTTTGGAAGGAGATGAAAGCTCTCTTCTGCTCTGGCTTGCAAGGTCTTTTCTGTATGGGCTCTCCTTTCTGTCACCCGTCGAACACAAGCACACACACCATTTCTTTTCTCTTTCCATGTACAAGAATGTTCCAAGTCTTGGTTATCACAGGGCTGCAAGCTGTCATTTGCATGGAGCCATATACTGGCATCTTGTTGGGTTTTTTTTTTCTGCCAGTATAAATGGAACAGGTTCAAATAATCGCACTGACATTTTGGGGGCAGAAAACCATTTTGGGAATGGACGTTTTTTAGGAAAATGCTGACACTTGCTTGGATGTACTTGGCAGAGGAATGTGTTTTGGGTCTTTGGGGGGAAACCTAAAAAAATGAAAACAAAAATCTAGGCAAAAAAGGGGGGAAACAATAATTCTCAGACTCCCTTCAAATGCAGACAGATGAAGAAATACTTGTGGTGACTCACTCCAGAGTGACTTCTTGCTCTGGGAGGAAACCAAAACTGGTAAACATGGAAACTTTGGAATCTGCCTCCCATTGCCAGCAGAAGTGGGCTGTGGCTTCACACCAATAAAGCTGCATTACTTTGGCACCACAGGGACACATGGAAGTTTGTTCTTACTCTCACTCCCCCTCAGTTCAGTCCTACCGACTGGAAGGTCCTGGCTTCTCCTTCCTGCTGGTTCCCATGCCCCCTGACTGCTCAGGAAGGCTTTTCACTGTGCTTATCAGGCAGGAGACCCTTCACTTAGAGAGAGACCATCTTAGTAAAGGTGAGAGTCCTGTTTTTCTCCACAGATGTAGCACTGGCAGAACTCCTCCTTGCTCTGCACCATTTGAGAGGGAGAGTGTCACTAGGATCATGAGTTACCACTGCTGATGTCTGGAAGGATCCTTGCAGAGGCATCTCTTGTATGGCAACCAAAGGCCTCACAGCCAAGCTGTCAGGCATGAGCTGTGTGATAGTTTTATTCACTGGGCCTTTAACGGTGTTTTTAATTCTTCCTGCTGAGAGGGCTTGTACTTTCATGTCCTGCCTAGGGGTCTACACTGCCTCTCCTTGTTCTCCTCCACCCACTCCAGCTTGTGAGTTTCACCTCTCAGTTTGTGGATACAAATGCAAGTCTTTCTTCCTTCCTAAATAGCCTGAAGATCCCCCGTAAATGACACAGAGCAGATCTCAAATTAAACCTTCAGTGGCAGTGCTCATCAGCAGAGTCCTACCTGACAAAGTGCCAGTGTGCTGCCTGGCCCTGGGAGAGCTCCCAGCCTTTGTGATGTACTGCTGGCCCCAGGCAGCTTTCTGCTCTATGATAGACAGCCATGGCTTCATCAAAGGTTCTCCAGAGCCTCAAATCAGGAACGATACAACCTGTATCCATGAGATGCTAAGAACCTGCACGACTGCCTGGTGAGAGGAAGGCCTTTTACTCGCCCCTGTCTATATTTAGCAGCATTCCCAGGCAGTGTTTCTAAAATTACCAGCTGCAGCAATGTGATTCATACCCCCATCACCGCCAGCAATGGATAAGAAGAGTGTAAATGACATGCAGGAGAAAATCATGAGCAGTGTAGCCCAAATCAGGACTGCAATGGTATAGTCTTTGGTGCTTGTACTGACGTCTCTGCCAGGCTTTTGGGGGGAAGCAGCCATCTGATCTCAGAGCCTGTTCTCTCCCACAGCAGTAGGGGGGAATGTCCCAAGCTGCAAGAGAAAAGGCTTGAGACTTTTCTAGCCCTGTTTTTGGGCAAGTCTGGTACAATGAATAACAACAGAAGATGTGCACAAATAGTTTTTGCAAGCACACTGTGCTGCTGGGGATGTGAATGCTGTCTGCTCTCTGCTATCTAAGAAGGGTCTCCATCTGTAGCAAATTAAAAGCAGACAGGCAAAGCATCTGCATCAGCTGTGGGAACCCGTTCCTGAGATGGAAAGGATGAATGTTGTGATGGTTGCCACAGACTGCCCTGAACCAGTCTGGAAAGAGGCATTACTGTGGAATCAATCCAAGAGCTGGAGCTGTTACGGTAAATACCATAAACATCTAAATCTTTTAGGAGGTTCAGTCTGCATATCTGGGCCATTATGGGATATTAACTAAAATGCTCATTTGAAAAATTATCCCGTGAACCACTACAATGTAGCAGAGGAGCTGTTTAGCTCAGATAAATAATAATTGAAAACTGAGGCAGAAACGTGCAGTCATATCTGCCTGTGTTGTGATCTTCTCAAATCTCCTCACCTAATTAGTACCAGGCCTTGTTGGGCCATGGAAGAGAGACAGGGCCTCAGAAAACAGTATTTGTTATTCTGTGGGGAGGCTCTTCTCTCGGAGTTGGTGCTGAAGCAATCCCTCAACAAAATTAAAGGGACCTGTGCTTCTTGCAATGCTTACAAAGAAACTGAAATGCTGCTATCCTTAATTACTAAAGACCCTGGTGCCAGGATGGGGTATTTATTCTGTTTGCTCAAATCAAATTAATATTTGAGAATCCCTTCCTACCACTATGAAATGTTCCTCCTTCATGCCATCTATGCAACAATTTCAAAACTGTGCTGTTCCTTTCTTTGCATTTCCACATCCATTTCCCTGTGCTTTCAAATATCTGTTGCACAGCCAGGGAGTGATGGTTATTGCCACACATGTTGGCAAAGCACATTTGGACCCTTTAGGGTGAAAGCACATATGTTTATTATATGAAATTATGTCACTGTTATCATCTCCCATTGTGACAGGTTGTTAAAGACTAGAAATGAGGGCGGTAATGCCATTAGATAGAAGAAGGAGATGTCAAAGATGTAAAAAACTCTCACATGTGCTGCAGACTATTTTTCCAGCTGAACTGCTCTTTGGCAGTTCATTTTGGTGACCAGGATAAGTCCATATTCATCCACTGTTGCAGTGGCCTCAGGCAGTACAGAGACAAAAGGAAATCCTCTCTGTGTGCTTTCCAAACACCTTGAAAAAAGTCCAGACCAAGGTGTATATCCACACAAATGTTGCACGAGCCATGCACACAGAAAAAGTGTAATTCCAAAGGGTGGCAGCAAAGCCAGGCAACATTTTACATTCCTTTAGCATTTTGACAAAACCTAGGTAATAGAGAAGTCATAAGAAGACAGTGGTCTCCATTTCCTTCAACACAGGTGAAGAATATGAGTGCCAGAAAAGGGGCCAAGTTCTTTATAGGAGGGGCTCAATGCAGCAGCTCAGTGGCTGAAAATACCAACCCCAGAAACCCACACTCTCACCCCTCTCAGTAACATTTACTGCACAGTTTCCTTCATGATATTCTTCTGTTCAGATAATTTTCATTACAGAAATGAAAATGAAAATGCTACGTATTTCCTCTAGGGATTTTATGAATCTCCACCCAACATCCCCAGCTCCAAACTGGGCAGCATGCAGGGAAGGCAATGGGATTCCCTTCAGGACTGGAATAATGAGAGGGTTAACAACTCCTTCTAACAACTGTTGGGGACAGAGAACATAATTTTAAAATCAAAGAGAAATACAGTTATGAGGCAATTTTGTCCTCTATTAACCCGATCAATGGAAGGTTCCCATAAGCCATTACCAGGGATTTCAGATGCAGAAGATGTCGAGGGGTTAAACAGAGATGTTTCTTTGTTCATTAGTACTGACAGCTCAGGGAAAGAAAAGAAAGGATGGAAGAAGAGTGAGAAAGAGAGGAAAAGGAAATTCAGATTTGGGACACAAGGGAAAAAGAAATTACCAATCAACATGTAAATTGTGCAAAATTCCTGTGTAAATATTGCAAGAGATACTAAGGTGGTGTATTAAGTCACACATTAGGGACAGGAAATTGGGCCAATACCCCAGACCTCCTCCTACTCAGTGGTGAGTTTGGAGGTGACCTTGGAATACAAACCGCAGGTTTACACGGTGCAAAGAATGGAGGTGAAGGGATGACTGTGCCCATGCTTGTGATCCCCAAAACAGCTGAACCTCCAGCAAACATCAGTCCATGCAGCACAGTGATCAGTACTGAAACTTCTCTTCCCTGGCAGAAAGCCTCCAGGAGAGGGGCAGAGCTGACACAGGAAAAAAAATCTCTGCCAGGGACTCTCAACAGCCTTTCTCACTACATATGTAGGCCTAACCAACATTATCTAGCAATTTGTAAGTCTTAAGATTCACACACAGTGGCAACACCAGTCAACAAAAAATAACTCACTTATAAAAGGAAGTTCAATTGCATCATCCATCTTCAGTAAAAATTCAATATTTCCCAATACAAGTTGTTTTGATTTAATGAATGGGGAAATCATCCCTTTCCTACTTCTCTGCACGCTTATTTCTCCAAATGGATCCTGCATCGTTGGAGAGCAGACAGAGAAATGTTAACAGAAGTGCTGGGAACTGCTGCTACCACACCTGGAAAAGCCTCCTCCTGGGAGGAGGAAGGAAGTGTGAGCAACCCCCTGCCCCTCCACAGAGTGTGGGGTGCTCTGCTTGCAATCCAAGTCTGCCTTCCAGCTCTAAATTGGAAACTTAGATTGTCTTTGTTTGTATCCCAAAGGGGAGGCTCAGCACAGTTTGGAAAGAGGCTGGAGATGTGTAAGGCTCTGTGGTTGGGGGAGAAGCTGGGAAGAAGCATGGAGTGATGCTGGTGATCAATAGGATGTGTCCAGTTCTTGGAAACACTTCTCTCTTCTCATCTGCCTGAGTTTTTAGTGACACTGGTGTAGCTCTCCCTGAGAAGACAAAACCTCAATTATCTGGATGTGTTTCATTTTTTTCTGGAAATCTCCCTTTTGCCTCCCGAATCCTTTATTTTCACACTAATGTAGTCTCTCTGTGCTGTTTACTAACCACATACAGGCAGCTATTCCCTCTGCTTGCTCAGGACATTAATAAAATGCCTGCCCACCCATGCAGCCAAACACAAAGGGGGCTGCTAATGGCATCTTCCTTTTGAAGTGAAATCCCAAAGCTTTCATTTGGTTCATGTTCCTCCCTGATAAAGCTCTCCTGTCTCTGTCTCAATATGGGGCACTCTTATCTGGTCTCCCTTGGGGGTGGCAGGAGCTCTGAGGCTGTTCTGGGGAGTGCTCTGCATCCTGGCTGGGGAGGAGGAAAAGCCAGCAACCACAGCACATCCAAACCAGATGGCTCAAAAGGGACATATGACCATCATTATTCTTGAGGCAATAAGGAATGCACATAATATATCAGAAAGGCAGGGAAACAGCCAACCTACAGATATAGGGAACTGTTTGAATATCCCTAGGATGAGCCTGCAAGATGAATTTGGGGGACAGCGATCCACAGTCAATCCTGGGCATTACAATGCAGCTTTGGGACAAGGCATCAGCATCATAATAGCAAATACTAAGCTATTGTGTTCATTTCTGAGGTAATGTGTTTATACAGACAGACCAACAGATACACTTTAGGAGACAGGCACAGCTCACAGAATCATATTCATACATTTCAACTCAGATTCTGACATGTTAGTCAATTATGCAACTGTAAGGCATTTGTGTCTCTCAGTATGGCATCTAAGCCTGTAACATACATGTTTTCTGCAGAGAAAAGCAGCTCCTTCGTGACACTGGGGCACTGCTATAGAGGACACACACACTGTGCTGTCTCTGACCTGGATAACTTCATTTTGTACTTGTTTCTTTCTCTAAAGATTGTGAAATCCTTCTGGTTCTTCTTTGGCAAGTGTAGAAACGGAAGAATGACATCAAGGCACATAGTTGGGACCCACTTTTTTGCAAGACACAAGAAGTTGTTTGGTAGCATGTCCTCCTGGGAATCTCCTGGAAGAGAAGCAAAGACAGGGAACAAAATCCCTGCTGGTTGCATTTTCTTGATACTCTTGCACAGTTTCATTTGACTTCACAGTTTAATCCAAGTAGACAGAGATCTTTAAGGGATTCTAATCCATTTTAACAGGAATTTGAACATCCATACTGGGGAAACTTCAGTCTTCCATCATGAACACAAACTATGACATTGCTAGATAAACCATGGAAAGCCCATTCTGGGAATAATGTGAACATCTCAGGTATCTTAGAGGTCTTTCCAAGCCTTACCAATTCTATGGTCTGAGCCATGCCAAACTACCAGTGAAAAGCTGTATCTCCTTCTAAGAAGTTTGGGTCTTAAAAATTATTCCATTAATGCCTATATTTAGGTAGTTACTGCAGTTTCCAAGCAGGGATTATCAGCCCTACTCCCAGTCATTCCCATTGCAAAGATGCCCATGCTGTGCTATGAGGAACTGCGAGCTGGTGTGGAGCATCCTGGCCTGTGAGCTCAGGGGTTCACAGCAGCCTGGATCCATTGCCATCTCCTCACGGAGGCACTGCTCCTGCACCTTGGAAAGCCTCCTTGAACACAGGGGTTGTGATCTTTGATGGGATGGGAATGGCTTCTCCTTTCCTGACACCCTACCGTGGTTTCATTCTTCCCCTGCTGAGCCTGGGTGACATGTTTCCATTGAGTTCACTGATTCAGCAAGATCGAGCCCCTGGTCTTAAATAACTAAAGACTGCAAACTGAATATTGTAGCCATGGCAACAGCCAGCTCAACTTTAAACTCTCTGATACATAAAAAGGCAATTTTCTTTATTTTTTCTCTCTGCATTTTTATATTTCCAGAACTTACAATGGTAATAATGGCCTCAGGCCCTAACCTCCACCAGCCAGCCATTAACTTCATGGAAATGCCTTCTCCATCAGCCCCTATTGTCGACAGCCAGCACCATTGCACAGAAACCGTAGGGTCTCACCATACTAACACGACTGGACGCCTCAGCTGTGCCACAGCCCTTTGCAATCCTGCTGCAGACTTATTTCCTGATCGTGACAAGTGAGCCAGGACTCCATTTAGAGAGGCTGCGTGACTCTGTGGCGCTCGTACCTTCCTCTTGGAAAATGGGGAACAAAATGTCTCTCATCAGGCTGATTGCCATTGTGTCCTGCACACATAAGCTCATGGGTACATTTCTCTGCCTTTCCCCTCTGCCTTCCAAGCTCATCCATCTTTCTCTGAGTGAAATAAGAATACTTTCATGCCTCAGTTTTATTTGGTTTCCTGTTTGTGCCTCAGAATGCCATTGCCAAAGCCGTTGTGAAACCACTGGAAATAGTGGGAATAGTTCTTTCCTAATGCTGGTAAAGCACAGACAACAAAGGGAGCTTTAGCATTTTAGGAATTATTTTTTTATTCTTTCTCAAATTCTTTCTGAAACTTTCCTTCAAGAGCTAAGTCTTGAAGGAAACACAAAATAACTGTTTAGCATGTGTGAGACATTGTTTGCCTATTCATAACAGGAACAGAAGACCTCAATCCTGTGTGTCATTTTGTCCTTGATTGTGTATGTGGCCAGTGGTTTAACTGTTGTGCCTCAGTTTCTTCTTCTGGTAAAAGGGAAAATGATGCACTTCTCTCTCTTCTAATGGTCATGAAATTAATTTCACTACTAATGCATGTATAGTATGGAGACGTGGCAAGATGAATGGCAATGGCTGCAGCTATTATTAGATAACACTTTCAGCAGATAGCAATTTCTACAATAGGTTAAATTCTGGCCCAAAAAGTACTTGACTGTGTCTCTTTAAGGTCAAAAGCTATTATGATGTTGAAGACTAAAATGCTTTGTATATGATCATGAATAAATGAATTGAGTATCTCTGCCCATCTATGTGGGATATGGAAACGATACTGAATATCATCAGCCTGAACTATCAACATCCATCAGCTTTCCCCTTGCTCATCTCTCAGCTGTCGCAATATGAAACCCACTTTCCCCCGAGATTTCAAACGACTGGGGCTAAACAGCAAAAACATTCGGTGACTAAATTTGCCAGAGAAGGTCTCAGTCACGAATGACTAAAAACAAAATTATAGAGCAATCTCGGCTGACTGAGAGCAGAATGAAATGTGATTCATTTTCATCCACCCGGCAGGGACTGCAGGCAAAAAAAAAGACTGGATTAACCCCTTCCCTGCTAGCAATGCCCATGCTCCCTGGGCTGATGCACATGTGGTTTGCATTCCTCAAATATTAGGACTTTTGCTTGTTTTGTGAAGCAACTCATAGCTTTTATGACTCAGGTGGACCAGATCAGTAGGAGGACTGTGCTAAAACATTAGTGTGATATACTTAAATATCATACATGGTTCATAGGAACATTAAGTATAGACCCCACTGCCCTCTACTAAATGAGACACCACTGCCTGCCCAAAAAAACTTGTAGTCCAAAGATGAAAGACAAAAGCTGACTAATGACATGTGATGGTAGGATAAAACATTTGTCAGCAAGGCAGGCAAAGGTGTCAGCACCACATCACCTCGAAGGAAATGAAAGAGAGCTGTAAGGTGGGGAACAAAGGTGGATAATGATGATGTGGCTTTCTGAATCCTACAGGAAGGACCTCTCAATGTGAAGGGCAGCAAAGGAGAAAACATGGAGCTGGTAGTCTGGAGAAAACATGGAGCTGGAATTTTGCCTGGGAGATGATGGAGCCTGGTCTCCTGGGAATAGGGGTGGATGCTCTGGGCACAAGCCATGGTTTCAGTCTGCCTTTCTCATCCATGCCATGCTCACCAGCTTGGGGATCACCACTGGACTCAGCTGGAGGTCAGGGAGGAAATGAGAGCAGTGGTGCTGAGACAAAGCTTTCTGTGCAATTTCTGTTCCTTATGGGAAGGGGGCAGGTCAGACCCGGCTGGAGTTGAGTTCCTGCCATGCCAAACACCAGCAGCTGAAGGCTGAGTTAAGGTTAGTTCTATGAATCAGGTAGTTCTGGCTGACCACCTGCTCAAACAAACAGATTAAAAGCACGTCTGCTGTCCCTACCCCAG
This sequence comes from Campylorhamphus procurvoides, assembly GCA_013396655.1. Taxonomy (NCBI): domain Eukaryota; kingdom Metazoa; phylum Chordata; class Aves; order Passeriformes; family Dendrocolaptidae; genus Campylorhamphus; species Campylorhamphus procurvoides. Next base: position 1,104,579 of record WBMV01008303.1, on the reverse strand, counting down.
AACAGCTGTTTAAAGAAAGAAATCAAAGTAAGAAAGATTACATTTTTATCAGTAAACATCAGAGAAGACTTTTTTCTCCAGCATTTTCTCGGACACTTTCTCTGAAAGCAGAGTAGATAATGACTGACAACACAGGAAAGACCCCACAAAACAAAAACACACACACCCCCCAAACCCCACACATTTACTACTTTATTAACAAGTCAAAACCAAACCTTCTGGAAGATCATACAGTGATCTCCCTGGAAACAGAAGCCAAGGACCTGTCCACAAGTCAGCTTCCCCAAGGCAGCATTGTTCCTGAGGTCAAAGACTGAACTAGGACATGGCAATGTGGGCAATGGCTGTTCCTTGGGTGTCTGGTACCCTCCATGTCACCACTGCACCGTGTATCTCTGTATAGCCACAGCAAGAGTCATGATACAGCAAGACAAGCTAATGGATGATGGATGTGATACTCAGAGCAAAGGGGTGGCTCAGGTGAAGTGCTGGAGCAGGAGCAATTTACTCAGAGTGTACAGATGCCAGATAAAAGCAGACTTCCCCTGCCATCTTGTGCGAACACTAGATAGAAAGTTCCCTAAACAACTCCCAGATTAAATCAAGAGGTCAAGCCATGGGCAGGATGACAAAGCAGCAACTTCATGATTCAACAGCTTCTACATGGTAAAGGAATGGTCCCAGAAAGGCTTGGATGATGCCAAATGTTTCTGCTTTATGCACACTGTGGTACAACTTATATGCTTCATTTGGTTTCCTTCCATAAATGCAAAAAGTTCCCATGAACCTTAAAAGTAATGTTTTAAAATCATCCAGGTTTACTGCTCATTTAATAAATCTATAGTTGGTCAGTTTAGTCACATGACTCTGCTTTCCAAACACCATCAGCAAAACCCTTAGTGAGTAACAGGAGGTAAAAAAGAGGAAAACACCAAAATTGTAGGTATTTGGCTTTGCTGGGGTGTTGCAGGGGAAAAAAAAGCTCTGTTAATACTGGAAGGTTCTGGTCTGCCTGGGCCAAACACAGCATCTCAGCAGGGCTGTGAGTCTCAGTGGAATGACCAGAGCTGCACTGCTTCTCCTCTGTAAAACTGGCTTGCACAGGGCTGGCTCAAGGTCCATGGCTTGGCATGGTGGAGCTGCATAAAGAAATATCCAAAGGTTCCCACACTGCATTTCCAGCTTGAAATTGATTGTCCTCTCACCTCTCTTTGAAACTTGCTTCTTGTGTTGATTAGATCTAATGAAAAAGATTTTCTTTTTTTTACAGTTAGCAAAATACCAACATGCTGTAACTAAGTAATAATAATTGGCCAAATCCTTACATGGATAAAATGCCTCCTGAACACCACACTGGTTATCTTGTTCTCCGATATACCCAAACAAATCCATTATCTTTAATGGAGCAGCACTTGTATGATGGAGGGAAAAAAAGAAATTTGGCCTAACAAGAGTCTTTCAAGAGAAGCAACTGAGTAAAAGGGCTGTGAATTTTGCTGATTACTAGTTATTTTAGGAACCATATGCACAGGCACCTTCTGACTCATGTTGCTGTCAGTGAAGGGCAGCTGTGTAACAGCAAACTGGGTCCAGGAGTCTAGTTCTGACTCTGATTCACAGCATGATCTTCTTCAAACCACTTCTCTCTCGGGTCAAGGCACTGTGTGAAATAGAGCTGACATTTTCCCATGCTTACAGGTCCTTAGGAAAGATTACTGTGTAGAACCAGGAACCCAAACTGCTTTGCTGCCCACTGAGAGCCTGAAGGGGCAGCATGAGGCAGGCTGGACTGGGCTGGGTTGGAAGGTGGGAGGTCCAATGTGGTCTCCTTTACGTAGTATAAGGCACAGTAATAAAAGAAAATAAACAAAAGCTTCCCGGTGTTGGCTTAAAATCAGAAGGTATTTGCAGTTTCCAAATATATGTAGCATTTGCTTTGGTTGTAATTTGCTTTGGTTGTTTAAAGTAAAGCCAAGGGATGCAATTAGGATTTCATGCAGATGAAGTTCCGTTATGTTTTCTAAAATGAAATCCATTTCCTTGACCTGGAACCACACGCCACAACCTGTTCACTGCATCAACCAAAGTTGTAATAGAAAATATGATCAAAATAACACCCAGAATCACACTCAGCATCAGCTCCCTCACTAATCTGTGCTGGATGGATACACACTGAGTAGAACTACCTGACTAAGAACTTGTCATCCAGACAAAGAGGAAACAAGCAGAGAAGTGCTGTGACCTTCTTGGACCACAAAAAATGCCAGTGGCATAGAGGAGAACAGGCCAAGGTGTCTGAAGTCCTTGCTAATAGTCCTAATTTCTGCCTTCCCAGAAGAAATACGTCAGTATTTTTCCTGTCAGACTGTAAGTTTGCACAAAATAGTATTTTAGCAGAAGATTATGAGGATAAAGCTGTTGATGAGACTGCACTGAGTTTACTGAGCAGTATTTGCAGAAAATCAGGGGAGAGTTTTCAAAATGTCAAAACAGTTCATTTTTGTATAAAATGTTTCCTTATTGCTTTAAAATATTTGTTGCTTAAGAAATTGAAGTAAAAAATAAGGCGTAAAAAAAAAAAACAACAACCTAGGAGAAATGGACAAGTAAGCTGAAAACTAAAGTAAAATGTTCAGCTCAACCAAATAGAGAATTCCAGTTTTGGTGGGTTTTGGTTGAGCCACAGAACCAATAAACTCATCATCTTCCCAGCTCTGCTCCTGACGTTTTAAGCCACATGCCCTCCCGTGGAGAGACTGGTGTTGTCAGCTCTACATCATCAAACACCCCTGTGACTTCAGTGACAACACTGTGCTTGGGGCATATTGCATGGGAGCTCCCACGAGCAGAGTTCTGCCACCAGTCCTTTTATGGGTTTCTGTGCTGTAAGGAATTCATATTTTCCAGTATTAATTACGTAATTATTTTTCACCTGCAGCTTCCATGTTGAATAAACACACGGGAAGATGGAAGGCAGGTCCTTTTGATGTCCAAGAACATTTGTGTAGCCAGACAGACTCTTCTCATCTAATACCTCCTGGTTACTTATGGGCCATGTCAAACTTGGTGATAATGGACACCAAAACCATACTTGTGCTGAAAAACTACTTGCAAAATGAATGGAAACTTGCAATTCAAATGCAAAAAAAAGATAACCAAAGATAGAGAAGACATAATCTGTCTTTGCATTCAGTCTGCAGTCCCAGGGGACCCCAGGCATTTAATTATCACATAAGACTGCAGTGCAAGTGAGACTAAAGACACACAGTTCCCCTTGGAGGAGCAGGTATGTGCTTCTGTTTGAGGGGATGTCTTCACTGTCACATACTGCACAAGCTTTGTCACACAGAGTGACATTCACCCTGCAGGCAGGCAAACAAACCCTTTCAATCCAACAGGCCAAATGCAATTGCATTACCTATTTCACCTACTTGCATGGCACATCTATGGGAACTTTAACAGAGGAGGAGCTTGCTGGTCTGCACTAGTACCAGCCTCCTATCAGTCCACATTGCACAGAAATATGTATTTAATTAAGAGCGTTGTGCTGTGCACAACTCTCCTGAGAGATGGGCCAGGGATCCCACAGAGCCAGCAGGCATTCAAGGAGCAGAGAGCCTTGGGGGAAGGAAGCAGCCTGTTTGTTTTTCCTGTTACCTGCAGCATTTCCATCTCAGACTGCCTAATTTAAAGTGTTTCCAAGCCTGCACTCTCCGAAGGGCTGGCCCCATTCAGCTCACGGAGGATGGAAAACAATTTAGGTCTTGCAGCTACAGCAGAGTGATGCAGCTGATAAGGGAACTTCAAGGTTAAATAAACTGCTCTGTGGGCAGAGCATCAGGAAAGGATCTCCACAGGGCCAAGGAACAAGGTGGGAAAGCTTGAGAACGGAGAAGGGACAGGATGGAAACACTTCCCTGAACCCAGAGAGACTTGCCTGAGGTCAGGGCAAGCAGGGCTTGGAGAGATGATCCACAAATAACACACCAGGCTTTGTCATTGCTGTTGTAGCTTGTATAAGGGAAAACAGTTCAGGAATTTTGTTTGGGCAGTACTAAAATGAGTGAAAAGTAAATTAAAGATTTTTTTATACTTTCATAGCGCCTTCCAGTCAAAAAATTTGTTGTGCTTTAGTCCTATCACCTCAGTGATGCCAGAAAAAGAGTCAGGGAAATTTCTGTATGAAGGTCTGTATTCTCTGTAACATATTGCACAAGCAAATGAAATGACATTCACCCTGCAGGAAGGCAAACAAACCATTTCAATCACACAGCCCAAATGTAATGGCAGTACATAACTCACCTATTTGCATGGCACATCTATTAGAACTCTGTATCACCCAGTGCTCTGTCATCATGCTGCTGTCCATGGGAAGGAGAGCTTATCATCCTCACATCACACATGGGGAAAAGGGAATAAGCTTATTGCCCATGGTGTGCTGCAAAATGTCTAGGAATGAACCTTGGGGGTTGCTGCCCGATATTCCCCTCTAGATGTCAGACATTCTTCCATGGTAAACAGTGCACTTATCTCTGTTTAACAGGCCCAGATCCTGGAGGAAGGCAAATCCCAGTTTTAACTGTGTTATCAGTCATGTGCCTTCAGTTGGACAGCAAAGAGTGAAGGGGCACTGTGTAGCTGGTGCTTTGACTCTGCTGTTTTAAGCCATCAGTAGGGATTGGGCAGGCTGTATTTCCATACATCTAATCATGCTACTGCTATTTCACATTTGGTAATTGCTTGCTGCTAGCAAAGAGTAGAACTTGTAAGGCACATCCATCCTGCGGGGAGCTGAGATGGGGTTTTGCAATTCAGGCCTCTCTCTCTAGCAGAAATATTGTCAGTGATGAGGAATCTGGGCCTGATGGTAGATCACCATTCAGGTCATCCCTGGATTCCTTGAGACAGCTTCCTCTGTCCTTTGATTTTCCTCAGCTGTAATTTTTTCTTGCAGAGACACTGATGTAAGAATGTAGTCCTCAGCACTGTCCATTTGGGAGGTTTCTCTGGCACCACACTTCTTAATAAAACTGTCAGTGCATTACATAGAGTGAGTGTACAATAACTCCTGCAATAAATGAGTCAGGATGGTCACTGGCACTGTCCTCCCAAGACGGCTGGAGAAAGGGGAGGTTGCAGCCTCCCCACAGGAGGTCTTGCAAATTGCCGTGATTGTGTATAAATAGAAAGAAGCGCAGAGACAATGCCAGCCAAGGGGCTGCTGAGTCAGTGCCACCTTGTGTTTCCACCAGGAAGCACAGAAGCACAAGTGAGGGGCAGAGAGGGATTCTGAGTAAGAGCTCAGCCTACTTGGTGATACTATGGATTCACTCAGAACAGCCACTGAGCAAGCCCACAAGCCTTTCTCCTGCAGGAATGCCATGGCTCTAAGCCACCCAAGCCTTCCTGGAGAGAGCTGGCATTACTGGGACAGAATCAGGCACAGAAGGGTATGTTTTTTTTACCCTGATCACAGCCAGTCAGTAGAGAGCTTTGAAGCAGGGCTTTGGTTTTATAAGGGTGACCTACATAGTCTAACCTCTATTCCAGACTCCTCTGAGACAGAACTATGTGGGCAGCATTAGTAAATGTCATTATACAAACTTGCAGGATGCTACACAGAGGAGAGTAAACTTACCCATGTCCCTCCTTCCTTCCTTTTTCATTAGTGGTTGCCTTTGCAGAGGAGCAGCCCAGGAGGACCATAATGCTGTCACTCCTCAGGAGCCCTGGTGTGAGTGATGGCACCCCTTGTTTGTCCACTGTGTTTCCACTGAGGGAGGAACACACTAACTCAAACAAGAGAGGCAGAGGCATCCCTGCTCTTCCCTGAGGAGGGGATGGCTGGTGCAGTCTGGCAGCACTGCAGCCCGAGAGGATGCCCCAGGGTGCTGGGGGAGCACCTGTGCTACTCACAGCCTGGGACACAATGCAGGAGGGAGCACTGATGGGAGGCTGTTTGCCCTGGCAGCCTCCCCCTGCTCCTGAGGTCTTCCTAAACCACAAAGAAGCTGGGTGTCAGCTTTCTTTTCAGTTCTCCTGTAATTCTTCTAAAAATCATGAGTAGTTTCCATATCAGCATTGAAATGGTTCCCTGGGTTAACTTTGCTGCCTCTGACAAGAAGGATCTGGTGACTTTGCCTGGGACTGTTCAGTGCAGGATCTGTGAGTCCAGCCCACACACCATCCCATCACTGGGCCTGTCTTGACCTCCCCATGGCTCTGCCAAGGTCCTATCCCAATCCAGAACTGCTCCTGCACTTCCAATCCTGCAGATCTACATCCAGATTTGCACGTACTTCTCCCTCAAAATCTGAATGCAAGCCAGCTGTTAATGAGTAAAAAGCACCCATATTAACTACCTCAGATTCTATGACCATTTTCATTATATAATATTACAATTTTACAAATAAGTAGATATATAGGCAGTTGTAGAGATATAAATACATAAATGTGCATTATTGTTTCATAGGAAACACAGTGCTAAAGCTTTTTCTTTTAGCCTAACCATAGCAGAGAGAATTAACAGAAACCCTCACTTTTCCATTTAGTACACATAAGTACACAGAACCAAATCTCTCCCCGGGGTAAACTTGCTGAAGTCAAAGAGGGCTTACATCAGAGATGAATTTGGCACTCTGTTTTTACTGAGCTCTACAGCACAAATTCAAACATATACTCAGGCATATTTCCACTGAACATGGCGAAAGCATGAGGCCGTGATCAGGAGAGGAGTGAAGTCAAAACTCTGCCACCATTTCATGATTATTTGGATCAGCCCATTAGTCTGACATGCCCTTACCATGTCCTCTCTTCAAGAGATTGGGAACATTAGGAATTGTCTGCACAGGTGGATGGGGACACATCTTTCTCATTGTAAGGAAATGCACCTGTTTGCACAAGAAATTTGGGAAATTAAGGTTAAAACAGAGTCTGCATGAGAAAGGCAGCCCAGATCACTGTTTTCCACAAAGTAAAGCCCAGTTTACCAAATCCGAGCACTTCCTTGAGACTCACCCAGTCTCACATCACCAGTGGGATGAATTCCTTTACTACAGTAAGTTGCTAATACATGTTGGCTTAAGCAAAACTCCCAGAGAGAAACCTTGTGTCTGCTGGAGCCAGTGGAAGCTTTGGAATTATTTCCAGCTGCTGCAGAATTTCATGTCTCCCACCTGGTTTCTGTTCTTCACTGTTATTTGCTGTCAAGGCACACAAGAAGGGGAAGCTTTTCACTGGATAATAAATTGCTGCAGGTAAGTTGAACCCATAGGAGCAGACCCTCGTAACTGCAAAAGGAGCATGAGGTCATCAATAAAACCCTGTCTGATCCTGCTCTTCTAATATTAATCTGAACTCAACAAGTTTGAAAGCGGTGAAATGGATCTGAACACTGGATTTTCTTACATACCTTCTCTTATACGGTGTTTTCTTATTAGAGATGCTGAAAGGGAACCTTTCTGCTATGAAACACTGATTTCACATATAACTTTCTGTCCATGGGAAGAGAGAAGCTCGTTATAATCACCTAAAAAGATTTCTCTTCTGAGTTTTGATTGCTCTTGATAATTTCATTTAGTCAGTGCTAGTTTATTAATTTACCAAATACATATGTTTTAAAATTGCATTTCATCAAGCTTTTTATTTTGCAAGCTGCAAAACAAATTCCTAAGAGAGTCAGTCTGCCAAAAGGCTGGAGATAAGCTGACTTCACCCGGTGTCTGTGTGACGACGTGGCCTCAGCTCAACTTTATAAGACGGCAGAATGGTTTGTGTGCAATATGCCAGGAATCCCCATCTAGGTCTTCCTAGAAAAGGGACCATATCAGACAAAGCCACTGACCAGACCCTGAAAATAAACCTAGGCCAACCAAACCTTTAAAATACACCAATCAGTTCACCCCTACAGCAGTTCAGAAGCAAGTCACGTTGGAAGGAGGGATGGTGATTGGGAAGTATCTCCTGATCCTGTCCATGATGCACAAGCTCTGTCACTTAATAAAGAACCTCATTCCCCAGAACCCTTCAAGCCAGGACCTTTCACCCAAAGTGAATCAATTTTTAAAGTTGAGAGCCCAACTTTGAGATGGAAAGGAGAGTTTAAAACATTATTTCATTCTTTCAAGCTGTGCTACAAATGGCCAACACCTGGGGGGGAAACATTAACTCCCAGGACCAGTGAAAAGACATATAAATCACATAGGGAAACATCTTAGCCTGGCGGCTACTAACCCATTGCAGATAAATCTGGGAAAAATCTTCCTGGAGTTTCGCAGATTTTGTTTTAAGAGATAAGAAATAGGGGAAAGAAGTTTATTTACTGTTCTTAGTTCAAATATAGGGGAAAGAAGCTCATTTACTGTTTTTAGTTCAAATTCAGCAACAGGTATCAGTCAGTGTTATACCATCTATACAATGCACCTTTTCCTACATCAATGAACAATGAAAAAAATCATAGCCCTTATGTTAGGCTGTAAAGCTGTTACAGAATTTTGACATTTCAGTCACAGCCTTGTATTGTCTGGGTTTGCATTCACACCTCCTAAAGGTAGGAGGTCAGCAAAGTTAGAGGAGATGGAGTATGCAGAGAAACTGTAGAGCAGAGGGCACCCAGGACCACGCTGGGGAGAAAAGGCAGAAATGTCTGGGCCCAGTAGCTTGAATTCCCTTTCAGAGCCCACAGTATAATCCAGGATTCAAGAGTCTCACTATCTCCTGTTTTTAGCAAGCATCTGTAAAACCCAGATGCAAAATGCTCGCCTCATTCCCCTCTGTGTGCTGACCTACAAGGAAGATAACTATGTGCTTCTTCTATCAGTTCCTCCCACAGCCAGGGTAGCAGAGGCCTATACAACATGTATAAATGTTCCCACGTTACTGATGAATCACCCAGGAATGAATCTGAACTCACATGATGGAATTTCTGTAGTTTCCACTTGCTTATTTTTTTCAAACTCATGCACAGGCACACATGGAAGCAAGGCACTGAAAAAACCACTGATACTGGTAAGTCATGTATTTAGAAGATAGGAAAGAACAGGTACAAATTTAACATGAAGACCTAGTAAATCCAGTTCCTTTGAACACGTTTCTGGTGATCTGGTCCTTTCTTATCCTATCACATGCTATTTGCTGACTGAAGACTGACTTACATATTGCACAAGGCAGACTTATTCCTCAGCAGAACAGGAGGCTCTACTGAAAGAGGATATTGTCTTTAAGATTTCTGCTCATTTATTTCCAAGATGGTAAAGTGTGCAGTAAATGAGGCAAGGAACTGAGAGGAAAGAAGAGGTGGGTCTGGAGATTAATGTAGCCGAATGTCTAGAGGGATGGATTTTCTCCTGCCTGCTACTATAAATGTCATTTGTACAGATGTCTTGGTTTAAGCAAGACACTTAAGCCAAGTACCATGAAAGGTCACTCACTGAGAATGCCCTGTTTTCTTGATTCCTGATTTGAGGCCTGGGCTGTGATTTACAGGACATCCTGATCATGCCCATCTACAACACAGGAAGATGGAAGCTGCTTAAATATATGAAGTCCTTCAAAACTCCCTACTGCAATGTCTCTGCCTCAGTTTCCCAAACAGAAACCCAATACAACAGGATACCCTCATCACACAGAGATGTGACACTAAGTTAGTTAATGTCTGTGCAGCAGCCAGCCATTACAGTGATGTGTGCCACACAAAAAAATGGCGAGAAAATGAATCATTTTTTCTCCAGAGTAGGGTTTGAATTGTGTCCAGCAAATAAAGCCTGGGGCCATATGCCAAACAACGAGAAGGAAATAAAATATTGACTAGCTGCTTATTCACAAAGCTCCATCTATTCTGTGCACTGTCCTGAGACAGAACTGCTGAGTAAAAAGTAGTATGAGGAGATGCAATTGAAGATTTTATTGCACCTCCAGGAGAGGACTCAAGCTTGTGTTTGCTGACTTTGCATTTGACATCACACAAGACTTGAAGCTCACTTTGCAGTTTTTAAGATGTTCACAGAAGAGTAAATACCTGTATGCAGGAGTGTCTCTGTGTTCCCCTGAGCAGGATCATACTCAGAATTGGGTCCCTAATTCCTTCAGATTTCAGTGGTATTGAAATCTATTAGCAGCAGTAAACTGTTAAAACAATGGTGAGAGGCAAACTGATAACTCACTTTAAAACCACAGGTGGCTCCTACAGTCAGGGAAAAATACCCTTTCTCCTTCTGAATTTTGGCTAGATCTGCTGACAAGGCAGATAAATGCCTCTGAGGGTTATCTGGGCCCCTTTGCCTCACTCCTCTCCTCGACAGAGATACGTGTGTTTTTCATGGGAGCGCTGTCTGTGCCAGAGTTAGAAATCCAAGAGAAAAGGTTTCAGCTAACCAACTGTGTAATCTGAAGGACAAGAGGTCAGGGTCTCAGAGGGGAATAGAGAACAGCCCTGAGCATCTCTGGGGAAAGCAGTGGCGAGACCTGCACTCCATTTCTGTGCTCCTGACTTTAATGAGCTTTGCCAGCCTTTGTGCTTCCACTCTGCTGCCCCTCGGACATAGACAAAGGAGTACAGTTAAAGGAATTTACCTGCGGCCTCTATCAGAGGAGCAGGCAACAAAAACTACAACCTCGAAACAGAGAGAGGAAGAAACAATTGGTTGTCAGCTTCTAATCAATAAATTCTCCTTGGACTGTTTCTAGTTCACCTGAGTCTGATCAATATCCATTGGGGAACCTTCCAGTGGGACCAACTTTTAATTTATCTCCCAATTTCCTCTCCAGAACCTGAGCATCAGATCTAATTACTGTGCCTGGTTACTGGGTTTGCTTTTCTGCCTCGCCTGAATGCCAGGAGGATATTATGCTTCTTGATGGGGAAACAAAGACGTCACAGTGCAAAGGGAGTGCCCAGTGCAAGAGCCCTGGGTGCCACATGCAGATAGACATTCCCAGCCTTCCTGAACAAAGGTGAGGGTGCTGCAGGAGAGCCAGAGAAAATTAGTCACTAGAGAGATGACACCAAGTATGAGGAGACAAATGTAATCAGACACTAGGAGGGTAGTATGGAAAGGCACAGAGGGGACTAGGACAGGGGATTCAGTTCTTGCGACTGGTAGACTCAGAGACAAGAACATAAATAAGAATGAATCATATTAAATACTAATACTATAATGAATCTACCAGTTGTTCTTCAATAGTTTTGCCTTGAGTTGTTAAAAGTGATTAAGCCACTGAAATTCTAGGGTATTTGAGTAGCTAATCCACTTAGTTTCCTTGGAAAATTCTGGCTACCAATTTTTACTCCCCCATGTCCCCATGTAATGTATAATAGGGACACTTTCCCTGTGAATACCATGGGGAGGGACTAACCTATGGAAGTAGAATGAAGAAATGAATAGCTGCCCAGGTTCCATGTTCCTATTAATGATGTAGTGGGATGCACTCACTGGTGCTTTAGAAATGCCAGTGGCTACTGGTTATAGAACTTGGATAAATCTGGAATGCAGTGTTTTGTAGCACAGGTAAGTTTGCTGGGATATTTTTTGTACAGCTCAACTGAAGCCCTTGCAGAAGGTTGAAACTGCCCAGACATCAGATTTACAGGAATGCCTCACCTTGTCCTGCTTACCTGGGGATGCCACCATGGTTAAAGGTGGTGGTTCCTGTGTCAACAAGACCACCAGACAAGCAAAGAGCAGCTACCAAGGACAGTGAAGCCACTGTGAGTACAAACACAAGCTGTACATGGCCTGTTTTTTAACTCATGTACCACCCAACTGGAGATGGAATTGCCAGATGCCCACTCAGACCAGACTCTGCTGGTTCTGTTTTAGAAAGCTGTTAAAAAATACCAGTTAGTGAGAGGTGTGGGTTTTGTGTACTAACTTACGCCTGTGTATGGAGCCCCTTGCACTTGCAAGAAAGAAAACTCAATGGAACAAAAAATTCAACAAGAAGACTTGTGCCTTCTTTCATGTGAATTTAATTTGGTAAAGAGTTGAAAGGCCTCTTGGGAAAAGCACTCTTTTGCCCGTGTCTACATAATCATGAGTATGTTGGTACAATTGCTCTTGCATGATGTTTTCCAACAGTTTCTATAGCCCAAGGTGCAAGTAAAAACACACTTCTGTCCTTCTGGGCCTGGCAGTAAAGAAATTCATAGTCTCAGGAGAATGCAGAAAATAAGGATGCAGATGGTGAGGATCAGACAGAGCAATAAACAGATTAAACAGCAGGCAGACTGAAGCTTACCTGACAAACAACAGCCTAAAAGAGCTGGGGATATGAGAAACAAGAGGTTCATTTTCAGGTGGGAGAGGTAGAGACCTGTGGAGAGGGGGGATGTTTGGTGGTGTGGCTAAATGGCAGGTGCTGCAGAACAGAGCACACTTGACCCATGAGTGATGGAATCCAGATGAAAACTCAGAAAGGAGAGAGATGCTGAGGGAGGTGAAGAGCAGGGACAGAAAGGAGAAAAGAAAGAGGATTGCGAAAAACAGGACTTCATCCAGATCCTGCAGAATTTGATAGGAGTGGTGTTCATGTTTTTATTTGAGTGCAAACATGGAGTGAAAGCATTAGCACCCTTGAACTGGAGCCTACAGAACTGGCTTAGTTTCAGTGCAAGCTCCTGGCACGGAGAGCCCTGAGCTGGAGAGAACAAGAACCTTCAGTACAGTGCAATCAAGAGTCCTGGCCCATCTTCTTCCCCTTGAACTGGTATTGTCTACATTTTAACTCTCTGTGGAAAATCATTTTAAATGTCTGAATGTCAAGCAAAGCATGACAGAGACTTGGCTAAAGGAGCCCTGGATGAAACCCCTTACTTTATCCACTCTGGTTTGAAGCTTTTTCTGTCCTCCTGGTCCCATAACTTTTGCCACTCTGTGTCTGTGTGCACGAGGTAGAGATGATGCCAATAATGGACAAAACAAAGGAAAGGACAGAGGTGTGCTTATGTGGCTGGAAGTGAAAAACAGCATGGAAACTTCTTATGGATGTCTGTGCATCATCAGCAACAGAAGAAACTATCCTTGTAACTACTGCCACTGTTCAATCTACTGAGAAATGCACAAAAAAGTGGAGCAAGGAGAAGAACCCAAAGAAGAGAGTTCAGAGCCTGGCAGAGGGGATTAGAGGAACTGTTCAAACCAAATAATTTGCATTTATTTAAAAATAACAGCAAAGTTTGCTCAGCACTTGCAAGTCACCTGAATAACTCATTTCAGTAAATGTTGCTTTAGACTTCTATGGCATCTTTCAAGAATCTGAGAGAGAATTTAATAAGCACCAGTTAAGACTCGCATCCTCTCTGTGAGAAAGGCAGCTACTGTTATTCCTAAATCACAAACTGGATTTGATGATTTTCCAAAGCATTGCTGGGAGTGTAGACAGGTATTCTGCCTCATTTGAACCAAAATCTCCACAATCCACCCAACCTCTTAAGAAGTGAAGCAGTTTGGTCGAATTTATGCAGCTAAGCTATGACATACAACACAGGATGTGAAACTGAGGCTGCCTGACTCTCCTACCTGCTCCTTTGGGTTCAGAACAGTCTCTCCTACCAGTGTGAGGGCAGAGGAGGAAATGGAATTTTCCTCCCACAGGGAATTTCAAAACAATTGAATGGAAAGCAAAAATTCTGTGGAAAAGTATAAATGGTGAGATCTAGACATTTTATATCAAAACAGAATGATCCAACATGTCATTCTGTTACGGCATTTTTACATATTGAAACAAGAAACAAGTAATTTCATGTTGAAATGTCAACCCCAAACAAAATATTTTGTTATGCTTCTCCCAGCTGGAAAACCATTTTTTCCCCCCCCCCCTTTTTTTTTGGTGTGTCAGAAATGACATTTTATCCTTGCAAATTTCAGTTTAGGTGAAATCATGTTGTCTGATGGGAAAACAGTTCTGTAACAAAAATGTTAATCGGCTCTGAAGTGACTATGTTTTCTGTCAAGAAAAGGAAGACATAAAATGCTGACTTTAGAACTCTGAGGAGCTGAAGTGTTCTGAACAAAAAAGATCTGGGGGGCCCCTGGACTGGACTGAAGGGCTGATTGGGAAGAACAAGTGAATTGTCTTAAAAAGGATGTTCTGAATGAAGAAGAATCAAATAGCCAGATAAGTGAAAGGAGAAATGAGGCATCTTTTTTGAAGCTATATAGAAGTTACTTTTCTTATGCCCAAGGTGGGTTATATATATAACTGGATAATGTATGCACTGGGAGGGCTACCAAAATTGTTTCTTGGCTCAGAGAAATATGGCCCCTCTTTGCAATAGGCATTTATGACAAAACACCTACAAAGTAAATCTACTAACTCCTCATGAAGTTGGACCAGGAGCTATGCTTCATGTTTTGCAGCATACAGGTTTACACCTCTTATGTATGGGTTATATATGACATTGTTCTTACTCCACACAACTTGAATTTGTAATAATCCAGGTTTACAGGTTATTTGTTACCTATAGAATTGCAAACAGTAATAAGTGGTAGTAGCTTTAATCATTCACTACCCAGAAACATCCCTTCAGGTGAATTTCAGCTGCTGCCGGGTTCTTATTTGTCTGGTTACGTAACTTTAACATCCTCTCCATTGCCTGTGCTCTTCTCAACTCCGAATTGCTTGCTGCAAATTTGGACTCTATTGATCACCTGGCCTGCAGCTCCCTGAGAAACAGAGAACAGCATCCTTTCTGTGCCATGGCCTGGCAGATTCCTGCTCCTGGAAACTTTTCCATGTTAAATATTATGGTGGCATTTTATGTTGAGCCTTCCATTTCTTCACCTTAATTTTTTTTGAATACACAGGTAAATTATGTTACTTGGTTTTCCCTTGCTTTCTGTTTTGCAGACAGGAAAATGAAAATGTGGCTGATGAGTGAAGCACAGCTTTTCTTTGCATGCTGAAGTTGCTTCGTCTCTGCCAAATTGCTCTCCCCTACAAAATTTATAATGCTGCTTTTATGTGTTGCTTCAGTCAATCTATTTGGTTCTCAGCTAAGGCAAAATGCAGTAATCTAGTTACATTAAAAAGTAAGTTCAGATGCTCTTACTGTCATGTAAATCTCTGCCTTTGTGTTCTCTCCCTGTGCTCACTGGCCATGAGACCCCAGAACAGCCATTCATGGGTCACTGGGAACAGTTCCCACTCTTGCCCAGAACCAGAATAAAACTCCATTTCACACATTTCTTTTCAACAAGTATCACCTTAAATGTAATTAGGTTGTTTGCCCCTGCTCCTTATACAGCTCCTCTCTAACTCTTCTCTCAAAATCTTTGCATTTCCAGCTGAGGAGTATCCACAACAAGGTCACACCATTTCTTTTGGTGTTTCTATACCTTGTCTCTCACAAGTATACAGCACCATGTATTTAAAACAGTTTTTCAATCTTCTTTACTATTATTATCACAGAAGCATCTAGAGATTCAAATAATACCAGTGATCCTTCAGGCTAGAAATAATCTCCTTTCTGAAAGGTTTGCAGTCTAAATAGGCAAGACAATGAGTGACAGTGCAGGGAAGCAGAAGGTCAAACACACCATATAACAGATCAGTAGCAGACCAGGAATCCCCAGTTCCACGCAGGTCCCCAGCACTGACTGCATTGTCACTGCTTCCCAAGCAAACAAGTGCTGGACTGCACTGTCTCACCTGGGCACCACAGACCACACAGAGGGTCAGTCACATCCACTGCCTGCTCCACACAAACAAAGCCTGTGCTCTGGCTTCAACACACAAAAACTCACCAACAATTTTCAAGGGCTGCCTGGGCTTGGATCAGAATTAGGGCTCAGAATTAGGGCTGGCTCTGCACCCCACTGCCAACACATGTTGTTACCAGTATCACCACTAAGATTAATGAGGCTCCAGTGGTCTCATCAATATGCAGCCAGCTCACTCACTGAAACATCCTTGCACCTCTCTTATTCATGGAGAGGCTTTTACTGGTGAACAAATGTATTTTTGCTGTCATAAAATGAATCACAAACTTCTTTTTTATTAAAAAACCCACGTTACTTAGATGTCCTGAAAATTTCAGCACTTCCATACTTGCACATTCCTCTGCTGGAGACACGTACAAATATAAAACCCATCAAGTGGAAATGCATTCAGCCAGGTAGAGACAAGCAATTTTGATTTGTCACACAATACTGAGATTTTGTGGAGGCTGTGAAATCCTGGCAAGCAGCCTCAGCTGGTTGCTGCCCTCAAGGGCTGGGACCAGGGGTGCTTTCTGCCTGACGTGCGTCCACCTCTCCTTTGATCAGCACAGAAGGAGATTCCCTCTCTATGTCCTTCTGGTTCACCCAAGTCATTGCAGCAAACCTGGTGAGGCAGGTGTGAGGGAGAGCTTGCTCCTTTAACACTGCAAAGGTATAACTGAGTGCTGAGCACTCACCCACACCATCACAGCTTTAATGCATCCCTTCTGCGGGGTCTGGCAATGTCAAGGCAATGAACATCTTGAACTTGTCCTTCAGATCTCCTCTGCTGCTTCTTAGTCTTTGTTTCCTCCCCTGTTCCTTTTAATTGGGAAAAAAAAAGTGTATAATTTTAAACACAGGCCTATCCACTGGCAAAATGGTTGGCTCAGTGGAGAGAATACACATCCCTGTGCAGAGACACAGACCCTGTCTCCTGGTACAGACCACAGTAGATAACCCCCCAGAGGGGTTTTCATTCTAAACCTCTATTTTGTTTGCTTAACAATTTAATATAATTTTTGCTTAGTGAGTGCTTGTCTCCAAGACAAATAATTTTTAAAAGATTAATAAGTATACAATTAATTATTTTTAAATTTTATCTGTGTTTTCTGAGTGGTAACAGGATTTGATTGGTTTTGGTAAGAAAAAAAAGTAAAACAAGCAATTTAAAAAACATTACTATTATTTTTTAAATTTCCAAGCTTTCATTTGACAGCTGTGCTAAAATAGGAATATAGAGCTGAGCCACCACTGAGGGCTCCTGAATTCCTCTCTGGCAGTGTTATAAATGACTGCTTTAGACTTAAAAATAATTAGAAATCGTTTAAATAAAGTCACCCTCAGCAGTCACCACCTTTAATCTCTAATTTTTTGTCATGGAACAGGCCACACCTATCAAGGCTAGTCCTGATCTCACAAATCCCTTCTGCACATGCAGAGGCTGAATGAGGGTTGCAATAGGAAGCTTGGTTTCTTAATGAAAAATTTGGCAAGTTATTACCCTGCTCTGATACCATTTCATATTCATTATCTACCAGTAAGAGGAAATCAAGAAGGCTCTTCAGAAGCACAAGAAAATAAGCAGTTAAATAGGGGATTGTCTCATGGGAAGGAGTTTCCCAGTGGCATCTGTCCAGTAGTGCTGATACAGCATTTTTACTCTTTTCTTACATCACACCTCTCCCAAACTCAACACAGTAGGTAGGAAATGTCATTATAAGATACACATTAGAAAATTACCAGGACTGCACAGCTGAACATGTCACCTAGTCCAGTCCAGTGGAGCCATTGATGTGAAAAGTATTTGCCATCCTTACTCAGATCACATACGATCCTATTCTGTGAGAAATCCCAAGAGGAATTTATAGGATTATTCAATGAGTAAGGTACTATTCATGGTGAGTAAAGGTGGCAGAATCAACTTGCTGCTGATTACGAGCTGCTTTTCCTCACTTACACTGCTGTAAATTTAAATTAACTCCACTCAATCAATGGCGAATAATTGATATAAAATCAGAGTAAGAGGAGAATTAGTCTATAAGTATGTCTAGAATGAATAAACAGCGAAAATTTGCCAGCATATATAACTCCCCCTTGAAGCTCTGCTGCAAGGTTACTTTTATAACTGATTGTTTCATTCTCAGAAGTGCTGTGCTGCTTCTTGAAAAGAAAAATACTCTGAGCTTCTGCATGCTAAATTACCCCGTGGTTACTGAGGTCTCGTGTTTTCTTGGGTGGTGTGAAAATCCCACCAATCCCACTGAGCTCTGTTCCGTGGGTACAGCCTCACTGGCCAGGGCAGATGGATCCCCTGGTCACCTCTGAGGTATCCTGGCGTTCCTGAGGTTGTGGCATGGCCTTGGATTTCCACTGCAGAAAGCTGGGCCAACAGAGGATTTAAACATCACTTCTCTTCCTCTCAGCCTGTTCAGCAGGTGCTCTGTAGAAGCAAACAAATCCCTGTCTGCACCTTACATGTTCCAGGTGACACTGAAGCCCTCTCAGGGTCACATTGCCTCTGTCTTCAGCTGGGAGGCTTCTGCTCCTTCCTCTCTTCCCTCTGCTTCATACATTTCTGAGGAAGAACTATCCTTAACTATATTTGTATAGCAATTCCCAGGGCTTGGATCTGGTCAATGCCTCTAATTACCACCACGAAGTTATTATTATTTAATCTGCAGAGACCTCATGATCCCTTTTGGGTGGCATATTTTTAACACCCATGACTATTGCCTGGATGTTGTTTAATTTTAGCTCCCACATCAGATCTAGAGAATGATAAAAGTGCCTTCCTCCCTCTGTGATGCTGACCCATCCCCTGTCCTCACCTAAACTCCTGCCATTGCTCTCTCTGTCCCCCCTTCCTCTCCCCTCCCACCCCCCAGCAGCAGGTTGAGGAGGGTGCCATCACCTCTGGAACTCACAGATTAAAAGGCAAAAAATTGACAGTAAACTGCCAATGGCTCATTTACTGTTGACGGTGAGTCAATCAAAATCCTGCTTTCCCACTGCTTCCTGGCTTTCCCATCTGTGTGAATTCATGACCCGATTTCTGATGTGTTCCACACTGTTACTTTTTTCCCCTCAGAGTTTAATTGCTTCTGTTTCACATTTGGGTGCTGAAAAATTGACAGAAGCTGCACAATTCCCTCCAGCAATGGATCCTATTTATATTGCTGTAAACTACGTTCTGCAGTGATATGATTAGTAATAAAAGGGAGAAAATTAAACAGAAATTAGCATCTCTTTGTATAAAATCTGGCTATCAACCAAGTTTTACTCTAAGGTTCACAAGAAATACTAACCCTGTTAAAGGCCCACCCCACCCTAAGGAAGAGATCAAGTGTGAGGAAGCCCTGGAAAGGTCTGGGAAGGAGCTGTGAGTGCACAGAGCTGCCCCTGGACTGCTGGAGGGCTCCAGCACAGGAGGGAGCAGAGCCCTCAGCCCTGGGACCACCCTGAGGACAGGGCACAGACACTCCAGCCAAAATTTTGAGAGAGGATTGTGGCAGCAACTTTCTGTGCTGTGAACATCTAAGGATGTTGATAAGGCTAATATCTTTTAAAAGACCAATCAGTATAGCTAAAAAAAAAAACAAAAAACTTTTGGGCACATAAACCCATCTTTAATGACATTTCAACTCTCCTTCCTTCTCATAGGGTTTGAAATTGAACCATTTCTTCTTTGTCAGGAGAGTGCCTATAACATTTCCATCAATACTTTTCTACCATTTTTTTTTGTCTTGAAAACACATCTGACCTTTTATTTGCTGAATACTATATATTCAGTAAATAAAAACTGATAAATAAAATGATCACGTTTTGTTTACTAAAACATTCACAGTGCATAGACTACTTAATAACCATTTTGATTTTTTTTATAAGTATTTTAATTTTGAAAAAGTTAACTGAAATTACATTAAAAGATTCACGAGATATATGAAGCCAAATAAACCTGGAGGGGCTGATGTTTTGTAGAGGGCTTTTCATTTTTTATAAGTTGCTTTGCCTGGGAAACCTTTGCACAATGTGCTCTTGACTCACTCTACCGAGACCAACTCATTGCAGGAGCAATTGTCAGAGTTTGACTCAGCCTCACCCACAGCCAGCATGGACTGATGGACACTTTTAACCCTCACAAGGTCACTCCAAAGCCCTGGACTCTGCTGAGATACCTTGTAGGACTGGAGCAGAGCAGGGTCTATGAAGGTTCTCCAACCTTTCCAATGTCATTACACTTTCCCCATGTAGGTGAGAATGTTCATGAGCTGAGCAAATGCCCATTTTTGTTTGCAGTCCAAAATTTATGTTGTTGGGTAGTAGATCATCATATGCAGCTGGATAATAGACAGCGTGGCAAGATCTGAGAGCAAGACCTGCTGCTCAGTCAGAAGGTACCAGAACTGGCACCTTGAGTGAGGGTGTTGTGATGTGGCCAAGCCACACAGAAGCTGCTTCCAGCACTGGAATGGCTGTTTCATGGCTCTGAGCAGTTTATTAAGAAACACAATTGCCTAGAATCCCTCTGCTAATAAACTGCAATGTGATGCTCATACACTGCCTGCTTCTCTCCAGCAGGCAGCTGCTCCCAGAGGGGAAGAAGAAATAGATTTATTCTGCCACCCACGGCACATCCCAGCAGGAAGTTTGGGTACTCTTATCATTCTATCAGCCTTTTTTAGCTCTCTTTGCAGAAGGTAATTGCTGTGTCATGATGTTTGTGGATGGCTGTATGACTGTGCACATGCCTGCATGTGCCTGTAGCAGGCAGAGGCACTGAACTGCCTCAGAACTGCTGCATGTCACAACAGGGTCACTCATTTGCTCTTCCAAGAGCAGTTCTGTTCTTCCCTGCTTCAGCCACAAGGCTGTTCATACCTCAAGTCACACAGCACTCCATTACCCAGGAACATAAGACATCTCTCCAGCATCCTGAATCTAGTCTCACTCACAAATGTAGAGGTGGACATCCTCATTTACCTTCAGCAGATGGGATCTGGGCTGTCTGTGAAGACTTTCTCCCTTCAGAAAAGAAGCAATGTTTTCCACATTGACCCAGTTAGACATGGATGAGATGGGAATGGGAGGAAGAGACTTGTAGGGTTTGGTAGAAAATCAACACAGATCAGCATGATTCTGCAAGTTTTGATACCTGACTTAGGATTCAAAGGCATGTATGTAAAGAACTGACAGTTCTTTAGTTATTAATAGACACATCTTTCCCTTAAACTTACATTAAATGTTCAGGGGAAGACAGTGAGGTCAGATTCTGCACAGTAAAACCAGTCAGCAAATTGTCTGCCCTTTGGTTCCAATAAAGTCTTTTGGTTTTAAATCAGAGGTTCTGGTTTCATCCTCCTTGCCAGGAGTGTTACTACAAGCTGGCCAGATGCACCTCCCTAATCTTGCCAGCTTGTCCAGAAACTCAGCTGTGGTGGTGGAGCATTTCCTATTCCCTCTCCTTTCTCATATATTCTGAAGCACAGGGAAGTGGACAGCACAGTTTTGATCTTTCAAGGGCTGCAGTGGCACTGCTTTCAGCCCCACCGAGCTGGGGGGAGGTAATGTCACCTTTTCCAAAGATCAGTGACAGATTGGCAGCTTCTGGCAGTTGTAAAATTTGTACTACTGTTTTGGAAACTTGATTTATTTTAATTCAAGACTGAGATCCTGGAAGCTGCTCATTCATGAGCCCAGAAGCTCCACTTGGGTTTTAATGCCCTACCAGGGATGCGCATTCTTAACTCTGGAAACAATGCAGTCATACAGAGAAGAGACTTTTCTGAAGGGAAAAAAGGAAACTACCAGTAAAATTTAGGTGTATTCAAGATTCCCTCTGTGAATTTGGGCAAGTAGCTTCATCTACTCTGTGCTTATTTCTCTGCCTTCGAAATAGAGGTGATACTTCACCAGGCTCTTTTAAAGGTAACATTCACAAATGACTGATGTGCTCAATAAAACATGATTGAGCTGCAGAAAACTGAGGACCGAGTATAAATCTGCTAATTAATCTGGTCCAGCTTTTGCCAATGCAAGATTTCCCTGTACACTATTTATTTATTTATTTTCAGTTGTGGAAAAAAATAAAATAGTCTAACACCTGATGCACAGTGGAAAAAAATCTAACTTCATGCATAGTGGAAGTGCTTCTTAGAGGCAAAGAATGAAAACTAGGACTCCTGGGTTCTATTTTCAGTTCTGCCACTTACTCACTATTTGACTATGGACAAAGCACCTACCCTCTCCACACTTCATTTCATTAAAAACAGATCAAGAGGGTATTGCAAGGTTATTATTTTTCTAATTACCCCAGAGTCCTTGCATGAAAGGCCTTTCAAGAAAGAGGAGAATTTCACAGAAAATAGTAATCCATCACCTAGTTGCCAAGGAATTACAAAATTCTGCAGACTGAACCATGAACAAGCTGTGTCACTGAAGCCTATTTCTACTTCTGTGTGACAAACACCTGAGCAAATCAACTATGGGAGTAAACATCATCAAAGGTTATTAGTTAATAAGTACTAATCTCCCACCAACACTTGTATACTAAAGCAGGCCCCTTCAAAACACAGGCTCCATCGCAAAAGGAATTCTGCTAAACCAAAGTTGTTTTTTTCTTGCCTATTACCCAGTAACTTTGAGTTGGGGTCTGAGTATGTGATAGAAAATGCGCCCCTGGACCTTCTGTTGAATGAAAACTCCCTTAGACCCAGCTGTGGCAGTTGCTCTGCCCCTGTTCAGAACCTGTGGTGGGGTTTGATGTGCTCAGTGACATCCCTCATACCCTTGGTACTGCTCAGTTTGCTGCCACCCAGCCAGCACAGGCTGAGAGCAGTGTCCCTGTCACACAAGCCTTGGCAGGGCATGTGCCTTAGGCAGCTCTTGCACCAGAATTCCCCATGGTCTGAGTCACTCGTGCCTGTCCCACACCCCACACTTTGTCCTGTTGAACAAGTATTGCACTCTGCCTTGTACTGGGATGTGTTCAACTCTGAGAGCTGTGCTCAGTCCTTTAGGATGTAAGACACTGTGCAGTAAAATGCTCCAGCCAGGAGCCAGCATATGTTTGTTCACTTCTAAAAAGCTTCAGTATCAAAGGTATCTCCTATCAGACCCAGGAAGAGCAAAAGGGTGGTTAAGTGCCAGTGGGCTCTGGAGGCTCAAGGCAGATGTTATGAATTCTGGGTTGAAATTTTCAAAGTAATTTGGGGAACTGCAATGAATACTGAAATCTCACTGTTGAGCATCTCCTCCCAGTCTTCTACTGATGCTCTGTGATTCCAGATATTCAATGCAGAGAGAGACACTATTTGCTCACCTTTGTTCACTACTTTAAGAACTATTTGTACAGACAGGATTTTACAAATTACTACCCGAGTGGCAGGTTCAAGAAGCACTGAAACACCTGACTCTCCTGCAGATGCTGCAGTCTCACTGAAGCTGACAGGATCACTCACATGCTACAAGTCAAACACATGCTTAAGGAGCTATTATGTGAAGTCCCACCACAGCTGAAGATTGTGCAAGTGAAGGAGTCACCCCGACCTCTGGTCTCAGGCTGAAACACTCAGTTGCCAAGAAATGAGGGTATTTTGCTAATTAACTCATCCAGCATCAAATGAATTTCATTACCTCTCCACGAAATGAGATGATGCTGGTGAGCAGTGATTCTGATGCCATTTACCAGCATTAGTAACTGCTCATGTGAAAATCTCCTTTCTTGAGGATTACAGTAAAGCAGAATTTGTCAGATTGCAGAGAAATGGGGGACTTCTGCTTTTGATTTCTGATCACAGCTCTGCCTTCCTCCACCAAGAAAATAGAAAATGATTAGTCATGTAGTGCCTATTGATTTAGTAGTCTTCATTTTAAAAATTATGTTTCTCAGTATTGTTCTTTTTTTATTATTATTACTGAAGCAAATTGTAACACACTGAATTGGAAATTGGTTAACTCCTTCCTATCTCTGCTTTTATAGCTCATTTTCTCTCTGATTGAACAAAAGCCATAAACTGAGAACTGTTTTCTCTAAACATAGGAAATAAAAGACAGGCTTCATAAGAACATGTCATGCTCAGGTTACTTGTGCCTCTTTCATTCTCACCATCCCCTGTAATTCTTTTCCTTCCTTCCCAACTCTTTCATCATAACCTTTCTATGAGAATACCTATTATCAGAAGCTTACAGTAGATAACTGCTGATAGCGATGGGACTTGGCTAAACTGCCACATGAACCCTGTTTTCTACTCCTGTGACAAGGGGTGAAATAACAGCCTGGTTCATTGCTGGGGCCAGAGAGGCACTAGCGAATCTCACAGTGCTGCTGCTCCTCTTCTACAGGGATATTCTTGCTTTTCAAGGAATATTGGGAAAAGTGCAAAAGGAAGTCTCACTCTGCCTTCTATGGATTTATAATGATTTACAGTGAGGTAGGCTCTGCAAAAGGGGAGAGCATCACTGAAAGAGAAGAGAGAAAGTCTATAAAGGTCCCTGGTCTACTTTTCCCCACCAAAAAAACCCCATAAAACTCACCACAGAACCAATAGATTATCTCCCAGGTCATGAAATCCATTCCCTCCAATCATGATTAATATATCATATATATATATTTAAAATTCTTTGATTAGCACCCCAGAAACCACTGCACCTTCCCCCTTGAATGATCTCCCTGGTATCCCTTTCCTGAAATATCAACAAAAATCAAGCAGATTTCTAAGAAGATTTGGATGGGAAAAATTAAGGACAACATGATGGCTAACCTGGGCTTTGTATTGGGACAGTAGAACTCAGAAAGGTAAAAGAAAATAACCTTCATGGAACTGATATGTGCTTGGGGCATAGTGGAAACCATACAGATTTACTTATGGGTTCTTTAGGCAAGAAGATGCAAGTGCCAATTCATCTTGGACTGAAGTGGTGGCAGATGCTGCCCAGAAGAAACGAGTGATCTTCTGCTAGAACCCCACCTGAAAAACCTGAGCAATTGTTAGTCAAAGAACGTTGGTATGATTGGAAAAACAGTTCTAACCAAACTTGGAAGAGTGAAAATACTGGGGGTTTTGTCAGAGATCTAGGACTGAGGGGATTTTAGAGGGGAACTCTAAAAACAGCAGAGTGTGGCAGAAGAAACAAAAGAGGGGGTTTGTTGTATTTGTGTGCTGAGTCTTTGACAAAGCCAGACTTCAGGAAGGATGAAGGAGCAGAAACCTACAATGAATGAATACTATGCTCACTCAGTGCACTGTGCAGGAGTTGAAACAGTTCACCAACAGGTGTTAAATTGTAGTAATTGTCCTAGATATCTGCTCAAAGCTCTGCTAAGCTGTTTTTCTTATTTTCATCCTTTGCCCAGTGACCTTCATTTGGCCTTTTTAATAGACAAGACTGGGACAGCCAGGCATATATGCTCTAACTGGTAAAGATAAATAGATTCATAGAATTGTTAGGTCTGAATTGCATTCACAGCATGTGTCCTCTAAAGATACACACTTGAGCTCAGCCAGAAGTTATGGGCTTGAAACAGGAATTTCTGGGTGAAAATCTCTGGCCGATGCCATGCAACAAACCAGACTCCATGACCTAATAGGCATTTCTGGTTTTAAAATCCATGTATCTATGGAAAAAAACCATCTGTCCTATGCTTTGCTTTTTCTGCAAGCCCATTATCTCTCCAGGATATCTATATTCAGCTTCCAGCAGCCTCAGGCTTGAAGACTTTTAGTGATTATAATTCTACCACCATTTTGCACCTTCAGAGCTTTTTCAGGGAGACCTCCAGGGGCTGGAATGAGGCAAAGTCCAGTCACAATTCTAGTTTACCAGTTAAATTGTAGGCTGACTGATTGCAACAGTATGTCATCAGCACAGAACAACAGGCAGAGCTGATTCCTGAGAACAAGCCAAGGTGGAAACTTGTGTCACTAAGAGCTCAAAAAGACATCAGAAGTCTGAGAGGTCTTAACAGCAGCCTCGGGCTACAGTGGTTCCATTTTTATTTATACATGGTGCTTTTAATGCAATAGGCTTCCAGTTCAGCAGCATCATAATAACAACCCTGTTATCCACGTCCTGCACCTTCTCCTTAATACCTTGAGCCAGATTCTGACTTAAACCAGTGACATCTCACTGCCTGCAATGGAATTTGCATACTCCTAAGGGGAGAATCATGGCTCTCTTCTCCTAGTCCCTCTTTCACCCTTGCAAATGTTCATTTGTTATTATTTTTTAAGGTTCTAATTTAACAAAGCCGTAGTTTCTGCTGCCTCTGGAATCAATATTTTCTCTGTCTTTTGACATTTTTTTTTATTTTATTTTTACATGCGGTCTCCAAAAGGGTATAATTTACAGTTAATACCATGCAATCAAAGACAGTGGCAGGATTCCTGTGAGCAGAGCAATCCTGGCTTCCTAATCATGGCTCTCATGCTCCACAGAAGAATTGCAATCCTGCCCAAGGAATAGCAAATACCTGTTCCCACAAACACATGCAGTTTAATATGTTAAGGCTGTACTGAATGAGGGGAATCTGTGCCTGTCTTTGCTCAGAAGGACACGACGACCTAAACTCCAACACTCCTTGGGAAAGCACTGCAAGAAAAGAAGGTTCCTAAGGGGGCATGGCATTTTTGTGTGTTCTTTATGTTCAGAAAGGATTGCCAGGTCATTTTCAGCACCATTTAGTGACAAAGGTCAGCCGTGCAGTGACTTCACTGGGGCCCTGCCTTGCTTGTAACTGGTGCAGTCTATTTGCATCTCATAGTCTGCTGAGGAACCATTATACACAGCAGTGTGAAGTGCAGTTCCTGCCTGATTTTTCACCCTCGGGAGGTAAGTTCCACAGAGTACCTCTGACCCAGAGAAAACCAGAGCAGAGAAATAAGGTAAGGGCTGCTTTGGTTTGAGGTGGTTTTGCAGTACTCAAATAAAGGCTAACCTTTGGTGGAAGTGAGAGAAATCTGCCCTAAGATGAACAGAAGGCACAGCTTCAAGCTCATGTGTTGGACGTAGCCAAAGCACACAGGTTTGTGTGCAAGGCTGTTTGTGCCTCGGCTGCTGGGCAGGATGGGAGGGTTTGGTTTTGGTGAGAGGAGTCTGGGTACATCATGGCATTGGTGCATTTTGTTCTGCATTATTCACCCTTAAACACTTGTCTTTCCCTACCTGCAATGGCTTTGTTGGACAATTACCTTCACTTAATGAAAATGACCAGAATGTATCAAAGGTCAATTAAAAAGCAATATACAAAGCAGCCAGAAATAAAGGAGTATGGGGTAGGGAGCTGTCCAGTTCTTCATTTTCCATGAGGACAAAGACATTTAATCTGCTGCTGCAGTAACAGCAATTCCACTGCCTGGAATGGAAGGTACCAGTGATCTTACTGTTTTACAGGATGAGACCACATAAAACAACCTCAGCACACAGCATTAGGGTGGTTTGCTCGACATTCACTTGCCAAACAGCTGGAGTATTGCAAGAAGTTTCTACTCTCAAGCTGTTTGTCGCTCTCCATCTGCCCAAAGAGGCCAGGTTTGGAGCAGAATTGGTGGGAACTGCTTAGCCTACTTCAGAGCAAAGCCATTGACTTTGTACACTTTAGGCAACTGAGGCAAAACTGCAGGACTTCACCCTCTAAGCTGTGTTCAGCAGTAATTCTTGGAAAAGGAATCATAGACACAAGCTGGAATGACTTGAATATCTTCTTTCCCTTCACTCAACTTGTATCAAAATGAGATCTTAGTACATTTGGGGGAGTTTGTGTACCCATATTCTGAACTCCCTTGATGAAATCACTCTTTTCTCCATGAATCCAAAGTTTTTGAATTGCCATTTGCAATTCTCTGAAAGTACTAGATGTCATGCCTTTTTATCAGCATCCTAGTAAGAAGAGAAAGTCTATTTATTTTGTCTTCCACTTTTACACAAATATAATATGACCTAAAATCAAATGCTCCTTGGATTTCCCTTTTTGTGTTCTCATAGGAAAATATAGAGAAAATACACCAGAACAGACTGTTCTCCTACTGCATCTCGTCAAATGACTGTCAGGGAAAAAAAAATCTCTGTGTCACCTCAGAAGAGGCTGTCAGGCAATGAAGATGTGTTATTTCCCCATGTCTTAACTGCTCCTGTCCCAACCAAACTACCTCTCAAGAAGCGTTTACATTGAAAATTGTTGAGAATTGGGAGAATAGACCAAGAGAGACACTCACTACATGCCCTGTTTCCTTTATTATTCCCTAGCAATTTGGTATGGACTACTGTAGAAAAACCAGTATCAAACACAAATGTAAGTCACATTAGATGACACACAAGGGAGATGTAAATAAATAGCAGAGAATCCAGAAAAATGCAGCAGAGTTGCTGCAAAAATTGAGAGCTTCTGGCTTTGATGAATTTCAGGGAATGGCAAAGTGTATCTCTGAGAAGGGCAACCCAGGGAGAGAGGATAATGCTCAGTATATAGTGCATTCAAGAGGAACTGAAGGGGAACAAAGGCATGGCCGACAGTGTACCCATGTGCTGCAGACAGGCAATTACTCTATAAATCACGGTTAAAGGAGATCTCTGCTAGCTGGCACCTACCACAGTTCCTCACCTCACTGAGCCACTGTGATCACAGGCAAAGCCAGAGATTTGGCAGGGCAAAAATTGAGCACTGAGACAGACAGGTCAGCATCCACACCAATCCCCCAAGACCACACGTCCTGGAAAAGTAGAAGCATTTCTGCAGACTGAAAGTGCCTTGAGGGGACAAGTTCTCAAATTGATGCAGATTAGATGATGGGATATCTGACCTGAAGGGAGGTGGCCACAAGGGCAGACGAGCTGTTCTTGAGAGGCACGGGCTAAACCACTTATCATGATGGTTTCATTGCAGGGAACAGTCATGCACTATTAGTGCTGAAAGATTTCCCAGCCCTAACGGCTAGGATTTTAAGAATCTATTTAACTTTGATAGTCTATAGCCCATCACTGGGAGTCTGCTTAAAGGTGTGATTGCTCTTCTTTGGATTGGAATTGCTGACAGATCCTTAACTATTATGGCGCTTACCAGCAGTAACCCATTTAAATAGAAAGAAAGAGGAGAGCATAAATGCCTTGTGCTGTTTGAATTTGATTTACCCATCAGCAGAAAAAAGTTCCATGTCTAGATCCTTGCTACACCATCCAGACCATGAGTTTGCTGTGCTCTTTGTATACTGTTATACTATAAAGTTTGAAAATGCATTATCCTGGAGGAAGGATGCTACGCTGAAGGGAATTTTGGTGCTGGTTGTTTTTGAACTGCAATATGTGGCTTTGTAATTCCGTGTCAGTGATTTAAATGCACTGATAGAGCTGGTGACAGCTTAAATGGCTCCAGCCCCCAGCCTTCCCTCACCCCTCCTCTCTGCCTGCAGTTCCTCTCTCTTATGGATGGAAAGCTGACAAGTTCTGTGCAGGAACAATGGAGAGTGGGAGAGTAGGTGGAGAGACCGGTAATTGTTTAGGGTGGGTTTTTTCTCGTGTTGTTTAAAAATATGAGCAAATATAGAGACAATCCACCTTGTTTTTTCCATGCTGAAGTGCAACTTGCTGTGAATCCCAAGCAAGGCTGGTGGCATGGCCATGCATCCCATTGCCCCTGTCCTCCAAGTGGGAGGACTGGAGAGAAAGAGAGAGAGAAGGCGACTGAGTGGCCCTACAGGCTGCTTTCATCAGCAGTGCCTACTCTGCAGTGACAGGCTTCTGACAGTAGACAGCCATCTCTGTAAGTCAATCGTCTGCTTTCGTGCTGGTTACTCTCCTCCCACCTCCTGCTAGTACACAGCAGTGCCCAGCACTCCGTGTGACAGGAGGCTTTCAGGGACTGGCTTTCCCCTCCTGTGTTACTGCAGCTTAGCCAGGTGTGCCTCTCTGCCTGCTTGTTGGGAGCCACTCAGAGGGATGGATGGTCACTACCTGGATCCTTAGGAAGGCTGAATGGCAGAGCGAGCAACTGCAAATGCAGGGGATGAAAATGATCATCATTTCTCTTCAGATGCTTTCAACGAAGGCTGTCACTCAAACACCAGAGAGGCAAGAACACAAGTCAAGGCTGGAAAAATACAGATACGCACTGTGCAGGACTGAACCCCACTGGGAAATAAGATATCAAAGCATCTTGTTATCACTGCCACCTCTATTAATAACATCAGTGACTTCAGGTACAACCTCAGCAACTCTGGAATGGTCTAAAAATACTGAGTGATGGATGGTGCAGTACCACACTCCTGATTTACATTTGTTAGAAGCAAACAACCACAAGTCACTGAGAGTAAATATGTGATGCTGTCATCCCTAACTGGTGGGGATAAAAAATGTATTATCCTACTCCTTGCCATGTGCCCCGACTCTGTTTACACTTTCTCATGCATGCTTATAGAGATATAATGGAAATGGAAAGGATATCCATCAGAGAGAGGGAAAGTCAGTGACTTGGATTAATCTTGTGTCTCAAAAAAGTCAGTGGTGGGTGCACATACTTTGGACATGTAGAGCTCACACTTCATGAGCTCACTCCTAGCATACTCAACTTCTTTGTATTAGACAGGTAACTACACAGGTTCTAGATGAAAAAAGAGATGCCTTCTGTAAGACAAATGCAGGAAACAATCATGAGTCTGGCACTGATGCAGCAGCAGATTTCCAAAGCCCAGATTTATTGTATCTAACTTCAGCTACTTAAATTCAGCATCTGAAATGGAAACCTTATCCATCTAAACTCTCTCTGCAGTCAGGGGAGAAAGAAACACCTCCAGAGTGGAAAGAAGATCTTCAATAGCCTCCAGCTTTCCATGGACTGCACATACAAATAACCTAGGACAACCACATTCCTAGCTGAAGCACCTCAGTTAAGTGCCTGACTTTAAATGGGGTGACTCCAGATCTGCACTGCCTGATTTCACCTTGCAGGCTGCCCTCTCTGGCACTTCTGACAGGCAGATACACCCTTGGCTTAGCCCACAGTGCCAAAACTCACTGCTCGTTCACTGCATTTGCAAATTCCTTCATATTCCTTAAACTTAGGAGCAATTATCCATACACATCCAAAAAGGGACATCATAATTTTCCATCAAATTCCTTCTTTTTCAATATCCTTGATGTCAGGCCATCTAAGCGGTCGCAATAGGCTGACTGCTGTTGACTACCTCTGACTGAGGAAGAGGAGTAGGTTAGGGATTTGTGTCCTTAGCAGAGGGACAGCAGTGACTGTCAATGGAGGGACAAAAGGCTCAGAAACAGAGAATGAATAACGTGGTCAGGGACAACTCTCAGCACTGGTAATGTCAGGAGGTTGGAGAAAGGGAGCACAGACCTGACAAGGGCTGCCTGTGCTCCGTGGATGGATTAGGGCTACAAACTGCTGTGGACTGAGGGTTCAACACCTGCCATGTGGAGCAGGGCTGGAGTTTGGCCAGCCCTTGCCCAACCATAGCTCTGGGGCAAGAAGAGCCATAGGAAAAAAAAGCTCTGTCAAAGCACCTTAATGAAAAGACTGAAATTAGTGACACTCCCAGCTGCTTGTTTAAAAGGACAATGTTTTTATTAGCTCTAAAATAGAATGGGGAAGAGAAGGAGTGTTGTGTAAAGTGTGTGCTGGCCTTTGTGCCTGCTGCTGGGGGTGTGATCAACAACACCAGCTGGCAGCTCTTTGGTTAAGAAAAAAAATAATACAGTCCTGGAGATTGCAATGTGAACAAGAGCAAGCAGAGCACTCAGCACAGGAAAAACAGCTGGCGAGGGACCCAGGCTGTCAGGGCACAAATTGCAGTCAAAGCCAATAAGAATTTCCTCCTAATGCACAGGAAGTTCTCTCCATCACTCCAGTTTCCCCACACACTCCTTCTTGGCCTTCCATCACCCCACTTTCAGTAGTGCAAATGCAGGTACGTGCGGATTGAAAAGCTTGGGAGACAAGCTGCCCATGGCACACCTTGGCCTGGGATACAACCACGGGGTGAGGAGTGGAGGGTGGGCTCTGCCACACACTGCAGCTTTGAGTGTTGGGTGGTTCATTCAAGGTTTGGGACTTGGCAACCATTATTCTGGGAAAACAGCTCATGGACCAGAAAAGTGTGCGTGGCCCCATCCTGCAGCCCCCACTGCCGTGGCAGCCTCAGGCTCCCACACAGCTCTGCAATTCTGGTATTGCACACACTCCCAGCCCCACCTGCCACTTCTACCCCGCAATCCGATGCAGCTCAGTTGCTCTCACTCAGTTCTGCCCTGCAGCTCCCTGTTTTTCAGTTCTGCACCACAAAGATGATGTAAATCCAGTTCTGCCCTGCAACACCCTCAAGCGTTCTAGAAGTCATTTTATTTTGATCAAAGGCAGTCAGCTATGGCCAAACTGTGTCGTGTGTTGTTTGCAGTACACCTGTACTGATGCATTCACAGCATATTTATCACCAGAGAAGAGAGCAGTTTTTCCTCCCTTTGATTTGAGATACTAATTAAACCTATTTTTATTGAGATTGAGGGCATTCAAAGCCTAAAGACCATCTTTGTTTCCTAAAGCCAACAAGGTGAGACAGAAGCAGGCTGTAGAACGAGTTCATTAGCTTGGGAATGAACCCCTTCTCTGACACTGACCTACTCTATGACTTTGAGCATTTTACTTTACCATGCGTGACAAATAGCAATTAACTTGCTGCATACTCCACTAAGAAGTTGTTAGCATACACTGTGATGAGAAATGAAATGCAAGAACTTCCAAAAAATAAGCTGGGAGGTCAGATCTGAGCTAGAGTGCCTACATGTATCTTTAACTGAGTGATAACTCAGGCTTTGAAAGAAAAAAGGTGAGTTTAAAAAAACTAAATCAAAAAATAATTGTGCAGCCTTTAGCTCTAGATAATGGCAGCGTGAGAAGTGGGATAATTAAATGATTGATATGATTTCAGAAAGAAAACGCAGTTTTTCTGGGCATGCACAAGGTTATCTGTGTCATTTAATTAACCTGCATGCAGGAGAGAAATTCTCTGCTGTTATCTCTTGATCCCAGTCCTGTGATGTCTGCTGGGGGTTATTTTTTGTTTTTGTTTTCTAAGCTAGGTTATGGTTTTTTGCTTTTTTTCCCTAGGGATCAGCAAGAGCTGAAGAGATTGCTACAAAACAGAAAAGAAATATCTTTTAAAGATTCTTTAGAATGACACCAACAGGGGAATGCTTTGTATCAGTTGTCTTGTGTGGTATACTGATGAGGTTGCTGCCTCAGTTCCTTTCCTGTTGTGGGGAAACAATGTCATTTTGCCAGATCAGCACTGCTGACAAAGGGGAAGAGCCATCAGAGCCATGTCCACGCTGTAAGTGAGCACTGGCTCGCTGTGAGGGTCCTCCCATCACCAGCAATCTGCTCCAGCCATTCCTGGGCTCTCTGGTTTCAGTCTTCTCCTGCCTAACTCCACATCCTCCAGCCCTCCCTGTCCCTGAGCAGGGCCCTGTGCTTCTCTCTGGCAACCAGCTCCACTCCTCCCTGCAGCCTGCACCTCTCTTCTACTGCTGCCACTCTACCAGGCTTTAGTTTTATTTGCTCTGGCTCCCAGTACAGAGGTGGCACTGTGCCTGTTTGCAGAGAGGAGTCTCTGGGGAGAAAAGCAGACAAGCAGGGAGCTGAGGAAAGGACTCTATCATGCAGGTCTGGGACACTGGCCAAGGCATCCATCTTTTGTCAAAATTCAGAACAGCCCCAGCCAAACCAGCATGGCTTCTTTGCTGTCATCCCTGGCAGAGGTGCCGGTGAACACCTCAGCCATGAAGGCTCAGCTTCCTTCCGTGTCCCCTGCCATGGAAGCTCAGCTGTGAGGTGGCACTGGGTGACAGAAACCCACCACTACAGTGTTTGTTCAGTCCAAAATGCTGATCAGTCCAATACTGACATACAAGAAGGATCTCAGGGATCGCTGCAAGAGTGGAAGGCTCTGCTCAAGCTTTGCTTTCAGATTTGGTCTTTCTAAAACCCATCCCCATCCCAAGCCATGCATGCTACAAGCCAGCCCTTCTATTGAAGATGTCAAGTGACAATATAAATCCTGAGAGCAATGAGTCTATCTGTAGTAGACAGGCATATACAGGGGGAAAGGGAGTAAAAGAAAGGGAGAAGATAGACAGATAGATGGGTGCTGTAGAAATGTTTCTGAGAAGCTTATGACGGTGTTCTTCTACCCTTGTCAGGAAAAACAGGAATATGTCTGAAAGCTCATATATAAAGGACTCCCCTCTCCAGCTTAAAATTCATCTCTGTCTTCCTCTTAGGTGTCCACATACACACTCAGTGTCATCGTGTATTTTTAAACCATCTGGCACTGGTGCATCAGCCCTCTAAGCAAGCCACTAAAAATGAAGTTTTCTTCTGCAAAGCCTCATTCACAGTAAAGGGAGCTGGAGATCTGTTTAAAAGAAGCAATTCCCCCAGTCTGGTCTGATTAGCAAGGTGTTCTGGATGGAGAAGTGGCAGGGCACAGGGCTGGTCAGCTCATGCCTGTGAAGTTCTGTTCTTACTTTGAGATTTTTGCAATTTCTAAGCTTGCTGATTCTTGCTTTGTGCCAGTATAGCAAAAGTGATGCAATCCTATGGGACATGGTCATTGAGGCTTTGACGAATGGCACTGCTAGAAGCAGGTTTTGAAGTTTAAAATTTAACATTTCATGCTATATCATACACATCCATTCTAGGAACTCTTCCTTTCTTCATCAAGTGGCTGTTTTTGTTGGCCAGTTAAAATCAGATTACTGAAATCGTTGTTATCCCTCCCCAGTTGCAGAGTCCTTCTGCCTGAACTGGTGGTTCAGGAGATGATTCCAAGTAGATCACACCCCCAAGCCTTGGCAGCAGTAGTTCCATCAGAAAAGGGGAGGCAACCACTTAAAATTGTCTGATCTTAGTCTAACGCAATTCTTCACACCCTTCAGGAAAACCTGTATTGACCCTCTTCAAGCCTGAGACAAGCTCAGGGGCCAGAAGGAAGCTGGGATGTCTCCACAGATCAGTTCTTGTGGTCCATGGGTCAGCCCCACCACTCTGGATTCTGCCTTTAGGAGAAGAAAGGGCTTCTTTCTAGAAAGGCTGATAAAATTAACAGGTGAATAATAGAAGGGAAACAGCCATGCAGGGATTTTTGCAAGTGGATGCAGCAAACCAGTAGCAGAGGTGGAGTTAAAATTCAAGCTCCCCGAGCCCCAGTCCCATCCATTAGAACATATTGCCTGTAATCTAAGTATAGTGCAAACATCCAGCTGATAAGGTTTTTACAACAGACGTGGCAAAGTGGAAACTATAATCTCTTGGATATGCTACTTTGTGGCCAGGAGAGGATTCCATTGTACATTTTATTTTATTTTTATTTTTTTAAATCTAGAAAGATTAGGCTGCCTCCCCTTGGATAACGAAATAGTAAAAGAGGACAAATTATATTTGTCAGCTCTGTCCACAAAACCCACACAGTGTTTGACCTCCCTGCCCCTTTCCTGGCTCTGTGAGAACCAGAGACTTGTGTGGGAAGCACAGTGAGAGGCAGGCACAGGAGTGCAGCGAGCAGTGAGCAGGGATGTCATGATGGGCACTCATCACAACTGTCAGCAGGGACTTTGTCCTACCGGGTCAGGCTCCTGATGGGGGATAGAGTGAGCCTGAGCAGTGGTGACTTCGCTGTAGCAGGCCTGGTGTAAAGATTTGAGAAAGTCCTCTGTGACTATGTAAGAAAGATCCCTGTGCAGCTTTCCCAGTCCTGGCAACGCAGCCTAGAGATCAGTGGCTCCCTTCCCTCTTTCCACTTTGAGAAAGGTGCAGAAGGACTGTCCCAAGGCAGGAAAGACAGACCAAGGTCAAGTGCTCTGCAGAGCCAAATGAGGCAATGGGATTATTCCAAAAATTCATTTAAGAACACAACTTGTGGATATTCTAGGGGTGACATCTACAGATAAAATCATTATCTGCCCTGGAGAACAGCAGTCAGGAGAAGGATTATCAAGGAAATATATATATGAGCGACACAGGCACATTTCATTGCCATGAGATCTGAGTTTCCAGTTCACAGGTTCCCAAGGGCTATTTATTCTTTTTAAAAGAATACTTAGTCAAAACTGAGAGCCTGCAGAAGGGAAGAAAAATTACAGATACAATCAGCTATCTCTTCTGCAGTTGCTTGCATGTACAAGAATAAACAAAGTCCTGAACGTTTAAGGATGGGAGGATCCAGAAAAACAGTGGGGAAAAAAATTCACCTGAGCATCAAGTGAGATGGGGGATTTTCAGCAGAGTTCCTGTAATAGGAGTGCCCCATGAGACCATGCACCCCAAAAGCAGCACAACCCCTTGTCCTGTTTTCTGCTCTGAGATCTCATTAAAGATTTTCAACTGTTTGGCAAATCACAAACCTGCCACAGAGCAGGAGATCCACAAAGGTGTTGTCCTGCAAATGCAGGAGATGCAGATTCAATGAGAGTGCCATGTGAGGAGGTCAGATGAGTGACACACACAGTGTGTGTGCCCTGACATTTGTGCAGTGCAGTGTTTCAGAGAAACAGA
Source organism: Campylorhamphus procurvoides (assembly GCA_013396655.1). Lineage (NCBI taxonomy): Eukaryota > Metazoa > Chordata > Aves > Passeriformes > Dendrocolaptidae > Campylorhamphus > Campylorhamphus procurvoides. The sequence continues at coordinate 1,068,333 of WBMV01008303.1, read as the reverse complement.
AGGGACACACGTTTAGCCTCAAGAGCCCCAGCCAAGACTCCTTGAGGAGCCTGGTTCAGGCTGAGGCACACGCTGTGGAGTGCTCTGAGAGGCAGAGCCAGAGGCTTGCTCTTTCTCAGCATATTTCTGAGTCACTGAAATGCTAAAAAAAGAAAGAAACAGCAAAATATTTTGCACAAACTTAGAAATGTTTATCGGCTGTCCATCTCCCAGTTCTGTCCCTGCTCTTTCTGTTTCCTTCCATAGTATGGCACAGGTTTCAGTGCCACTGGCAAACTGAAGGAGCCTGAAACCACCTCCCTCCAGCCAGGAGCACTCCCACTCTCAAGCCTGCAGAGTCAGCAGTGTCAAGAAAGCAGCCACAGAAGAGCATGTGATGATAAAATAAAGTTAATTTGCTGCAATGTGTATTTAACCAGAAGACAATAACAGAGCAATGCCCTCACTTTTGGACTGTTACCCACAACCCCCTGCACATGACAGCAGTGACAGTGTCAGCTTCCATATGCTGGTGACACTTGCCATGCTAAATGCTGATTAGAATTAAAATGGAAATGACATCTACGTGCATTACTCTGCTATTAATCTTGATGCCCTGCATTCTGTGCTGACAGTGGGCTTTGGCGGGGGGAGCCTGCAAAGACACAAGGTTGTACAGTTGTGGGGTTTTTTTAGTTGCCATTAGAGAAGCTAATCTGATTCTGAACACGAGCATAACACAGTGAATTACAGGCTCTGGGTAGCTCGGAAAGAAGACAAGATCTTTGTATTGCCACTTGTTAGACAGCAAGCCCAGTTTCAGAAAATACGTGTATGACTGTGTGTGCCTTAAATTTTTTGCCATGAAAATGGAAATTTGATGGGACATTAGCATGAGTTTATTCAAATATCTAATGCAGGTGCCTGCAAATCATGTAACTACCTTATGTTGTTAACTGACTGTACCATAATTGTGTACACAAGTGGTATTCACAAATGGAGCATGGTTGATTAGAAAATGAGACCTATGAGATGAGATGAGATTCTTTCTAACTGCAGTCGAGTGGCTGAATGGAGAAGTTCCCCTTCAGGGAAAGGTGTGCATTGAACAGAGTACTGTTCCAGTCTCATGGAAGGATTAATTCACGTCACACATCGTGGGATCTCTGAGGAATACTCCAGCAATGACACTAACCTTTTGACTCATTTTGACTGTGCACACCCACTGGTTTACAGCACAGCCTCAAAGGCAGACCAAGGGCATAGAATCACACAATGGTTTGGATTGGAAGGGATCATAAAGATCCTCTGGTTCCAACACCCTGCCATTGGCAGGGACACCTTCCTCTAGACCAGGTTGCTCAGTGTCTCATTCAGCCTGGGCTTGAACACTTCCAGGATGGGGCATCCACGACAGACCTTCCCTCCTTTGGTCTGCTTCCTGATGGAGTTCTGTGGGAAGTCCCTTTCATTGGATAACACCATAAACACCCCTTGCAGGAGGGCTTGGTTATCCTTTAGTGGTGAGGTTACTTATCCTCTCCTGGAGAAGCTGGAACTTACCCTGGCTAGGTTAGGGCATGCATCTGACCTGTCTCTGCAACTCAAGTGTCCTTTGTCGTCTCACAGAAACACAGTCCAGAATGGGGAGTAGAAAATGTTTAAACTATTTCTGATTTCCTGAAATCACCATTTCTTCCAGTTCTTGCTCTGCTGATAATTTTTTTTCTTTTTTAAAAAAATACAGAATGACTTCAAGGCAGTTCATGCTAAAACTAAAATAAAATTCATCCATTTTTGGCTGAATTTTTTGCTTATACAGCAAAAGGCAACAACAAATCTGATGCATGACAATTGCATGAAGGAGAGATAAAGCTGTAAGGACTGAGTTCTGAGTCCTTCCAGCAGAGATGCCTCCCAGAGCTGCTCATCCCTGTGCAGGAGCTTGCTGGGCTGGTTCCCTCAGGCTCCACCAGTGTATCAGGAGTAGCTCACACCCTGATAGCTCTCCTGTGCTCCCTGAGGAAGTGGTGACATGGTGACAGTATCAGAGCCATTCTCTGAGCTACCTGCTTGTCCTTGCCAGCAGATCAGATTTGGGAAAATATTCAGACCCATGCTTCCCTTTCCCTGTTCCTGCACCTGCAGTTTGACGACTTGGCTGCTCAGGTATAAGCACACGCATGTGCTGTTTGGCAAATCATGGCTGAATCCCAGATTCAAATCTATAAAAATCACCATGTGGTGTTCTATCAAAATTTCTAGCACCCACCTTAACTCTGCCCCAAGCCCCTGGTCTCTCTTCCTTCTACAGAACATTCCCACCCAGGCTCCAGGCATGATGGATAGCTTCCCTCTCCCTTATCTCATCCCTACAACACTAAGGCATAACGAGGGGCTTGGAGGGGAGGGAAGAAGATGCCTGTAGTGCCTGTAAAGTTGAAGATAACGTTTAAGCTTTGTTACACCAATGAGGCTGCGTTAAGCTCCCACGACCTTGAGCGAGAGCTGCAGCTTGGGTTCCTCTCCTAAAGACTTTAATAAAGTGAAAAATTGTTTCAATACAAAATGTGATATTGGGACATTGTTCGTGCATATATTGAGCTTAAGTCAAATATTCTGTGTCCTCAAATCTGACTGATTAATAATTAGAACCAGAAATTCTGTCTTTACTCTAATGTGTTTAGGAAAACTGATGGATTTAATTTTTTTATCAGCCAAAAGTAAGAAAAATGTAATCTTTCTTAAAGTATCTAATACAACAATGCAGAATAATTAGTTTCTATGAAAACAGGCATAATGGGAGTGAATAATAAATCACTTTCTGTTTTGTATCTGCCTGTCTGATGGAGGAGAGATTTACTATACAGTATAGCACATGATGCTGTAGGAAATATCAGGCAGTAGAAGAAATCTATAAGGGGATAAAGTATTTCCAGCTGTGCATCATAAAGGAGTGTTTCATCTGGTGACAAAGCCTCAGGGACAGGTCCAAGTAATTAGAAGTCAAAAGGCAGCTCCTCTTAGGATGCCAAAATACGCTGGCCCCGAAGGCTCTGATTCTGCACCCTCCATGGCTATTTACTTCAATAGATCTGTGCACTCGCAGAGAGTTTCCCTCTGCCCTTTTCTTCCCTGTCTTTTGGTTCCTTAGACACACTAATGCACAGAAAGGGGCAGGTCCAGGCTCTCCCTGGGCAGCACAATCCACATTTTGTAGCTGGACAAGCCAAAGCACAGGGAGATACACTGGCCTGGCCAAGCAGGGGGCTGCCTGAGCCTGGATCACAATCAAGTTCAATGCCCTTTTAATTGAATTGCAAGGGTTAACTCACATGTCACAGGAGGAAGTTTGATTCTTCAGCTGCTACAGCTCTGTTTTCACTTCTTTTAAGCTGTAGTTTTTCTCAGCTTTCTTCAGCTTTCTTCTAGGAAAGGAACCAGAATGAAAGCAAGTAGGTTGATATGTTGACTCTTCTCCAGGTACATTCATGAGGTGTCCAAAACAGGCTTGTTGCTGGGCATTATCTTCTTGCTTTCATTGTCTGCCACTAGAACATCATCTCTGTGCTAGTCCCATTTGGATAAGACTCCAAAGGCATGATTTAGTCTGACTCTTTTTCACTTTACAGGTGAGTTCATACTGATTTACATTGCCAAACCAAAACAGAATCTGTTCCCATGGGTTTAGTCAATGCTTGCACAAAGAACATTTTAATTTGATCCTGGCTTCTCCTCCCCTTCTTGGGAACTCTTTTGAGACCAAAAATATGGTGGAAAAAACCAATATTCCCACAGGGTTTATTATCTGAAATACAGTCACATGTAGGAAGCTGTGCTGTTAGATTCAAATGTGTAACATTCCTTAGCCAATTTAACTCAATTCATATGGAAAGTCCAAAGGTCCACCCAATTCTTGCTGACTTCCCTTGAGCACAATCCCTGGTACTTTTTTTCTTTTGTTTGGTGATGGTAAATGATCTCCAGTTCCTCCTCCTTAGAGCAGGACATCTGAGAGTCCTTCCTTTTTGAGAGCTGTCAATATGCTATACACAGTTATTAGTGATCCTCTGGAATTACAACAGTTAAACGTTTGGGTTTAGACCATAACATTTTCACAGATATTTAATTAAGAAACAAACCCCAAACAAACCAAAACCCAAACAAAAACAAAAAAACCCCAAACCAAACCAAAACCCCAAAACAAATGCACTCAAAAAGGACTTCACCTAGAATTGACAGGACAGGAATCTTCCCCTTAGTGAAGCATGAGACCTGTTTAGCAGCACTTAACATCAATACACAACAGTTTAGGAGTAGAAAGAAATGAGCCATCTGACCAAAACCAAAGTGTGAATATAAGTAGACAAATACAAATATTCACAGCATACCCAGGTATTCACTGCTCCAAGAATGAATACAGATATCTTATTCCTTATGTATAAGATATCTCTCCAATAATAGATCACCCCCTACAGATCCACTGTGGTTTATATTCCATACAGAATCACACAGGCCTAATCCTGCATTATTATCCCCAACTCTACCATAATGTACTTTTCCCCCTGCCCTCTTGGGATGCCACAGCCCAAACCTTTCCCATTTGCAAGGTCATCTGAGATTTACAGTTTAAAGGGGTACAGTCACTAAAACCAACACTAGTTAAAACATCATCAACAAGTTTCCTTTGCAAATAAGAAGCACAGTAATCTGCTCATGAGATCTCTGTCAAAAAAAAACCACTTACAAATTGCTTATAAATGCCAGAAAAAGGCAAGAAGAATGGGGAGACTGTGCAAGGATCACACCCAGAAACAAATGCCATCTCCAGGTCAGTATCCAACACCCCCTTCTACTGGATAAAGCCCAGACAGATGAACTGTGTGCCACAGGTGCAGCACAGTCTGCCCCGGTGCCCTTGCAGTATCAGGCCAGCACCTCACCTTGCTGTCCCTCTGCCACTCCTGTATGCAGGATCTTCAGAGCCTTGAGGCTCCCAGGCTCACAGACATTCACTTGTAACCTGTTTCATGTGACAGATGTCCAGTGGGAAATTCAGTGGCTGGGACAGACTTTTCAGAATGTCTCCTTCACTCTGAAGGACTCTTTCTTTCTCACACCCAACAGGGGACACTCCTGGCCCAGACTTGAACTTGTTTACCCTTTCAGCTGCTCCCAGCCCTAAGTAGATGTTCTCAAGCTGTCACAATCAGTGTCACAGGAAAATTAGCACATAACATATGTGACAAGTCACACCTACACTGCACAAAAGGAAAAATTATGCACTGACGTGTCAAATGGATCATATTCATGTATCACCCGACACGTACAGTACATGAGAACTGACATCTCTTCATCAGCTGAAGGAAATGATAAATCACAGAGCATGTAGGCTGATTTGCTGATGGGTTGTGACAGTGTCCAGCCCATTCTCAGGACACAAACCCAATGCCTGCCATCCCCTATCAAGACTGTATATACACATATACATATGGAATCACTAACTTCAGGTTGTGCAGGTTATCAACATCCTGGAGAACATATCCAAACAAACAGCCATATCTGCAGATTGTTCCTCCCTCCCTCACTGCTGTTCTCCATCTCCCTCTGTTCTGCTGCCTCTTGAGCAATTCCCACAGTGAAACAGAACTGCTAGAAGGGGTAGCCAGCCAGGCTGGGGGATTAATGGCAGCTGAAGGTACCAGCCTGGGACTTCAGAGTGCCAGAGCCAACTCTGTCCTCTGCCAGTGACTGTGTGTACTTTGATACAAGTCATCAAGTCACTCTGAGCCCCAGTTCTCCCTTTGTTAAATGAAACAGCAAAACTGTTCTGCCAAATGAAATATCAGGAGAATAAGTAGGATAAACAATGCAAGCACTCAGATATATGAACCTACATTGATGTGTTCTGGCTTAAGCACCTTAGACAGACTACTAAAGGCTTTATGGAACACCTGATGAAATCGATAAATAGATGTCTGTGGATTTCAGCAGGCAGCAGTTAACCCCCTGAGAGAGAACAGGTGGTATCTTCATTGCCTGTATAGCCAAGGAATGTTTACTGTTAGACTTGTCCCTTGCACTTTGCTCTTCCCAAAATACATGTTAAAATGTAGGAAGGATTTCAGCCACTGACAGCTTTGAACCTAGAACTAGTAAGTTATATAAAGAAGCCAAATGAGCTGCAAGTAGCAAATAGAGGAAAGACAATACCAGGCTGGGAACACAGAGGTTTGAGTTCGATTCTCAGCTCATTCACAGATTTCCTGCATAATTTTTGACAAGACATTTAGTTTCAGTATGCACCAGCTACTCATCTGCAAATCGAGAATGAATAATCATTCCCTTGCCCTTACTTTCTATTTAAAGTGTAAGCTCTTGGGGCTGAGGTTTCCACTTATTGTTGACAACTCTACATCAGCCATGAAATGCTTCTCTAAATTGCAGAAAAACTGTGTTACAGACGCAGAATCTCTCTACTGTTTGTAAACAGTCTAGCCTGGGTCCAGAATAGCCACACACACTGAGCACAGCCAATAAGCTCCACTGGACCCTGTCACAGGCGCAGTAGCTGCAGCATAATGTTCTATTAAGAAAGCAAGATCACTTCAGCAGCAGATTGTCCCTGAATGTCTGCAGAGAGCTGTGCCCTGCTAGATGGGATCCCCTCAATACAGGTGTACTTGAGAGGGCAGTGCAGCAATGCTGGAGCAGCACAGTGGAAGTCAGCTCATATCCAGAAGCAATGGTGTTATTTAGTGATTTCATATGTCTGGAGCACTCTAGCCCTCTCTTGCTCCTGATGAGGGAGACATGATTACATGTATGCAGAGTGTGAGCCCTGAGCCCAACCAGGATGTTCAGGAATCATCAAAGTGAAGGTCACAACGACTACAGAGAAACCCCCACAGGGTTAATCCCAGTCTGATGACAGTACAGAGACAGACATCACCCAGATATTCTAATCTCACCCCCTTTCTGTCTCCAAGAGACTCTTCCAGTTCCCTCTCCTCTGACAGGCAGAGGTAGCAGAGCTCCAGTAGGATCCACACAGAGCCAAGGAGCTGCATCTGCACAGTGGATTTGAGATCATGCCCATCTATTTCCTGAAGATGGGTTGCCTGAAGAGAAAATAAACAAAGGTTGAAACACATCCTGTGTGAACACAGGGCTGATCATGAACATCATGCCATTTCTATTCCTCTAACACTGGAGGTGCAAGAACAAAGAAGTGGCTCTTGTGGGTGGGTTTAATTTTTTAACAAGTTACTATGTGGTTCTTGTTTCAAGTTTTGGGTGTTTATCTTGCAATGTCTGTTGCAAACACTGTAATTTTCCAGCAGCCAGGTACATTGAAGACAAAAGTACTAATAATGTGACATCATTATTTTTGTTCCATAGCAACATCCCCCTCCCCATCCCTTACACAACAGGTTATAAGTCTGTAAAACTCTGCATTTTACAGCACTATAAAACTCCTCCAGCTGTTATAAATATATCGTTTTAAGCACTTGCATTTAAAAAAATGAAACAGAAAAATACCACTGAAAAATTCAATGCTTTTACTTCTCTGCATTCAATTGTATTAACTTTTCCCCTGCTGGTCTCCCAGACCCACTGCTGAGCTGGCAGATTTCCACAGAAACCAGGGGAATGCTCAAGATGCACACAGGCTGTTTGTTGATGCAAAACAGCTATTTTGCCATGAGAGATGTCCAGTGGGGATGAACCTTTGCTAAAAGGATGCATCCAGCTTGTTTGCCAACATGACAGGCACACATTACCTAATTGGATCCAGGGCCACTGGCAATGGATTTGTAGAGCTAGAATCCACCACGGTGCTGTAAGATGGGATAATAAAGTCACTGGTAGAGCTGCTTTCTAATTGTAGGCAATTGGTGCTGTGACTATTGGCTGTACCTACATTTTATGTCCCAATAAAGTCCTCATCAAAGCCCTTAATCCCAGCAGAAATCTTTAATTTAGTCGGTTGTTGGGTGGGACAAGTCTTCACCACAGGTGTAGCTGTAGGTGGGACAAGCCTTCACTGAAGCACAGGAACAGGCAGTGACACTGGCACAGATGCAGGTCTTACCTAAGGAGTGCACAGACACTAAAGGTGCAGTGACCTGGGACAGCATCACTTGGACATCCCCTTGTTTTCAGTGATGCTTGTATTAAAAGACCTCGGTCACTTTTGGTTTGGTTGTGTTGGTTCAAGCAGTGTCTATAAATGATGAATTAAATATGTACTACTTGAAATCAATGGAAGTTTTGCCACCAATTTAAATTTGGGAAAGACACTTCAAGTCCAACAGACATCCATGGAGTCTCTTTTAAGGAGTCCAAAGAGGGGCAAACCTCAGCCTGAATTTGTGCATTCAGTGGAAACAGAAACTACTGTAGTCCTCAAGCATCAGTTCCTCCCATAGTGAAGAGAATTTAGTCCCTGGACAAACATTGGCTGTTGCTGCTTCTGCCTTAATTGAAACACTCCAGAGCAGGGGCTGGCTCTCACTCTGTACAGTGATGAGTGTTCTCGGAGCCCTGATCTCTGCTAAAAGTGTAAAGCTGTTGCTAGAACATGAGCAAAGCCAGTTTTAACTAATTGCAGGTGATTTCTTCCTCAGACACGCTTTAAACTGGGAGTCTTATTTTACTGGGCTGTATATTTCACCATCACCAGTGAGGCTTATGGTTTTTTTCCTTTGTATGCATGTTACTATTATTTGTATTTTCTTTGCCAATGCTTGAAACCATCATGACAGTGTATTGGGTAATGACAGGGTAATTGTTTGTTTTATTGATCACTATAAACCATTCTGAATCTCTACATGATTTATAGCATTTAAAATACTCTTTCCTTTCCTCTCCATTCCCTTGCCATTGGGACAGCTAAGCAGATCAAAAGCCCACTGGCTACGAGCAATCCAATTAACAATGACAAAAGAAAGAAAACACTTTGGAAATAAATGAGTCCTTACACCATTTCTTTGATGGTTCCCTATTGATCCTTTCAAGTCACAAAGAAAGTGAAAAATGCGAAGCAGTTAGGATTGTGAAGAAATTAAAGTGCAGGAATAGTGAGGAAGAGGAAGGGAGGAATGCTGCTAATGGGTTCCTTCATTCAAGTCGACTTTGCCATCAAGATGTGCTCACAGACCTGGATGCCGGTGTGACATTGCTGGGTCAGGACTACAGGCAGCTGCAGCTTGCTGGTGCTCAGCCCACAGTCGAACAGCAGTGGGCAATGTCCTCCAGTGGATTCATCAGAGCAGCTGGTGGAGGTGCAGCTCATCATCTCATCATCTCAGCAGCCCTGCCACCATGTCCCACATCACATCACAACTGCAGTTTTATCCAGCCCATTGTGGCACTGCCACCATGTCCCACATCACATCACAACTGCAGTTTGCTCCAGCCCACTGTGGCACTGCCACCATGTCCCATGACACATCACAACTGCAGTTTTATCCAGCACACTGTGGCACTGCCACCATGTCCCCTGACACATCACAACTGCAATTTTAACCAGCCGTTCATTTTCTGCCAGATGCACTGAGATATTTTTATTTGTGCATGAAGCATAAATACGTATCTGAGATGCTTTAGCTACAGTTTACCCAATGGGCACTTACTCAACCACCAAATAACCCTTCCAACTCTCACCCCACTCCTCCAGGAAAAGCATCAGGGACCATTATAAAGACAGTACAGTATTGATACCAAGAATTTCCATGCATTTATATCTGAAATTACAGCAATTTTCTCTGTAGAACCAGGGTTTTCAGCTGCAAGATGTAAGTAGATGTCAGCATGTCATAAGCACCCTGCTATTCACACACTGCTAAACAGTATGAGGTGTCCCAGCAGATGAGAAGGGGATCACAGTAGAGAACAGGCATATAATCATTGGAATAGGTGGTGCTTGCCTGACTTCTACTTGGAAATACCTGAAGAGACAGGAATTGGCTCATTTACATACTTGAAAAGTCACAAGAGTGTTCTGAGGCTGTTGAAACCACTAAGAAATGAAGAGGGAGCTGGAAGAGGTCCCTTACCCACTTTAATCTTTATCTATGGATTTATAAGGAGACACTCACCGGAATTTTTATCTGTTCTTTCAGCAAATTAGTTAGAAGAAAACAGAGGAGGGGAAGGGAGGTGAGTTGCCCCTTGGCCATCTCTGCAGGTTACTAAACCACTAGACAGAAATCCAGTAATGCAAAAAGTAAGGCAACGGAGAACTCCTTGGAAGAGCCCTTTCTCCACTGATGTTGGAATATGAACAATGGAGCTGGGGCACTCCTGAGCTCTTTCCCGCAGGTATGACTACAGTGCAGTCAGGATTGCAGCACATACTGGCATCCTTCAGCTAGTTCAAATTTAGACAGCAGATATAGAAAAGCAATGCAGACAGAAGCAGTGTGGCTTTATCCTGTGCATCACCTCTTTATTTATTAAAGACAGGAGCCCCTGTGAAAAGCCTGCACTGTGCTTCCATTTTTACTTCCATCTGGTTGAAGTAAACCCTGGTTGGCCACACATAGACAGCACTGTCAAAAAGCAAGGAAAAGATCCTGGGTGGAGCCTGTATATTCAAAGCAGATATTGAAATGATAAAAATAAAAGCTTATCACCATGCTCATTTGGCCTTCGAGGACGGGTCCTCATGGCCTGCCAATATATAGACACTGGCTTGTTCTGAGCACAGCTCCCAGCTCCCAGTCACCCTCATATCCAGGACGGACACCTCCTCACATGGGTTTACCTGACAGCTCTGAGTGAAACCTTTATTCCTCTCTAGTACACATGATCAAGTTCAGTCCTGATTTTTCATGTCCCTTTACATTCAAAATCAACTTTTCTCTTCTTCAACATTTGCTTTTTCTGCCACGAGAAACAGGCATGACACAATCAAGAAATCCAAACTGTAAGCGCCCAACAGAAGATTTTCTCTGAAATACAGGACTACTTTATAGCAATCAATAAAGCACTAGAGTAAACCCATGCCTGCAGTGGAAATTCCCCCAGCTAAAATTGAGTGTGCCATCAGCTAAGATGCCATCACTGAAGGACTTAAAAGTATATGCCAGAGAAGAAAGTATTCTGTTATCATACCAATTGCTTCAGTCTCTGGTTGCCTTTGAAAACTCCAGTCTGCTAGGTATTCCCTGTCCACTGTCTCTTTCCTTCTCCTTGTCCAGGAAGAGAAAGGACAACAAATGTTTTTGAAATACTACAGAACAGATTTATCTGCAAAATCTGCCTGTTGAGTACATGTAACACTTCCCAAAGGGAGCTGATGACACCAAATGGGAGGAAGCTTTGGAGGGAAGGGTCCCAAGGATAAAGGACTCCTCCAACCCGTTCTGCTGGGCTACTTGGAACAATACCAGAGTTGTAAGGAAGTCTCCGGAAACAGAACAAATCACATACTGTTGGTTTGAACTCAGTGGAAGAGAAATTTAAGTCCCTTGAATGGTTTCATAATGCATCAGGGCACATCAGAAACGAAGGAAACAGTCTGGCAGAATTGCATTAATTTTCATGAACCCAGCAGCCCTGGAAAATCATGAAAACTGCAACATAATGAAAGCCTGGAAGGGAAAAACCTGCCCTCTTCTTCACTGCTGGAGAATCTGAATGCGGATTCCATCAAAGGAGAGAGTCTGAGAAACCACAGCAGGAAGAAAAATTAACCCTTTGGCTCACGGGACTGCAGGGTTGAGGAATCACCATTCTCCCAGTTACTAGTCTGCCAAAAGAGATAAACTCCTGTATGAGGGCTGGCCATCTCTATGCAATTAGACCTTAGCACTCTGCATGACACAATGAACTGCTGCCAGCGGGAATTAAGGAAGACATTTTCTTCTATCTTCACAGTATTTATCTTTTGCCCTCATTTCTCAAGGTCTGCCTAACTGATTTTAGTAGAAACAGGATGCATGTATTAGATTGATAATGTCCTAGATGAATGAATAATACTCCCAACAAAACAGACGAAAATACAGTTTCTTGCTCTCATGTGAAGTGACAAAAATCAACCCCATATGCAAAATCCTGCCAGACTGTATAAATAGACTTATCCTTTCAGATATTCCCATCTCCTCTATTTTACTCAGAAGCTTCACCTCTGAACACTAAAAGCAGAAATTGTCTACCTCTTACTATTTTTATTATTATTGTTACTGAGCAGAAAAATAACAATTCTGAAAGCTATCTTGATACATTAGTGTTATATACTGACTACTTCATGCCTACTTTGTGCTACTGCATTGTGATGAAGTTACACCACAGAATGTAAGCACAGGTTACATTCTGTAGGGTCACAAAGGTGCCTTGGTTTCATTCCTGCCTTTGCTGGTTGTGAAGCAGACAGCAATTAGCTAACAGCAGTTGCTCTTCCAGGAAGCTTTGCTGACATCATCTCCAATGCCAGGGAACAAACAAAGCTCTTTTTGCAGGATAAAAAGCACAACATGCATTGAGGTTGTTGTTGTTAAACAAAAATAACCAAGCTAATTTCAGCTCCATTTAAAGGCATGGGAAATAATCATTGCTCAGTGAATGGGAAAAGGAAAAAATCAGTACAGAGAGAAATAATTTGCAGGGTTGTGAGAGACTTCTACAAGCCATGAGTATTGAAACTATTTTTAATATTACTCAATCCTGCCATTTAAATATCTATTGCTCCCTAGTACAAGGTTTTGGGAATCTTTGAATTTAAAAAATTTCTATATATGTACATTTTTTCTTGACTTCACCTCTTATATAATAAACATTTACAGTTAAATAAAATCACCATTTATAAAGCCTTGTTTGACCAAGTGACTTATTCTCCTCAGTAAATTTAGCCCCATTGGAAGCCCACTGAGAGTGGCAGATCATCACCACAGCAGGTGCTGTGCTGTGAGACACCATTGATTTACCTGGCACAGTAAAAATTTTGCAGATGTGCAAGTGAGACACAGATAAATTAACAGACTTGCACCAATTTGTCTAGAGTGCCAACCAGGGAGAAGGGAATGAGGCCACAGTCACTGAGCCACTGTCCGATGGCCTAACCACAAAACCATTGTTTTTACAAGACTTTGATATTAATCACACTGGAACAAGACCAGAACTACTTTAATGTCTCAGTTCAGCATCCCTAGAGATGCCACTGTAACCCTAAAGATAATTTTGCTCAGAACATTCAGCATCCTGCTGACCACAGCCTACCTCGTTCATTTTCCTCCTGGACATGCCATTTCCCATCTGCCAGCCTCCAGAACAGCTTTCTCAGGAGCAGGGTGCTGGGATTTCTCAGTGTCCCTGCCTTTCAAACAGGAACACTGCTCACAAGCAGGTACAGGTACCTGGTCCTGAGCTCCAGGTGCACAGCAGGGCCTCTGTGGACCCCCCACCTGCCCCACAAAGCAAGAGTTAGACCCAAACCCTCCAGCAGTACCAAACAGAGCATGGCTTTGGCCACCAGAGGTTCAGTAACACACTCAGCTTGGGCAGGGGTCACAGAGCAATGACTTGTCTGTAGGGGAGCCTCAGCAGACACTCTGGTCCCATTACTGTCCCATTTCCAAGGGAGGAGCAGCTTCCCCTTCAGAGGGGCAGGCTGGACTGGCCTTGATTCTTCCCTCAGCAGACTCCTGCCTCTCCACTTTCAAAGGCCCTGACCATAACACCTGCCAGCCACAGCTCTACTCCCTTTCCACCCATCAAACCCACCCGAGGACATGGGGTTGCTGTTCCAAAGCCCACTTCTCCTGTGTTCCCTGCCCTTCCATAGCCCATCCTGGCTGTGTTCCCTGCCCTTCCATAGCCCACCCCAGCTGTGTTCCCTGCCCTTCCATAGCCCACCTTTCCTTTGATTCCTACCTTTCCCTGGCCCTTATTCCTCCCAGCACTGCCACAAAGCTCAGATGAGCCCAACCAGCTCCATTCTATCCCCTCAGGTGCCTCCACCCCGTCCATCAGGCTGTTCCTGGGCAGGTGCTCTCCCACAGAGCTGAGACCTGCTCACCTCAGGGCTCCTGCTCCTCGAAACTGCTGCATTTGCAGCTCAGGGCTCTCCCCTTCCATGGACCTTATCCCTCATGGCCTCGGGATTGATCCACTTTAGGGCATCCTTCCCCTCGGGGTGCTGGAATGCCCCATCTCTGAGGGTGCCGATCCCCTCAGTGTGCCAGGACCCTTTCCTGCTCTGAGGGGTCACTCCCCTCATGGTCCTGGAACTTTCCTGCCATATCTGAAGACCCTCTCCCCTCATGGTGATTACACTTTCCTGCCATCCCTGAGGATTTTGATCCCCTCATGGTGCTGGGACTTTCCCTCCATCCCTGAAGGGGGCTGATCCCCTCATGGTGCTGCTCTCCCACCTCCCAGGGCCATGGGAAATGCCGTGTGTTTGTGTAATCTGATGCAAATGGATGCGTATCTATGCAAATGTGTGTTAAGTGGTTTCTACTGATGCTCTGGTTTCAAATATTGGTAGGTGTGTGGTAATACCTATAAAACACACCTAAAACTCCCCTGCAAGCCTCAGTGACCTCGTCAGTGTTTTATTACACGCATGGACAAAGCACTGTCTTTTTACCTAAGACCGAAAACTGAAGTACCTGTAACTGTTTAAGGCTTTACCAGGGCTGTTGGCTGTATTTGATCAAGTGTTCTGGCCAGATTCCAATGAGCATAATTACACCTCATCTACCTACTCCAGCTCTCCCACCTGGTAAAATGTTTTGCTGTTTTCTTCTGGTGTGAGGTGTTAAATATCTGCTATTACCCCAGACACTAATACACGGCTTAGCTGTTTCCCACCTCAGGGATGTGCCAGTCCTCGAGCTGGGAATGTTTCAGGGACCGCATGTGTCCCATCCCTGTGACTCAAAGGGAAATGGAAGGGTCAATTAGGTGCTGGCAATTTTAATTCTCGTGATGAGCATTCTCCTGTTTCAGCGCTGCCTTGTCAGGGTACCCAAAGTTCTTTCTAATTTGCAGGGGAGTTAATGTTCTAAGCCTAGAAATGTTTGTGAAATTGATTTGTAGCTCAATATATATATAATAACACCTGCATATATGAATGTATGGAAAGTGACTCTATAACCAGATAATCAATGGATGTTGTTAAGTTCCTGAATTAAGGTTGAGACAGAATTAAAGTGGTAAGGAAAAGCTCTGAAATGATTGTTGTGCTAAATATATGTCTTGAAACATGCAGTGGAACTGATTGAACTCTCCCTCCAGAGCTGGGATGGATACTCAGAAAGTACCAGGAGCTAAATGTGGCAGAGAGCTACAAAAGCCCTGAACAAGTGTTGTTGAAAGTGACATCAGCAGAGCACAGACACTTGTAAATTGAAGAGAACCTCTGTGTTGTCTCATCAATTGAAGTTGAAATAAATTGTAAACAATATTGAGTTGAGGGATTTGATTTGATTCAGAGTTTCAGAGCAAATATTAAATAGCCCAGAATGTGGAGTGTATGCCACATTTTATATTCATAAGAGTGTTTTTCTATGTGCATTAATTTAGTCACATAATGAGTGACTAAAATCTTCCTTTTCCCCAAAAGCACTTTTAAAAATTGCTACTAAATTTCCAGATATTCCTATGTGCTCTCTAACAGGAAATAAAAATGCAATTAGAGGGAATGCTAATTTCCTCAGGACTAGAACACACAGGAGGATGGATCATAGCTCTGTGTCTGCTCCCAGTCTGCTTGGTGGGTCTGAGCAGATCAGCTCTCCATGCTTGTTTCCCTTTTTGTAAAACGGAGATAATGTCACTAACCTGTTGTAAGGCATTTTAAGACTTAATGGTGGAAAGTGTTGTAGAAGTGTTAGATACTATTAAGGGTGTTCAGAATTTTCATTTAGAATTACAGGAGATAAGAGTTTAGACATTAGAAATTAGGGCTGTACAGATAACTTCAGATCCTGTGTCAAGCACTATTTTTATTTTTCAGAATGGCTTACATAGTAAAGCACTCCGATAGTGTGTGAACTCAGTTATGTTTTCCAAGAAAAAAAATAGTAAATTAGTCTGTTTCTGTGAATTTCTTTGCTGCTTTAAGGAGATATACTTTGGGTTATTTTCCTTGGGGAACCATTTAAATTACTTTTTTTGTTCATTATAGATTTCATCTGCATCTTTTTGTTGTGTAAGACATTCTTCTAATTCAGAGATCTTTGCAATCAGCATCTTATTTAGTATTTTTTAAATCACCTTTTTTTCAGCTTTTGAACTTTTATACCCTGAAAACATGTTTAAAGGAGACAGAATTCACCTTTTCCATCTGAACAGTTCTCTCCTGTGTAATGGCAATTGAGAAACCCAGAGATCAGTATGGATTACAACAGATGGAAGAGTGCTGATCTTCCTGCCTTCACTGGGTAAGTGGAAATTTCTCATTAGACCTGTAGTACTTTCTTGGCAACTGGGTCAGGATTTGATGTCAGTTGTTTAAAAAATAGTCATAGGTATTGACTCTTCTCATAATTTTCACACAGAATCTCAGAATCATTTAGGTTAGAACAGACCCTTGAGATCCTCAAGTGCAACCTTTGGCTGATCACCACCTTGTCAACTAAACCACAGCAGGTGCTTTTCCACTGGCCTGCTTTCCAGTCACTCTGCCCCAAGACTGTAGAGCTGCAGGGAGTTGTTAGCACCAAAGTACATTTTATGTCTGCATATATTTAATGTTTTTCTTAAGTTGTTATAATCTGGAGTCATTCGAACCTCAGCTTTTGTGGTTTAAGAATGTGTATTTCTAAACTTGATGAGAGCAAAATGAGAAGCTTGCAGACGTGTTCAGCACGTGCCATTAAACCCTGGAAGTCAGAAAGAGCCATAAGGAAGCTGTGGTATGTGCACATATGTGTGTCATGATTTTACAACAAACAGAGTTGGTCTCCTGGAAGAGAAAAGTAAGCTCTATATTGGTGCTGAGTGGCATAATTGTCTTTGTGCAGAGGAGTCAGAAGGAACTGCAGCATTCCCTGGAATCCTCTTGCTTGCTGTGGCTGGCCTCCTCAGACTCCTGCCCTGGGATTCTCACTCAAAGGCTGACAGGCAGCTTGAATGCTGCTAAGATAATTTTGCTGTTTCTTCACTGGGATAATTTTCACAGTGACAAAAATACTCTTGCTAAAGTCACATTCTTTTCTAAGATTTGTCTTGGATTACTGCAATGATATGCAACATATTAAAAGGATTTGCCTCGTGTTGTGATTGGCCTCCATCCTGGCCAACACAGCAGGATTTGAGCTTGATTCTCTAGAATTAACAACTGTGAGCTGCTCTTGTGTGAGCTTCAGGCTCTAACAAGCCCATGCTCTCTGTGGTAGGGCATGGAGGGGTTTTATAACACTGGCCTTGGTTCTGCATCTAACTTAACCCAAAATCTGTTGTTGAGAGCACAGTTTCATGGTACACAGGGATGTGGGTTCTCTGCACTTTTCAGCTGCAATAAGCACATGCTGATTTCTGTGGGTCATATTCTTCCTTGTCCTAGTACAGTCTGCTCCTTAATCTCCCAGCCTCATTTTGTCTGTTTGTAAAATCCAGTGTGTCCCTGCTCTGCCATGGAATGCAGTGGATAGACCTAGATAGAGAGGCTAGGAATGATCCCTATTTTACTCACCTCCAGGGGCCTAGGAGAGTTAATGTCTGCACAGTGCCTTAGCAAGTGTAAAAGCACTTAGCTTCATTATATATTGATTTATGTGCAGGAAAACTACACGAAATAATAAAACATGCAATGTACTTAAAATGGACTGTAGGCAGAGTAAAGATCTTAAATCTAACCTTAAAATGCGGTGCAAGTCATGTGAATGAATAGAGTTAGGTGGGCTTTCCACCAAATACAGCACAAATGGGAAGAAGTGCTATATTTGGAAATAGCACAGGGCCCAGAGAGGGCTTCGTCTAGGTGAGAATTCCCATATGGAGACAGAGACACGAATTAAATTAGAACGTATATTAGAGTCCTGGGCCAGATTCATATCCTCACTGCAGCAGAGTAAACCAGAGGAGCACCAGCAAATCACTGATGTAACACCAGTGTGAGCGAGAGGAGAATCAATTCACAGGTAATAAGGGCAGCATCAGTGCCTGCCTAGGGTTTCATCCTGTGCTTTGTCCTAATTATGAGCAGTTTAATGGCATGCTAAAATACAAAACAGATTTATGAGCCGTTGCCATCTCCCTCTGCATTGTTATACAGCTGACTCAACAGTACTCTTACTCCTTGGTTAGAAGGTCAGCTTAGGTTTTACTGAGCTAGGGCTGGGGCTTGGACTTGGAGACGTGCTGCCTTGCTGAATGCTGCTGCTAGGATAAATGCTAAACTGAAGTCCCATCTGGTCTCCCCATGTCCTGTCCAGATGGATATTTAAGATCCCACAGCACACCTTGGATAGACGATAACTTTATATATCTA
This sequence comes from Campylorhamphus procurvoides, assembly GCA_013396655.1. Classification (NCBI taxonomy): domain Eukaryota; kingdom Metazoa; phylum Chordata; class Aves; order Passeriformes; family Dendrocolaptidae; genus Campylorhamphus; species Campylorhamphus procurvoides. The sequence goes on along the minus strand of WBMV01008303.1, from coordinate 1,049,909 downwards.
GCCAGCATTCTTTTTTCATTACAAAAGACCTAGACCAGCTTGTATTTCAAGTCAGCAGAATTACTTCTGTTTTTTCTTGCACAAGCAGCATCTTTCCAGACTGGAAATACTGAACCTGAAACGGGAAAGGGATAATGTGTAAAATGAAAGAAGTAATGTTCATCATCAAAGAAAATTAGGGCAAACACTGTGATGAGATTACTGTGGGCTATTGCTTGAAGCATATTCACTGAGTGCAGTGTGCCTATAACACTGCATTGCCTTTTGGGGAAAGAAAATGAAATGATGCACAAAGTAGATGATGACCCACAAGATTTCCTGGACTATCTTTTCAGTGTTGCCCCTAATAGACTGTAGGCAAGTTCTTTTTTCATGACCTATAGATAGCAATTGTAATAATTTGCTGATTTTCAGCTTGGCTGTGAAACTTGACCTGCCACTGTTAACAAAATATTTTTACATTCTTGTGGAAAGAGAGTTCAGCTGCATCTTCACTCTGAGCTGCCGATTGCCATGAGGTAGAAGGATTTCTCAAGACAAAGATCACATGATACTTCTTTTTTTTTATGTATTTCCTCACCCCCTCCCAAAGGAAGCAGTTCTGTTGTAGACCTTTAATTCTTGGCAAAAATCACAATCCCTTTCTAGTGAAATCTTAATGTTCAACTTTCTTCATGTGCAGCTTTTTCCTCAGTAGACATTTGTCTTTTAGAAAAATGGTGCAGATTTGCTTTGCTCTCTGCTTTCATTGCATCAGCTATTTTCAGAGCAAAGTTCTCACTAGCCTTAAGCAGGAATTTGCTTGAAGAGTTAAGTCAAGACTGGCACTAACCCATCTGAGAGGAACTTGCTTATGCTCCTCCAAAAACAGAGACCATGTATCTGTACCTTGGGGCTTGGATTAGTAAGTTTGTTCGTGAATTTCTCGGCCTCTGCCAGAGAAGATGCTGGTTGGATAGGATTGGCAGAACAATTTTGCCCCTCATGTTATCTATACATTGGCACAGAGAAACTTCAGAGCCATGACAGCAAAACAACTTGGTGATGAGACTTTCTCAGTTCTTCTGCACTGCTGGCATACAGGTATGAAATCAGCAGGCAGGTAGAAGGGTAAAAGAGCCTCTCTCAGCCTTACGTCTCTCTTTTCGTGGGATATCAAGTGTGCACCACAGTGTTTGATACCCTCAACAGATTTATATCCACATTTATCTCAATAATTTGTCATTTGGCCTCAAGGCTAACTCACAGTATGGTTATTTTAGGGACAGCGTGGGGAAGGTAAATGTGGGCATGATATCCACAGCCCTCTGGATGCAATGCCTGAAATCTCCCGAGTCTGCTGGCCCTTGATCTGGCTGATAGACTGCAACAACACTGCTCCTCTTGGCATCAGCATCTCCCTGCTCAGCGCCAGAGCCCCAGTTCTGTAAACAGATCTCATTCTGGCATATGTTATATTGCCATACAGGCAACACTGCTCGAACTGATTAATAACAAGCAGCTTGATAGGATTTGGGGAGGCACTGAAGTAATTAGTAAGATAAGGCCAGGTTTCTTTGTGCTGCACTTTCATGGTTGACAAAAGCTCTGCCCCTGAAGAGTTTCACTGATAAATCTGTATATAACAATAATAATAATAGCAATAAAAAAAGCTTTTTGCTAAAATGTAAGTTAAATATTCCTTTAGAGAATAAGAGGAAAGGGAGTGTTCAAGCCCTGGTACTGGATGGGAGGCCAGGAGAATGGAAGAGGACAGGAAGCTGTTAGGAAAGGACCTGCTTTTCCTTCCCTGCTGACAGCAAGGTTTGGGATTTCACTTCCAAACAGCTAGCATGGTTCATCTTGGCAGGGCTGACCACTGAGTGCTTGGAGCCTGGGCTGTCTGTGCATCCTCAGGGCACAATGATGTGCTGATTTCCCCTGGCAGGACAGTGAGGTGGGCTGGTGTTTTAAATTGGGCCCTCCTCTGCCCTTCCATGCAGTCACACCCACTTATACTGATCCAGGGATCAACAACATACAGGCTGTGTGGGGCAAGTTTCAGCTTCCACGTAGCTGGCTGTTTAGCTACTGATGGCAGTGGGATGATAAATACTGAATATTCATCTTCTCAGCAGGCATAGTCTCTGTAAGCTGCAGTGAGAAATGATGAGTGTGGGTTTGACTCATACAGAATAAGTGACCAGGTATCAAAATTTAAAAAAAAAAAAAAAAAAAAAGGAAGAGTAAAAGGCTACAAAGTAAAAATATCTTTTAATATTGCTGGAACTTTTAAAATAATCTAATTTATGTGGAACATTCCTCACTAATTGAAGCTGTCTCTTTTTTATTAAATAGAAAGGTTACAAAGAAGTATATTGACGTTTTGAGAGCGGTTCTTCTCAGGAGCACATTGACTGTTATGAATAGGATTTCACATGATGCAAGCCCCTAAATGCCAACAGTGATATGAGGAAACCTGCAGATTCTTGTAATTGTAAATGCAATAGGCAAGGCTTTGGGCTATTGCATCCCCTTTCTGGAGATCATTGCTGTAAAGCTCAAAGTATTGTTTAGCCCTTGGTGTTCTCATTTATTTCCACAGCCTTTTCTGAAAGCACAAGTTTGAAAAATGGAAGTCTTTCAAGAATAATCACTCTCTAAACACTTAATGCTGCTGTGACAGCACTGTCTATCACTCAAGATTTAACTTTGGAAATCCACACAACACAGAAAAAAAAACCCTTTTCCAATTAGCCAAGACTGGAGGCAGATTAGTTCTTGACTGCAGCATTGAGAGATGCCAGGGTGTATATTAATGGACCACAGGAGCTGACTTCTGACCATAATTCTGACTGCATTGGGTGGTGCATAAAATGGAAACAGCAGCTCTCATGCTGAGAGATGCAGGACTAACTAGTTAATGGGAGCTACCCTTGGGTGTATCTGGTAGGTCTTAGTGATCTACAAACCTGTCAAGTGCAAAATATGTCATTCTCACTGATTTATATAGGTGGGGAGGTTGAGGTGTGGAAAGGTTAATAGATTGCCCAAGGTCATGCCATTCTTTTGGCAGACCTCAGAATAGCCCCCATGCCTCTGGCTCTAGTTTTACAAACATGAGCACATGTTCAGGTCTCAGCCAAAAAGCCTCTTGAACAAACTTTTCCCCTGTTTTCGATCTTTGGGACCTGAGTGATGCACACCTTACTGCAAAATTGACAGTCTTTAAAATCTTTTGTAAAATAATTCTCTTCATTAGAGCAAAGAGATGGTTTTCCCCAGTCAGCAGGATTTTGATGTTTAGATCCACGGTGTAGCAAGGCTTGTAGCAGTTCTTGCATCAAGAGTTTAATGTCGCTTTGTTCAGATCTGTAGCACAGACTTGTATCACTTGAGCGCACAGAGTACATTGTTATACTGCTCCATGCCATGTGATCCTGACATTAAAGGACGCAGAATAGAGAAGTAACCAGATGCACACTTCACGGAATTTTACGATCCTGGCTGCCAATAGAGGGATGGGTTTGGTTTCAGGTCTGTGCCGTAGTTCCCTTGCTTTTGGCCAGTTGTCTCTTGAGCTCTCCATCTCCCCCACCTTTTCTCCTGATCTCTTTTTTCACTCTTTCTATCAACAAGCAAAGTTCCATCAGTTCCAACATACTTTTCTAAATTTCCATCTACTTTTCTTTTAGTTTGTAGTCATCCTGTGCTTTCTTTCCTTCAGAGCCTTTTTTTGATCCTAAAACCTCAACTTCTGCCATCTATCTGGCCTATAACCTGACTTCTTCCCTCTGCACTCACAGCCAGCCCTGGGACCCTTCCTCCCATCCTCCCATCCTCTCTGTGCCTTTTTAGCTCCTCACTCTAATTCTTCATAAGTAAGTCCTTCTTATTACCCTACTCTTTTTTGTCCTGAAAATGGCAAAAGACATATTCTCATTGACAGTGTCATATGTGAGAGAGAGCTGAGCAACCACAATGACAGGCATTGCTGCTGGTAGGACATATTTATATTTTATTTAGGCACAAAATATTCTTTCATAAGAATTCAATTTAAAGATTACAGGACATTAAATAACTGAAAAATTTAATCTGATGATAAGGAAATAGAAGATGGATTGAATAAGAGGTAAAGGCTGTAGGGGAAAAAACAAACAAAGGCAATAAACAAACCACAGCATGATGCAGACAGATTGCATACCATCCTTGTGCAGTCCTACTCAAACCCTGTAAAAGAACCATATTCTGGGCCCCTCCTTATTGGACAGATAGATATTACTTGGTTTCTTCCAGATAATGCTTCTAATTGGTCTGTGACTGCTGTTCTGGGATTTTGGAGATATTTTGCATCAGTATTTTGTGGTCAAGGGACATAAAGAACGAGCTGTGGTCTGAGCAAAGCACCAGTTCTGGGAACTCTCTTATTTTAACCCATGTCTGAAACAGACTCTTGTTGCATCCTGGACTAATCACGCAGAGTCAATGTGTTCAGCTTCCTCAGTGCTCTGAGGCAGAGAGAGCTGATCAGACTGCTGCAGAAGGGTATTGCACCAGGACTCATCTGTGTTAAGTGGGATGACACTACAGCTTTGGCTTCTCCTGCTGATTTTGATAGGAAGGGTAGTTAGTTATATTTTGCACCTCTGCTTGCTTCCAAGAAGCTATTGCACTGCTGAGCAAAGATGAGCCTGCAGTCACTGTACCTACTGTGCTGCTTTTTTTAGGACTACTACATTAGAGCCTTGGTGACCAGACAAAAAATAGGGCAGAGCTGAAGCAGCTCCAGGGAAAGGAAGCATCAGGGAGGAGATAATAGCAAAGCAAAGCATAGATTCTAGCTTTTGTATGCCTCAAACTACTGTTTTAACTACTGGGCCAGACTCCCATGCACTCTGAAGCCTCTCTCTTTTTCTTAGGAATGCAGGGACAAGGATTGAATTAAATTATTGGCTGTCAGTAGACTATAAGACACTAGGCCAGTGATACTTTGTGTTTGATTTCTTTTTTTTTTTTTTAACTGAAGTCATAAGCAGTTTTATAGTCATGAAAGATGTGGATAATGCACTTCAGATAGTTTACTGAATGGATATAAATAACATAAACTGCACAAGTTCTGCTTGTATAAAATTGGAAAGACCAACTCAAACTGCACAAGGACCTGGTCTGTGTGCTCTCCTTAGTTTCCTGAAATAGAAAATATCAGGAAGGATGCCAGATCAAAGAGAATTTTGGGGTGTGAATTTGATTACTGCAGGCTGAACTATGATATATGTCATACAAAACCATACAGGCAGTGCAGTTTCCACTAAATTGCTTGTAGATGGATCTGATGAGTGGACAGGAACATTCAGATATTTTTTACTCACCTCTGAGATAGGGAAACCCACTTTTAAATATTTTATTTTACATAATTAACAGTACCTATACTGGCTTTAAATATTACAGTTTCTCAGACAACCCATCCAGCATTTGCCTGCTACATTTTCCTTCAAGTTACTACTTGAGATTTAATTGCAGCAGTCAGTCTGTGGACAGAGTACAGGAAATATATTCAGGTTGGTTCTCACTAGAAAAAGGAACAGCCTCTTTCCCAGTGCTAGGGATGCACACAGAAATAACAGTCTAAATAACAGAGTGATGCTCCTTCAATGCCAAGGAGAATAAAAGAAGAGCACAGTTGCTAGGAAAAGAAACTGTAATGATACTGAAGGCATAAAAGTGTAGTCTAAGGTCAGACCATTAGTTGTTGAGCAGTGTGGATCTTATTAACAATATTTTATAGCAGATAATATGCATGTCAGTATTGTCAGCTGATTATAAATATTGGCTTCCAACTGCTATTCAAAACTAGTATGTTCAAGTCACCCCTAAATAAGTCCCAGTTAGAACTAGTGACAGGAGGTGATTAGGTTTGGACATAAAGATTCCTGCTTTGGGGAAAGGGGATGTGCTGGATGATCTCTCAGGTTCTCTTCCAGTTCTACTTTCCAAGACTCAGTAATGTCAGTGACTTTAAAATGGGAATTTTCTCGAGTTTTTACAACAGTGAGGATGGCATAATATTATTTGTATTTCCCAGGGGTATAACAAGAAGCTAAGTCAAGTAATATCATCAAGGCTTGCTATTCAAATAATGTTAGAGCTCTGAATTTTGCCAGCTTGGGTTAAAAATGAAAAAATTCCCATTTCTTCAGGTGTTATGAAGCTATCCAGTTCACAGGGTTACATGGGAACACTGAAGACAAGGAAATTCTTTTTTTCCCTAAAAGAATCTCCAAATACTGCAAATAATGCAACAAAAATCACCACCATTGTAGTCCATGAAGCAAATCTGTTGAGATTCTTGTTAATGAAGTACTAAAGTGTATGTTTTTGTATCTAACATCTACCAAGGGATAGTGAGGGTTTGGCTCAGCAGACTTTGCTTCACAATTACTCGGATGGTCTGAACAGTGAGCTCTGCCTGCCTGTGGAGGTGCTCTGAGCACTCACCTGCCCAGGTTTAAGGCAGATTTTCTTAGGCCAGTATTGCCCTGTGAGGGCAGGTAAAACCAGAGAGGATTGAACCCCAAAACTGAGGTGTATTACCCATCACTGTAGCAGTTTTTAACCCTGCCAAGAGAGGTAGCCCAGAAGAGGGGCATGAAAGTTGCACTCCAGCTGAGATCCCTCTTGTGCTGTTCCTCCATGCACACACTGGTTTTCCTCAGATTTCCACATGCCCTGCTGCAGCACTCCAGGTCTCCCTGCTTCCTGCCAAGCCTTGTCCCATAGCCAGCTCCCAGACAGCAGCATCCATGAGGCCATGTTCCTGCAGGAAGGCCTTGACAAACTAATACAATAATGGCCAAGGAACACATCATTTTCCAACAGTTCAAGGGAGAGCGAGCAGTAATGGGACCTGTTAATGGCTGTTTGAGTGGAACTTCATCAGGGAAGTGGGAGAGAAGGAAACTGCTTGATCTGAGCTGATTTGCAGACACGGGCCAAGTGTTGTCCATGGGCTGCATGTCCACAGAGCCCTGGGCTGAAATGTCTTCATGCCTTGGAGACAATCACAACGTGAGCTTTGCACCTTCACCTCAGCCTGCGAAGTCACATCCAGACAATGCATACTGGGATTTGGGCTTTATTCAGAATGAGAGTCCCTGCCCAGCTTTCAGCAAGTCTCTCCATTCATCACCAGCACTGCTCCTCAGACAGCTGCAGCAGAGCAGTGTGTAGCCTGCTCTTGTCAGCCACTCAGAAATGCACAATTGTGAAAGTACAGTTATCGATAAAAACTCCATAACTGAGCATATGTGGAAAGATGTCATAACCCCTTTGGAGGGAATCTGCAGAAAGTTTAGTGGTGCAAGAAAGATCAATGTCTGAGAGACAGAAACTGAGTAGAGTTGTTTTAAGAAGGATGGTGATGATGACTAAATAAACAAGCGCAAACATGCACAACAGATGAAGGTGTCACTGGCTTTTCGTTGTTGCTGTTCAGGAACACCAGTTGGGATCAGGATGCTCTGAACTCAGCTCTGCAGGCTGTCCTTGCCCTGATGAGTTTACAAGCTGAGAAATCAGGTTCATGCTGACTATGTTTAAAAAATGTGGACCTCAGAAATTACCAGGTTCAAATAATTTGCATTCCAGTGGGCTAAGGGAGCTCCCAACTTGCTGGATGCTGTCACCAAATTCTTCCTTCCTGCAGTATCAGTAATTGGCATAAGCCATCTACAATAGAATATTTGCATTTCTTGAGTGGCAGCAGAATTTTTCATCATTAGGCCTTTTAACAACACTTCTGCTAGTTCTCTATGATGGCTTCTAACTGTGCTAATAAGCAGATAGTGTGCAATGTGAAATATTTCAGACACAGAGTAGACAAGGGGCAGCAGACCAGCCAGTGTGAGTGTAATGTTCTGTGTTGCTAGCAACTTGTTCATGTTAGAAGATGTCTCATGTGAACCCAGCTTTAAAACAAAACAAGTTATCAACCATGTAAGCATCAACAGCTTCAATATTTGACAACATTATGAGGACTGACTAAACATTAGGACTATGGTTTCAAACCAGGGTGGCAGCATTCACTGAATACAAATATTCCTGGTTTACTCTCCTGTGAGAGGAGGGCTGAGCCCTGTTGAGCTTATTAAAAAAGACAGTTTGATGGAATAGGCTAAAATAGCAAGATTTATAAATAAAAGAATATCAAGAGAACTGTACATAAAACAGCCCAGACCAAACTAACATAATTACTCTGTATGGTGAGGTCAGTAAGAGAGCTAATAAAATAAATGTGGATGATATTTCTATCTATTTAGATATTTGAAAGCTGTCAGTAAAAATCTCCTTTCAAAGAACTGGACTCTTTGATTGCTCAAGCTGCATAAGAAGGTCCCATGTGTTGAAACAGAGATGAGCAATGAGGAGGTTGTTCTTCAGACCACCAAGTTCTTACAGGGATTGGTCATTTGCAAAGACACTCAGCATAGTTTCCCAGCTCCCCAGTGACTAAGAGCAAGGCTGCGTGCAGAGGGAGGTAACATGGGAAAATGTGAAAGGAAGCCCTTGAAAATCCCAAGGTCACACAGCTGGCAGTGTTTGGAGAAGGCATGGAATATTCTAGCACTCTCTGGGGCTTTGGGATCCTTGTTGGCAGGAACTAGAGCAGCACATGTAAAGAAGAAAATGTATTTCTGTGAATGTTTAGCCACAATGTTGTGAAGCCTAACTAAGCCTTGTGTGCAACCTTTCATATTCCCTTTGGTTCATTAATTTAGAAAACTTGGACACAGACAGCAGGAGGGGCAATTTGCCCAGGGTAAGGGGGTGAGTGCAAACACTCAGGCATCACTTGAGTCTGTGCCACCAGCTTTTCTCCTGCTGGTGCCTTCTGCTGGCATGTTTTACTTTGCAGCTGGGAGCAGGGGATAGGAACATGCACACAACTCAGCTGACTTGCAGGGATTTGTTTAGTCTCCATAACCTTTATTTTGGAGTAAGAGCATGCGTGCACAGTATTGAACAAGAATGCCCTGCTTCCTAAACAGCTCCATGCTTATATAAGCCACAAAACTGGACAGGATTTAAAAACAGATAGTCTCCCTGATATATCAGCATTCCTGTAGAGCTGCCAGCTGAGATTGGGACATAGTAGACCTCCAATTCATTTCCAGTTGGCTAAAACACCCTTTAGATAGAAATGACTTTCACACCAAAATTAACCTGGGCTGGTTTCAGACCAATATTTTAAAGGCATACAGATTTTCTACTACCCTTTGAATCATCCAGTCCCCCAACAGGGAACTTTAATGCCAGTGCAGCATCTGCTGCGGAATATTTATATTCAGGGCTTCCTGTGTGAAGCTCTGGATGGATGTGATTATTGAATGTGTTGGGTAAAGGACAGTTTACTGCCTGGGTTTTATTTCCAGCTATTTTGTATTTCTATGCAAGGAGCTTATGTGCCATGTTGTAAATGGCTGGTTTTCTTGTATGATGTCTCTTTTTTTCCCCTCATTCTCTTAATGGGCTTCTCACTGAAACTGACGTTTCAGCAGCATTGCCATTATTAGTTATGATGCCAGCAAATGGAGGTCTCAGTAGTGGGTGAAATTTAAATTAGGTTGGAAGAGCATTCAAATAATTCAGCGCTTTACTTTCACTTGGTAGTTCAGCTTGCACAGTGTATAATTTAGTTATTCACATTTTAGTTACTGTGTTGATGTTGTTTAGCAAAGACCTTGTTTTGCCTGGGACCCAACTACAGCTCTCACCCAGTCTAATGTTGTTTACTGTAGCTACCATAAAACCAGTGTTTTGTTCTCTGGGTTCCTGTTTGATGTTATAAGCCAAGTCACACTAGCTAGTGTAGGAATCATTTCCATTTTGCTTTATACTGCTCACATGAAAAACATCTAGCAGTGGAAAAGGATCTTTTTCTGGGCATAAATGATAGCTGTGCTTTGCTCTGTTGGGAGTTTGTAGTAGTAGAGTGTCTCAGATAGGGCTTTACTTTTCATTCCAAAGAGGTATCCCAAACTGTAGTGATTGATTTGAAACAGGATACAAAATACTAAGCAATCAAAATCCGTGTTATGAAGAAATTGCAAAGTTTGCATCTTTCCCTTGGACTTCTTCAGTTGTCCTATGAAAAATCCTGACTGTGAAGTTCTCATAACTAAGGGTTCTATGAATCTTGGTGAGTATCTCCTAGTAAAGAGTAAGCTTAGTAGTAAATATTAGTCCGCATTGTTTAGAGGCACCAGCACTCTAAGTTTTTATTTCCAGATATTGACAGTAACTGCATTGATTTCATCATGTATAATGAAGACATATTAGCATTATCCCAGGCCAACCTGGGACAAGTTCCACTCAGATGCTGGCTTTGTCAGACCCAGTTGGCTCCCATCAGTGCCACATCTGCCTTACATGTGTGCCAGGGGTTTCATCCAAGACCCTGCATAGCTGAGCCAGCCAACACAGTCTGGTGGCAGCCTGAAGCTGCAGCAGGCTCTGGCCCTGGGGCTGGTGACCTGAGTGCAGGAGCGGGCTCAGTTCTTCTCATAAGGAGATGCCACCACAACACGATGTAGTGTCACCACATCTCTTGGTGCTGTCATGGCATGATGATGTTAATTCATGACGTGGCTGAGCAGAGCCTGTTGATCATGATGGAGAAATATCTCAGGAGAATGCCCAGTTGTCTCCATGTGTGCATTACATCCTTCTGTCAGGTTTGAGATTTGCCTGGATATGGATATTAGAGTATACTCTTTATGTACACATGGGAAACAGAGATTGAAAATAATTGAGCCCAAATGATCCGGTCACTCACCTTGGCATTCAGTCCCAGGTGTCCTCTTATCTGAACAGAAGCTTTTAAACAGAAAAATTAAATACCATGGGCCTGGTTACTCTTTTATGTGTGTGTAAATCAGAATGAATTCCAGGGAGTTCAGTAATAGGTAGAGCATCTGTCTGCATGAGCAGAATCCCACTCCTGAAACACTGTATAGATAGGTTTCAACCTTTACATTAGCACAAAAGATATCCCAAGCTATTAATAGGATGCATTTCATTTTTGCCCAATAGCCTAATTAAGAGCTAACTCACACTTGAGGAGGAAAGGAAGCAATTTGATTTATGGTACCTCATGTGATTAAATCACCAGGGAAGAGAAAGACAGATTGGAGATGGAAGGGGGGAGTTTTAAAATATATAATTTGTGAAGAATGGACTCTTTCTTCTTACAACCCTTTTGCCCCTGTGTTCATAGCTTAAAGAGGATTCAGTGACTTTTATTTATTTGCCTAAACTACTGATTTTTCATCTTGCAGGGTGGCTTCAAAATCCAATGTGAACTTTTTAAGGCACCTAATGATCCATTCTATTATCCCCCAGGACAAGTCTAGTTCCAGTGATTTCATGGGGAACTGATTCGGAAAATACCCTTTTTCTCTTTTGCCGTCTCCTAGGCCCCTGAATCATGTTGATATCTGGATACCTCTTTTCTTTGCAACAGTATGGCGGTAGCCACAGTCAGCAAACAGACCTGGGGTGAGGGTTGATTGAGGAAAGAGATTCACACTGTGTGTAGCCCAAGCAAAGTACCTATGGAACAGCTCAATTTCTGTGCCAAAGATGAGATCTCATTGTCAGGTGGCTTAAAAAGCAGTTCAGATGCACAGGATTCCTGGCCCTTCTATCTAAGCATATAATACTGCCATTTTTAAAAAAGCCCTCCTTATTGATTTCCATTTTGTGATAAACATGCTTACAAACTTAGACAGACTTGAGAAACTGTAAGCCAATACTTACAGAAAGTATGACGGGGCTTATAAAAGAGTGCTCCCAGATATTGCTGTTGAACTAATAAAGAGGCAGTTCAGGAAGTAATAAAGTATTGCAACCTTTGGCCATCAACCTCAGTTTCACACACGTGAACCTTCGTTCATGAATCGTGTCACACCATAACAGTGATGCTTTTCATCTGTGCATCTCAGTGCTTTGGAGATGTCTAAACGTTTTACTGACTGGAAAATTGTGGCACTGTGAAACCAAGGGATTTGCTCAAGGAAACACAGATAATTTCTCATATAATTAGGGCTAGAAATAAAGTCTCCTGATACTCTTAGCTTAACCACTAGACCTATTATCTCTCATAGCCTAGTGCAGAGAAAATACCACAGCAGAACTGCTGCATCCATTCTTCCTAAAACAGCACTGCCAGAGCCCAGTCCTATTCTGCACCTGTCTAGTCCTTCTCTACAGGATCAAAGATGGAATGGAATTTGAAATACTCTTTCTTTTTCAAACCCAGCTTTTCTCCCCTTTATTGCACTACAAGCCAAAGGGAGCTCAGGCTGGTTTGAAGGCAAAGATATGTCAATCACACTGAAAACTCCACTCAGAATCCTGGGATTCTGCTTTCCTGAATCCCAGGCAGGACAGGATATTGCTGCCCCATTGCAGGAATGATTTGGCACATGGCATATGAAAAGGGTCTAGATTCTGCAAAAAGAAGATTGACACCAAAGCAGAGAACCCTAAAGCCTTCACTAAACTATGAGTCTGGCATCTTCAAGGACTGTACGAAATAGGTGGTTGCCTCAGCTGAGAAGTGGCCATTTTGGCAAGGTGAGAGACATCAAGAAAGAAAATAATTATCTGTCTAAAGGAAAGTAGTAAATGTATTCCCACCTGAATGCTTATTTGTTTTTTTCAAATTTTTCCACGTCCATGACCTTTACTTTCATTGCTGGCATCATTAGTTCATTTTGCCTGTGTCCAGCACGAGGCACTCCCGTCAGTTTGATGCATTGGTGCTGTTACCCCGTGGCTGTGGTGGCGTGGGCTCTGGAGAGGGAAGGTGTGATGGGGCTGTGCTCATTTACAGTGCATATCACTGGAGTGCTTTGCCTGCAGCAGTCAGGTGGCACCCAGTGAAAGGTGGAATGGTTTTAGGGGGCAAGAGAAGCAGCTGAGATAGTTAAACATGGAACACACTCACCCACTCTGTGTTGATAACCTGCGTTTGGCTTTATCTTTGCATGTCTCTTTTATGCCCCCCTTACTCTGGACATGGGAGGGCCTGATTCACCTCTGTTCTCACTGGCCTCTTTGCTGCACTTGACACTTTTGTCCTGCCAAGCACTTGCTACATTAAGGCCATGGGCTTGCATGAGTCATGAGCTACCTTGGCCATAATTCAGGAAGCTGTGGCAGATGCCTGTCTTCTGGGAACATGTCATAGCCACCCACAGCTCACAGAAGAATTAACCCTGGGAGATGCATGCAATTGCACAAGAGATATGTGCAGTGCATCTCCTCCAGCTGTAATAATGTCCAGCATCTCCTTGGGAGGACACACCTCTCTTTGGGGTCCTTGTTTAGCCCACATTGCAAAGTGTTCTTCAGAGGTAATCTGACCAGTTTTCTCCTTAGAATAGTAACACAGAACATCATGACAATATGTTGTTGCTGCCCAGTTTCCTGCACACACACATCCTTGAGTTTGGAAATGAGGTGCTCCTTGATCTCTGATTTTTCAGTGCTTGCTGTAGCTATCTGCTTGTGCTGTAACACTAACGGGGATGAACAGGGCAGAGATGTTTTCCTGTCATTTTGGAATAGCCTGATTGTTAGCACTGAGAAGATCAAAATGACACATGAAGACAGAGACTCTTGCTTTAAAGGAGTATTTCAAATGTGGGAACAGAGAGGAGTGGAGAGATGTAATGTTGGGGAGGAGAGAGAAAAAGGGAGAGAGAATTTGGCTTCGTAGAGTCAGGGAGATTGCAGGAAAGATCCAGGGGATTTGAGGGAAGACAGCACTATCACCTCATCTTTGGACTAAAGAGCTCAGTAGGGCAGGTGAGAAAAGAGAAGGAAAGATGAGTAATTGGATGGTGGATGCAGGGGGTGAGGAGACAGCTACAGAGAGGAAAAAAAGAGGAAAAAGAAAGTATCTTAAAATAGCAAAGAATTCACCCAATTTAGTTTATATCCCAGTATCAGGAGGATTATGCTGCTTTGACTCCTCCAGGATAAGCAGCACTATAGATTTGGATCCATCAAACACTGGATGTTTAGGGGCCACCTGTATGTGGCCAGAAAAGAAGGCCATGGTCATATCAGAATATGTCAATGATACTAAAATATGCATGGTGAAAAAGAAAGCAAGCTGGCTTGTATATAGGGAACAGCTGTGCAGGAACTGTCTTTATAGCACTGTAGAGAAACACCAAGGCCTCTCTTTGGGAATGCAAAGGATCTGCTCTGTCATCCCATGAACAGAGGCATGTTCTGATTTAGGGCTACTGCAGTTCTGCCTTGATGCTTACCACTTCCACCTCGAGGGGAAAAAAACAAGTGCCAGAATGATTTAAAGACAGTGTATCAACCCACACTGCTGCAGGCCTGCTTTCCACATTTTGTTGCTTTTATAGTTTTAGCTCTTGTTCCAAGAGAAGGACTTCTGTGTGCGTGTGTCTGTGTTTGTGTTTCCTTCCAAAATTCACACATGAAATCAATGACTGAAAATCTTAAGGAAGACATTAGTAGAAATTCTCAGAACCTTGTGAAGCATAGTAACTCTCTGACCTTCCCCCCACAAATAAGGCAACACTTTGTAGGGAAAATTTTCTTGTCTAGCTTGATTTTTTTGTGTCACTTTTCCTTCAATCATTTTCATTCCAGCCAAATGCAGAAGGGGGAAGATGGTCTGGAATATGAGGCACACCACTTCAGAATGGCAAGACCTTTGTTCAGCTCCTCCTTTGCTACAAATGTTTGATATTAGGAAAATCACTTCAGGTGCCCCATATCTCAGCTTTCCAACTGCAATGTGGGAATTACACTTGTCGCTATCTCGGAAGTGGTGGGAAGATAAATCTGTTCGAGGCTGCGAGATGCTCAGACATTATGGTGTGGAGATGAGCGTTAGGCAAATATGCAAACTGAGGGCCCCCAGATCCCTTTGCATGGATTTCATTCAGACCCCTATGTCTGACAAACAAGTATCACATTCACAACCCCAAGGGAGGAGCCACAAGTCCTGATTTCTGAGCGGGGCTTTAAACCAATGTGGAAGCTTAAGATGAAGGCTGTAGTGTGACAGTAAAAGAATTTTGCTTTATGGGCAAAGAAGCAAAAGAAGCACAGAGCAGTGCCAATGTCTTTATTTGAAAAACTCCCTGAGACATTGCTAAAACAGATTTTCTGTGAAATCTGTTGCATTCACAACTACAGAATGTTATGATCTAGCACAAAAGTTTTTATAGCTACTCAAATATAATAAAGGAATCCCAGGCTCAGGCCTATAAAACCCTTTATAGAAAAGCTCTCCTTTACAGATGTGCTATGTATAATTCCTGAAAATCAGCTATTTCTGCATTAATCGGGCTTTTAAATGTTATGCAGGAATGTTGGTGATACTGTTTTGAAACATTGGTACCTATTTAATTAATGGCTTATTATTTTTTTGGCTTTACAACTAAAACCTAATTACAATATTGTTTAGGGGAAAAGTTTGGAAACACGTGGGTGAAGTTGAAATAATTACCAGTCATGGGTTTAGTTCCAGAGCAAAGTGCTTTTATTTTTTTAATAACGTGCTTCTATATTCAGTCTCCCAGCTATGGTGCAGTGAGCTCTATGCTGTTTCACAAGCTGTAATGTACAATGATGGTCATTACTATTCATAGATTCATACAATTTAAGATTGTAAAGGATGATAAGATGATCTAATCTGACCTCCTGCTTAGCAAAAACCAGACATTTCATCCCGTTACCCTCGTATTGAGCCCAGTAACTTGTGTTTGACAAAATTGGATCTTCCGGAGAGACATCTACTCTTGATGTGAGGAATTCAAAAGGCAAATAATTCCTGGATAGTCCTTCCAGTATTTAATCTTCCTTACAGTAAGAAAACCCTCAATTCTGCACCTTGTTTCTAATTTGAATTTTCTGGCTTTAAATTCTGGCCATTGGTTCTTATAATACATCTTTTTCCACTAGATTAAGAAGCTTTTTAAAAACCCCTGTGTTCTCATGATAAAGGTACTTATATGATCTAATCAAATCACCTTTAGGTGTTTCTCTGAATTTCATAATAAGAAAAATGTATTTATTCTGTAAAAGCACTTACGGGCCCCAATCACAGAGCCAGGCTCTGGGGAA
Organism: Campylorhamphus procurvoides; assembly: GCA_013396655.1. NCBI lineage: Eukaryota > Metazoa > Chordata > Aves > Passeriformes > Dendrocolaptidae > Campylorhamphus > Campylorhamphus procurvoides. The sequence goes on along the minus strand of WBMV01008303.1, from coordinate 1,033,754 downwards.
TTGACAGATTTTAGGAAAGTGGGGTTCATTTCCTCTCTGTCACAGATTTCTGGTGTGTCCTTGGTCATGTCACTCAGCTCCCTTATTTCTTGCATGCTCATCTACAAGAGGAACCACTATGAGTGTATATACATATATATTTATGTGTGTGTGTGTATAAATATATCCATATATATATATATATGTACCACAGGTATATATTCCTCCACTGTAAAGTGCTGGGGGAACAGTATTAGTTGCTGTGCTGAGCACAGTGGAAGCACTTAACAAGGTGGCAATGATTTAGGAATCACTGTCCAACTAAATGAAAAAAAAATCTCATGTTAGATATGGGTCAAGGTTGAGTGTCTCCTGCAGCGAACTCCGAAACAAGTGCTGATTACTGTTGTGCAGTAACCATGTTTTAAATTAAAGCAATAGTGAGGTGTGACTACATTAGGTAACTGAGTGCAATGCTGTGTGACTTGATATGATGCTGACCTCAGCTATTCCACCTCACATAATGCAGAAGTATCATTTGGATCCCAAAGATAAATGATTCAATGACAGATGACTTGGACTTGAGCTACACTGACTGACTGAATGCTACCATTTTTATTTTTTACCGTATCAGGTCTGTACCTTGAGCACAGGTACAGGTAAAAGCTGGAAGAAAATGCTGTTTTCAGCTGTCCCACCAGTCTCCAAAGCGATTGTGGGACTACATCCCATTTTACATATTGGCCCATCAGCCCTTTGGCAATGAGTCTGGGTCTTTACAGAGCTAGAAAAGTTTACAGTCCTGGGTAGGACTTTGCATCCCTGTACTGAAGACAAAAAAAAGGAAAAAAATTGTTAACAGGCAAATTCCAATTGCACTTCCAGAGCTGACCTCTGGTTATGCCCAAGGCTTCTCTAAGTGGGATTATCACCCAGAGAGATTGTGAGACTTGCCGGTTTGAGACTGTCTAGAAAACATACACAATGCAAAATGATAGTGTTGAAGGAATTAATTCCAGTTGTAGACTCAGACCAAGCCTTTGCCTTGGCATGACATCAGTTTGGGCAAAGAACCTGTATGCTTCTCTAAATGTATGCTCTATGGACTCCATAATGTCAGGGCAGCATAGAACCTGAAACATACCACTAAGTGCCCCTTGGAGACAGGTGGGAAAGGATTTTGGAATAGCTTGTTTCTCATTCCTGTCCATGGTGGAATCCTCAGGACAACTCTTTACTCTTACTTGCAGGTTCCTACTTGCTCTGGCTCAAAACCTGCCAACACCCGTGGTGCTGTTTCCTTTCTCTTTGGGCTGTTAAACATGATGTGGCTTTCCATGACTTGTGGTAAGTGCAACAGTTACTTCTTGTGTTTTTATTAATCTTAAATGCGTTGTTTTCTCCTCTTTCTGAAGCACTGACATCTGGCATCAAGCAACCCTATACATCATTAGCTGAGGAGCTCAGGTTTAAGAACCCGGAATAAGAACAAACCTCTGAAGTCAGGATGTATAATAGCTATTATCATTTGCTCACTCTTAATTACCTCTTCCCCTTATTTGTCTCTCTTTAATTGAATGCTAGCAACATTTTCTAAACTCTCACTCAGCAACTGATTTGTCAAACTGTAGATAGCATTTGCTCCTGTTAGAGGCAGGTGTTTAGCCATGGAGGGCAAGACTGCACTAGTAAATACAAAAGTGGGGATCTGGACTAATTCCATGGAAGTGCTTCGTGTTTAAACTGACAGATTTGTTCTGCTGAACTACCATCATGTACCAAGCCAGGTGTTTGCGCCCAATCTGCCTAAAGCTGAAGGCTGTGTCCTGGGACCTTGACTCCCCTTCATGAGGGATCCCATGGAGAGCTGTGCCCTCTTAGGCTTGTTGGAATCTCAGTTGCCCATCAGATATGCAGAAGCAGCAGTGCTTCACTGTAAAATGCTGAGGGAGAAAGGAGTAGCCTCACCAATCCCTCTCTGCCACTCGGTCTGCACAGAGGGGATGTGCTTTACTAGGACAGCATGTATGATTGTCCCTGCTCTCCAAGGTCCTGCATGAAAGCAGAGGCTTGGGAAGGCTGAACTTTGTTTACCTAAAGGGGTAAGGAAAGAAACATCCATGCAGCAGTTACTTAGTGAAAGGCTCACATTTTTCCTGAGAAACAATCAGTCAGGAGAGGGTTAAACTCACACCTTCTCTAGCATTCACCTGCATTTGCAAATAAATCAGACATAAGAACAACTTAGACAACCTCCTCCTACATGGCTTCTCCACTAAAAGACGTGGGAGAGCGGCAGTGGTGCTGCTTGTTTTGCTGCAGCCCTGTCGGCATTTCAGGTATTGTGTTGAATTTCACAGGGTCCTGTGTAGATTATGGTGCTTTCACTGCAATGTTTGGCTGATTCACACTTGCTCTGGGAACCTACACTGATATATCACAAGCTGTTCTGCAGGGGGTGGCTTGAGCTCCACGTTCAAGCCCACGTTTCTGGCTTGGTGGTGCTTGGTGCTGCAGGTTAGACAGTGCTTCAAACAGGCCACAGTGTAGCAGCACCTGCTGCAGAAAACGTGGAGGATAATGTGTGTAGCAATGCTGTCTGTCTTGTCATTCTCAACAGAATACCAGGTGGAAGATGACTCCACCGATTTGCTTCCCTCCCTTTTAGGACAGCACTGATTTTGAAAATTGTTGCCATATAAGGTATTTATAATACAGGTTCTGAATGAGACTCTCCCCTAGGCACAGCTTGGAAATGAAACTTGCAGCATTTTAAGGGTGTCAGTTAAAGGAACCCGCTGATAAATCTGAACACATTTGTGCCCCGAGAAAAGGGGGTTGGTTGTGAGGTGACAGGGTTAATCTAGCGTCATGCAACCATGAATGAACACCTTTATTTTTGTGCCATGTATCTTAGCTAATTCCATGATTATGCCCCTGTCATTTAAGACTGTTTCCAAGCAGCTTGCTGCTAACCAGCTTGTCCATGTATGGACCACAGAGATTGCAGCAACAAATACCACATTGTCAGAAGCATTTCAAATAACAAAGAAAAAAAGTTTCATAAAACTAAACCAAAAGAGCCATCTCAGCAGTGCGGGACTGTTCTTTAAAAACAAGGACATATCAGGCAAGGCTTTACTGTTAACAAACCCGAGCAACCACATTTGGAAGTAGTTACTTGACATCTAGATATCTGCTCCTACTGCAAGACCACAAGGTCAACTTGTGTTGTGAAGGATATTGATGTCTGGATCAAAACAAAACAATTGTAAAGATTCTTGAAGACCACACCTCAAAGAAATAAATCCCCTCACCCGTCCAGCGTGTGTTGGGTTGCTGTGCCTGTGGTGGCGAGTTGCTCTGTTCACACACTCAGTTCAGGCACAGGCTGGAGCATCCAGTGCAGAGGCTGCTGCACATGAGATGCATCTGCAATTGTAGAGCAGCCAGCTGCTGGATGCCAGGCATTTGGAAAAGCACTTGTTAGCCGTGGCAATACACACATGTGTCCCTGAGCTTTTCTTACAGGACAGAGGATCAGATTGCATAATGCAGAAAAATCCCATATTATAAAGGGTATCTGGCAATGGCAATATTGCCTCTTAGACCCTGGCTATGCTGTTAGAAAGGTAACATCCCGTGGGCTCCTATCTTGAGTTAAATTGTATCTGTTAGACAGATGCCAACCCAGGTCCTCTGGGAACGAAAGTAGGGATGTAACAGACAACAGAATTTGTCTTTCAAGAGTTGGAAAAGCCAAATTCTACACAATGAAGAGTGTTTGCTATCTGCTGCTGACTCTGCCAGCAAAGGACAAGCTGTTTATCCTATTGTCGCTCTGTTTCCCATGTATACACTAGAGATTATCCACTTACCACTGCTGAAACATACTTGGAGGTTGTAAATTGGAAACTTCTATATGACAGGTCAGTAACTGTGATTTCAGCTGTAATAGCCCATGCAAAACAGGCTTCAACTGTGTGGTAGGGGCAGTAGAAATACAGAATGCAAAACCAGACCATGTAGTGAAAAGTGTGCAAAGAATAGTCCTAGTCTGCATGTGGTGCAGGAGCTAGAGAGGGAATACTGACGTACTTCTTCATAATTTATTGAAGTATTAAGTTACTGTGCCTATTCATTTCTATGTTGACCATATCAGGGTCAGGGTCTGATACTTTTGCAAGTCTAGTTCTCTGGATTCAAGGGTGGGTTCTACTGTTGAGTTCCAACATGAGTTGGGAAAACAACGGTGTTTTTCTACCTCTCTAAAAAACGAATTGTCTCTGAACCAGCTCGAGCTGGAGTTGGAGCACCAAATCCAAGTTGTTCCATTTATACATCAGTGCCCCTTTCTGCATCAAATTCATGATGTGCCTGGATGTGGCCACATGAGTTTAGGTAGCGCTGTCAGCACCTCTGGGATACTGGGAGTCTGGGTCTCTGTTACTCCAAAATGTTTCTTTTACATGTTAGAAACAAAGGGTGGAGGCAATTTCATCCATCGGCAGCAGAAACGCCCCCCTGCAAAGGAGGGCATGAGCACCTCAGCGAAGCAACGGCTCCCAAGAGAAATCCTCTCCCCTTCCCAAGCTGGAAGGCTTTTAAACCTCGTGTTGGAACCCAAACTGCCAGGGGTTCCTGTCCTGCTGTTCCCTGCTGGTGCAGTGGGCTGGACCAATGCGCCTTTGCATTTTTAAAGCGCCGATGCCTGGTTTGTGAAGCTCTTCCTCAAGAGATGTGCCCACATCTGGCCATCTTGCCAATGTCACACCTCTTCTGAAGTTTAAGAGGGCAAGTTTGTGCTACTTAGGCACTGCCTGGCTCCTGAATGAGCAGGTTAGGCTATCCAGGGAGAGCATGTGGACAGGGCTCCTGCCTCTGCCTTTGCGAGCGGTCAATTCTCGTGAAGCTGAGCAGCTTGGGTTCGGGTTTGGGGAAAATGAAATTACGCGATTGCTACCCAGAAGACAGTGGTGCACAATCCAGGCCTCCAAAAGTGCGGTTCAGAAACGCTGGTGGTTTCGGGGCCGCCGTTATTTAATTCCCTTATTTTGAATTTGCAGCCTGCCCTCCTGTCGCGCCCTGGGTCACTCCCCGAAGCCACAGCGTGCTTAAAAAACAATCCCATAGCTGCTGTTATTAAACATAACCGGAGATTCCCATCCGCTGCCGCGTCCCCGGGAGGTGTCCCCGCAGGAGAGTGCGGTCCGCGGGCAGGGACGGCAGTGACAGAGGATGCGGGGGACCCGCGGCCGGGGCAGTGCGGGGTGCGGGGCCGGGACAGTGCGGGGTACGGGGCCGGGATAGTGCGCGGTGTGGGGCCGGGACAGTGCCGAGTGCGGGGTGCGGGGCGGGGACAATACCAGATGTGGAGTGCCGGGCAGTGCCGAGTGCCGGGCAGTGCGGGGTGCGGGG
>WBMV01008303.1:877380-1026913 GCA_013396655.1 Campylorhamphus procurvoides | reverse complement strand
GGAGGCGGGGGGCCGGGGGTCTCCGCCCGCTCCCCGCCGGGGCGAGCGGCCAGACCCGAAGTTGCTGCAAAGCACAAACTTCCCCGGCGGGGGCCGGTCCGCAGGGCGGCTGTCGGAGCCCCGTGTGTGGCGAGAGGGGGGAGAAGAGCCAAAAGGACTTCTGTCTGTCTTTCCCCCCGCCGTCCCCGTTTCAAGCACACAATGTGGTCCCCCCAAACCCGCCGTGCCCACCGGAGTTTGAGCGTAAACTGATAATTGCTGGATAGTTCCACAGGCTATCCGAGCTGCCGGGTCTTCCTCTCTCCCTCCTTCTGGACCGACCGAAATTGGCTGTAATCTATTGAAAGAGAAAGTCGGAAAGCAGCTCATTTGGGTGAGGGGGTGGGGGACTGGAGAGTCGCTGCAGGAAGGATATAAATAGATTTTATTTTTTTTTTAAGAAAGGGAACGTTTTGGAAGTTAACGTTTGGGAATATTTGCTAACACTGTCGGCTCTCTTGCCTGCCGTGATAACCCTTAAGCTTGTCCCCCTCCACACATCCATGTGAAACCTTGCCGAGATGTATTTTAAGAGGCTGTCATCTCCGTTATGAAATGCTGGGGTTTGTTGACACAAAACGGAAAGAAATCCAGACGATTCAAAGTAAAGGCTGACTCTGTGTCCTTACAGTCTGCGTTTCTGAAGGTGGGGGAAAGATTTCAATGACATAGAGTTAATAATAGTAGTGTTGCCCTTAACTTTGTGCTGCCCCAGTGGATGTGCACTGCTTTATGTCACAATTGGCTTGTCATTTGTGATTTGCTTAAGAATAGAAATACATTGTGTGTGTATATATATGTCATCCGGGGGTATTTTTGAAAGCGTTTTAGATTAGTGTCTTTGATCTCAAAGTACATTTTTACAAGCATGTAGTCAGGCCTTCTGAAAAGAAGGCTTATCGGCAGAAGAAACAGTGCTGTTTATTTGGGAGAGCTGTAGCTTACCGTGTTAATATCTGGCTTCACTGAAGGCATGGCTGTTTATTCAGAAATCCTCGCCGTTCAGACAGCTTCTTTCTGGATTCTTTTGGGTTGTGTATCCTTATTTCTAAATATCTTTGACCTCTGGGAGCCAGTGGGTTCCCTTTTCTCGCTGTCACGAAAATAGAGAAATTGTTCAGAAGACCCTGAGAAATGTCTACCTACAGGGGGAGGAGAGGAAAGGGAACATGCCAGTTCTCGTCCAAGTACCACAGCCTTACGGCCTGATCCAGCCTTGCTCTCACATGAACAATCTTTGCTTCCATGAGGATTCCTGTGGAAGCAAAGGGGATTATGTACGCAGTGAAGTACGGATAAAGTTTGTGGGATGTTTTTGATATTTCAGCAGCTTTTCATGGATTGTAAGTTGTTGCTTTCTCTTCTTAAATTCAGAACACAAAATCATATTATAGAATAAATGTCTTCTGGGTACCAGTTTGTGAGTCAAAACTGTGTTTTCTTTCTAACTGCAGAAAGAAGAAGGTTCCTATACAAAGAGAGACATAGAAAGGCATATAATTTGTAAATAATGTAGTGGCCTTCCCTCACCCAGATCCCTTATTATCTATGTTGTTCTAATAATCAATGCCAGTTTTTAAACCAAAGCAGTTTTTTTCCAATTAACTTGGTGGGGTTTGCTAGGCTGGATTTTGTTAGTTCTCTGCTCTCTCATCGGTGGACTTATTGGAGTGGGCCTGATTCTGCTCTGGGTCAGGCAAGAAGAGCAAAAACTGAATCCACTAGCAAAGATTCATAATTTCCTGCAAATATGAAGGAATGGTCCTGAAAAGACCACTCATTCTCTGTGTGTGTCTCTGGTGGGAATCAATGCTGTCTGGCTGCATCCAGAGAAGAGGCACAGAAGGTACGCAAGACCTCAGCCTGACCTGGCATCCTCTTGCTGGTTTTGTTCCCCTTATGACCTGTTCTGTGAACCCAGAGAAGAGGAGAGTCACGAATGGATATTTGATGATGGTGCACAATTGCTGGGCAGTAGGTTAATGCTGTAACGTGTGGGCTGAAATGCTTGGCGAGTCCTGCCCCAGGGCTGCCACGGTTGTTTTTTGGGAAGGAAATACTTAATGGGAGTAAAGAGTGCAGTGGTAACTGGCACCACAGCTTGAACAACCCTCCTTTAATTGACTGTTCCCCCTACCTAGTTACCTGTTTGCACCTCTCTTGTTTTTAAAGAGGCTGGATATAACTTCAATCTCTTTGGCAGATTTGCCAGTCAGGAGCTGAGTTGAGCTGATGAGATGGGCTGTTAAATTCTTCTTGTTACAAGCCAGTTTTCTCCTACTTTGGACAATGCACCCTTGTGAATGATTCAGAGCATTGATTAGAAACATGTTTGTCTTTGGAGGTTTTCTCTGTAAATCACTGAAGTCATCTTTCACTACCGGACTCTCAAAAATGAGGCTGCTTTTTTAAGCAGCCCCAGAACTGTTTCATTCTGGCAGGCAGCAGACTGAGCAATTACGATATTTTGCCTAAGTAGGGAGAAAGGAGAAAATAAAGAACATTTTTCTCTTCCTTTTTATTTTTGGTTACAATTGTATTAATTATTGTCAGTGTGTTGATTCTTGGTTCTGTCCCTGATAAATCACTGGTGTTCTACATTATCTCTCTCCTCCCGGGTAGCATGGTTTTAATCATCTTATGCTGAGCTAAGGAAAGCTCAGCTCAGCCAGTTGTCCAAAGGGGAATTTCTCATTGAGATTTAAAAAGCAAAATCCCAGATTGGAACAAACCCATTGGGGCGGGCGCGTTAGGTGATGTCCACTGACTGACAAGGCTCCTTTTAGGAATCATCACGTACAAGAATGTGCATCTGTGTGGTCAATGGGATTAATGGCTGTGGAAAGAAAGGCTGTTGGTTGCAGTTAATTTTTCTTTTAAATAGTACACAGAGGGATTCCGGTGGCAGCACGGTAACAACCTCTGCTTGAATTTCTGAGCCATTTGGCATTAGATGATTGAAAGCCTGGTCGGTCCGGGGAGTCCTGCACCTGTATTGCCGTTGCCTCCCGTTAGTGGAGATGGCGTGCATGTGAGTGCTGGGGAATGTGGCTGCAAAGGCTGCTGCTGGGGAGCAGAACAGCCCCCCTCCTCACTTTGCAGCAGGGCTTTTTGTCACTTGGACTTGAAAGAAAATTGCCATCTGCTAGAGGGTGGCGAGCCATTTGCTTCTTGTGAGGAAGCAGGTGTGTGCAGAATTGCTGTGCATCCGCCGGCGAGGCTTGGCTTCCTCGCTGCTCTGCAGGGCATCTCTGACCAGCCAGCCAGAGGAGAGAGGGATGTCTGCAGGGGAAAGTGCCAGCCTGGGATCCAGCATCCAGTGCTGCTTCTCCAGTGGATTTAGCACTTGTAAGATGCAGACAGTTGTTCTGGGCAGCAAGCTGCAGGTGTTACCTGTGTTCCTGTTGGATAGTGAGTAGTGAGGCTCCTGCTTAGAGCAATAAGGCCTAATAGCTTCCCATCCCCACAGGAAGGTGGGCCTGAGGCTGGCTCTTCCACATTAGTTGCTTCTTTGTAGCAGATTTTGATTTGTATTTGTGTCATTTCACCCCAAATGAGGTTAATGATGCTGGTAGTGATGGCACATCTGGGCTAGCAGGGCTTGAAATAAATAACTCTATTAGAACTGGATGCTTTAGGGTTTGCATGATGCCATGTAGAGGAAGCTCTCTGTTCTACTGCCCACCTGCTGTGCAGTCAGAAAATCTCTTCCATTTATGGTTTTGATGCTTGGAAAGTAAACTTGTGAAAAAGGAGCAGAGAAGAAGTGGGGAGATGGCCCTGCTTGTCTTCTGCTGTGCTTAGCTTAGAGAGACAGCTCCCTGGGAGGGCAATCTACCACGAAGAGTGACTGACAGATAATGTTCTGTCCCCGCGAGGGCTGAGCAGCCTCTGTAGCAGTTTGTACCCAGTGGAGGCACAAACACCCAGTGTCTCTGCAGCAGCCCCATGCAGGCTGTGCTCGGTGGTAGAAACCCCTCTGAGATGTGCAGAGGCACCCTGAACTTCCCGGAGGTGAAAGAAGAGCCTTACAGAGAGGAACAAATGTTTTTTAAAAGCCATTTGCAATATTTCCTTGGCATTTAAAACTTTTCTCTCCATTCCTGTTGCCATTCCTGAATGCTTCCTGCTCAGTTCTCACATTGGGAAAGAGCAGGGCATTACCACTTCTTTGCCTGTCTTTGTGACACCTCAACACCATACCCTGCCTGCAGTCATCCCCTTCAAGATTGTGGTTTCAGGAGCTTGAGTTTTTCGGCTGTATACCCTGAGAAATTGTTAATTGAAATTCTCTTGATAATGCGTGTGGGTTCCCACTGAAATCGATAAGGCTCCTGCACACAGACCTGAGGGTAGAAATGGGCTTGTGCTCGGTGTTTGACAGGCAGAGTTCAGCAGCAGCTTTCTTGTAAAGAAGCTTCGTGCGTGCTCTGTGTGTGTGTGTGCAACAGCCTCTAAATGCTGAAGGTGGTTACATAGGGTCTAAATGGAAACCTGAACGTTTATTCTTGATCGAACTTCCTTGTGTTTGGCTTCAAAAGCCGTAAGAAAAACTCTTGAGGGCTTAAGTGCTGGGGCATCTGCACGCTGTAAAATTATACGTGTGCACATGCCATACGTTTCAGATCATGCGTTTTCAGCTAATGAAATACTCCAGTGGGATGAAATTAAAGCAAAAGTCACTACCAAACAAAATACTCGAGTGAAACATTCAGCAAGAATGGACGGTATCTGAACGTTTCAATATTTACTTTTCCAGGAGTCTTTTGAAGATACAGTGTGTTTTGTTAACAAAATTATTTTCCTCTCAGGGGTGTTGGTAGTAGTTTGTTGTTTTAGAGCTGTGCCTGTAGGATAGCCTTCATCCTCAAGTTTGTTATTGCACGGGGAATGAGTTGTACAAATTGTTGTTATCGGAGGCTTAGTTTGTATCAACAAGATATTGGCGTGATTTTCTTCAGGCTGAATCATTTGATCGTTTGGAAAATGCGCGTGGCTTTTCTTCCTAAGTTGTCCTATGACCCTTCCCATTCTGTCTCAGTCATTTACCTTTGGGTCATAAGCATCGTAAGAAATAAAAGGTGTTTACCCAGACCAGAGGATTCATTCTTCTCCCGTAAAGCAGAGTGTTTCTCGCGTTGAGTGAGGCGTGAGTGATCAGGGTGTTTAACCAGATGAGTTTGTGAGGGGTGAAAGGGCTGCGGGGCGAGAGACACAAGGACCTGGATGGCACTCAAAGGACCCGACAAAGGGTGCACCGCCTGTGGTTTCTCTATCTACTCATTAACTCCGTGCAAGGTTGTTGTTATTGCCTGTGATTAGCTCCTTCTCGGTCTGGGGGGACGCTGCAGGAGCTGTTGCACAGCACACCTTTTCCCAGGGCCACGGGAGACTTTCCTGCCTTTCAGGAGTACCAGGATCAAGACTCCTCCCCAGGCTACTGGTTGGGGCTGGGCACTCCAGGGGAGGTAATTGCTGCCAGCAATCAGATTGGGTGCTAAATGGCAGTGTAAACCATCTAATACAATAGCGCTGATGATGACAAAGCCCTGGGCACAGTTGTCAAAACAGAAGGGGTTCTTAGAGAGAAGCCCATCTCTAAGTGCCTTTGCACAGTAACACCACTGATATGCACGGAGTTAAATGCAAGAGGTACAGGATGCAACATCATTTTTAGCTCTGGTGTATGTCAAAATCCCTGACGTTCTTGCAATGAAAAGGAGATCTTTAATAAGAATGCCTCGTCTCCCTCGACCTTGTTCCTTGTCTCACTGTCCTTGAAGGGTGGGGATGGATGAAGGGGACTAGGCTGGAGCTACTTCTGCACCAGTGGGTATCTGTTGTGAATCTCCTGAAGCCCTGGGGGGACTTAGGGTTTCCTTGGATTCTGCTGGTGCCAAAACTGTTCTGCTCTGCCCCACGGTGACACTTGGGGAATTCATGAATCAATATGGGTTGTGCCTACAGTGAGTACGGGTATCACGGTGATACAAAACACTGAGCGATGGATTACAAAAGGCACGTTCATTTACCTGACGAAGGTTGTCTATCTTGAATTATTTATGAGGTTTCACAGCGAGCTAGTAAATTTTGTAAAAGCAATGGAGTCCTGGTAATGTGAGCCTCTTCACTGCAGCTTCCGTAGTGGAGTTGTGCTGAGGAGGTGCAGGAGGTGGAGGATGCAGGAAGAAATAGGCAGCAAGTGGAGGGATAGAGAGACTGCTGTTTTCATGTGCAAATGATGAGGTGTGCAGAGCAATGAAGTGCGAATTAGTTAGATCATGCTGTGCATTGGAGCAAAAATCTGTGTAGTGTTGGAAAGCAACTTATGCTTCAGGGAAGGGTGGGGGGCGGGAAAGATGGGGAGTACAGACACAAGGACAGAGAAGGGCGAAAATCTAATGACCAGAATACTGGCTGCTTCCCATCTATAGGAATGTCATTTGCAGGGGTGGTTTTGTTAAGTATATACTCATTTTGGTGAAGTTTTCTTATCTGAGTTGTACTAAATGAAGGATCAAGCCAGAGCTGGCAAGGCTTTTCTGTGTGGTATTCAGGAACTGGAAGGCTTGCAGGCATGCACAGCACGTGGCTGTGGACCAGAGAGGTTTGCTCAGGATAACCTGGAAGATGTGTCCACAAGAGCATTAAATCAGTGTTATCCAATGAAGAGTGAGGGTAGTAAGAGTTGGAGTCCTGGCAGCAGCGTGCCAGCTTGCTTCAGACCCTGCTGGAACATAATTTCAGAGCTAAAAATCAAAAAATCAGTGATGCAGCAGGCACAGTACAGGTTCACGGTGTGGCTGCTTCTCTGTACCTGATTCGTAGGTAAACAGAGCCTGCCCCATGTGTTTGGGCTTCTGAGCCTCCTGGCCTTGCAAGCAAAGTTAGCCCTTAAATGGTCGAATTGGTGGAAAGAATTGGGAAAGTGTTATATCCATCTCCATTGAAGTGACAAATGAGGATATGATTCTCCTTATAAATACCAATGCCTCTCAACTCATAACAGAGCTGGGTTCTGAAACTTTTGTCACGAGCTGCCAGTTTGCTGTCAGGCTCTGTTTCTTCTTCAGTGAGCACTTAATATTCTGCAGTCCAGAAGAATCCCATATCCAGAGTCTGCATTCACATTAATTCTCCAAATAAAAAAGCAAAACAAGGGGCATGTATCTAAATAATTTTCAGAGCTAACCTTGTATAAGCTACTTACCCATCAAAAATGTATAAAGCTTTCAGTGATGTAATTTCTGTTGAACCAGAGATATTCCTCTATTTAAATTCTCAGAGCTATTAAATTTCATGTAATAATATCTCTGTTGTGGTTTCTATACAGTATGACACAGGGAGGGTCATGAATGCAGTGCCTTGTTTGCATTTCTAACGTATGGTGGGTTTCACAGGCAGATTTTTGGCAGCTGTAACATAAGCCCCAAAATAGAGAGACTTAAGCCAAGCGGAGCGCCTAATGTTCAGCTTTATCAGGTGTTGAAGATTGAGTCAGATTCTGGGCTGTGAGTGGTTGAATGTCTTTTTATTGCTCCATAACGAACTCAGTAGACCCAGGAGGAGCCAAAGTGCCATTTCCTCAAGTCTGAGGTAGTCTTGTAAATTAGAGGTCTCTGCTGAGCGTTCAGTGTAGTGTCACATTCTTGGGATCAGTGTGTGTGGGAAGTATTGCGTGGGCTCATGTGCTTCCCAGTACCTCTGCAGAGAGAGGGATGCCCCTTGCCCAGGTAAAAGTAAGCCTTCTGCAGCAGTGTGTCATGAATACCAGGCGAAAAAAGGATGGAAGAAACAGCATTTAATTATTCAAGGCCTGCAAGCTGAAAAGGGTTTCAGGATGGTGAGCTAGGCATGCGTCAAAGCTTCACGGGCACTCTGCTTTCCCCTCCTCCCCTGCTTGCTCTGGGAAGGAGGGTAGATTACATGAGTATGAAAAAAATCAATATTTTTCTCTTCATGCAGCCCTTAGTTTGTTTTTTTTTTTCCTGTTTTTGTTGGCTAGGAAGTCTTAATAATTGTTGATCAGTGGTCAAACTGATGAGTTTATTTTGCCTCCCACAGATTCAAGAGTACAGACCAAAAGGGACCCCCTCTGTGAACAGGGATTCTTTTCTGCCCTTCCTTGGCCAAGTGCTGGGGGGCTTCTGATAGAGCCATTCCTGGCGTTTGGCTTGTTGGGATGCAGAAGAGTTTGCTGTTGTCAGTCTTGTGTGCTGTACTCTGCTACAGCTGTGTAGGTTTAAAAGCTGAGAATTGCCAAGAAAATTTCCAAGATACTGGGACAAATTCATCCCTGCTATAACCATGCTGTGGGATTATGCTGGGGGTAACTTTCAGGCCTTGTCTTTTAAATATGGTGGTGGTTGTGATTGCTTCTGATGTGACGTTTTATTGTGAGATGGAGAAAAGAAACACATCTAACACATTTACTATCTGCCTATGCTTTGGTCCCAGTTTCTAAATAACCCCATTTAGCACCTGCCCGCCTGTTTGACCCAGCAGCAAAAATGTTCTGTTGGCATTTCTGACATCAAAACCGCCTTTTTACCCATCATCTTAAGGCTAAATTGAACATTTCTGTGTCACTTGCTCCTTGCTATGTTTATTTGTTTTGATCTAGTCTTCACAGAAAAATCTTAACTAGCTGTGTCTCACCCTTACTGCCTGCTAAGTGCTTGGGGCTCTTTTTGGTGTGAAGTGGCTCCTTCCACAGGTGAATTTATACCCTCAATTCCCCCCTGCTTCCCTGTGCTCCCTGCCCAGACACGAGGATGGAGCAGCTGGGTACCAAAGGGCTCTGACAGCCACATTTTGGCACGAGATCTCACTTCAGCACTGTGAGTGCTGAGCTGGCTCCTACCTTTTTCCCTTCTTGCAGCCCTGTGGTGACAGCCCTGCTGGGGCCGTGTTTGCTCGAGCAGGCACAGTGTTCCCAAGCCAGAGGTGAGGATGCATCCCAGGGCTGTGCTCTGCATGGAGCGCTGCCTGTGGCAATGCTGCTGTGTGGGAATCTTTGCTTGCCCTTCTTCTCTTGACACCACTCCAAGTCGAGCCTTGTGCTGAAAGCATTCCTGGTTTGTGCAGTTTATGAATGTGATTATGTGTGCTGAAAGCAGCCTTGCCTTTTTTTTTATTTTGTGAGGGCCACTTAATAAATGTCACTTATTTGGGGACTCTTAGGCAACTGAGTGCACGGTCAGCCACCTTCTCACAGGAAAGTGGCTGCCAGACCCCATCTGTTTCTCTGGAGTCAGAGCTGGCTGGTGGAAGAGTAGGTTTGCCACTTGCCAGAAGAAAAGATGTGCTGTTTTTATGGCAGCTTGTGTAATACTTGACTTTCATTCTTAGTTAAATCTACTTATTGATGTGTTTGGGCCATTTCAGTTGTTATTGGACCTCACTGGGTAACATCAGGGTTCTTGTATGTGAAGTTTTTTTTCAGAGAGCACCAAGCAGCTGCAGAAAGGAAAGGTTTAGTGAATAGTACCTGTCCTTATGGAGGAGTATCAGAGTGATTGCAGTGTGGTGGAATGGAACCTGCTTGGGCTGCAGGTGAGCTGTTCCAGCTGCTGCATTACTTAAGGCCTTGTTGGGGCCACAGGTGGTGCATATACCTGCAGTTTCTCCAATTAACAAAGTATGTTAGATGCAGGGTGCAAGGCCTGGTGCCTCAGGGCTGGGTGGAATTGGTGGCCAGAGTGGCAATTTCATCCCACAGCTGCCAACCTAAAATACTGGCTAAAGCTGCAGTTTGTTGAACTGTTCTGAACTTCTTGAGGTTCACTGCACAAAAGTCCAGATCCCATAACCAAAGCAAGGACTATTCCAAGTATATTGCAGGGGTTTTTGTCTAATTTTCCACATGAAACTAACCTTGCTTCCTCATTTGGCTTGGTTACAGTATTTATTACAATGACGTTCCTTCTCCTCATTTTTTTTCTACTGCCATGATATTGAGATTTAATATTTATCTTCTAATAGTTTCTGAGTAGTGGAGTGCTTGCATTATTGGCAGTGTTGTATAGCTAATCCTGAGCACAGATAGCTGTGAGGAGTCCAGACGGACTTCAGCCCTTAGTGGCATGCTTGTGAGTGAGGAAATTAGCTTGGAAATTGCTGGTTTTTCAAATTGCTTCTGCACTAATCTCACTGTGATACCACAGCTTCTGGCAGCGTGTGGGTTAGCAAGATGCTTGTGGCCGAGAATGAGGGCAGGTTCTCACTTTAGAAGAGTCTCAAAGACCTTGTCTTACACCTTTGCTCTGAGGAGGTTTATACTGAGGAATTTGGCCCATTTTTCCATAGCCAGGCTGTCTCCCAGGTGTTCTCTTATCCCTGATTGACCTTTTGCCCTACTTTCTGTCCACTGTGTGTTAAAGGGTGACCAACCTGTCAGTCTTGGCGAGCATCAGGATCAAAGCTTGTGTGCCTCAGGCTTGTTTCCTGGGGAGACAGATAATTCTTTCATGATGCCCTTGGGATTTCCCCCCTTCTCTCCCACTCCCCACTGCAGTGTGAGCATCTTGTCCTGTTCTCCATCTTCCACTCCTTGTTGAAATTTTGTACGTGCACTTTGCAGTAGCACTTGCACTTACTGCTCATTTTGCTGATGAAACTAAGGCTTCAGAGACTCCAGTATGCCAGTGGTGGAGCAGGAAATATAACCATATTACATAATTACTCCTCTTCTGTTCCTCTGAATGAATCCTTGCTCTTCATTTCGGGGGAAAAATGTTTCTTCGGCTATGGACTAACGAGACATCAGATCCAGCTGCAGTAACAAAAATCATGGGCAGGAGGATTTGTACTCCAGGGACAGTATCTGTCCCTTTGGTGTTGGGAGGGTGGGAACTGTCCTTGTGGATGAAAAGTTTCTCTGAAGGACACTCTTCTCTGGCAAATGGCTGAACATCAAAGCTTGGGCAGTGCTGTTCTCTGTATGGTTAGTCGGAGGGCAGGAGGCCTTGTTGTTGAGTGCTCAGCATGGGGCTTCTGCAAATCAAATGGGTGCCCTCTGCTGCATAAGCCCTATGTTGGCTCCTTGTGCTGAGTAAATTATGCTTAGGCACCTTTCCCAAGAAATGCTCTCTTTAAAATTGCATTTTTGTGCTGATGATGCACCCATTTAGAATTGGACCTCGTGCTCATTGCCTCTTTGTGGCAAGTGCTCACCAGTGGGACCAGTTCCTGGGGAAACTGTAGGGCAGTGGCTCCTGACTGTCCCTCGGATATTTAACCCCTTGGAAGGTACCTGAGATGCCATCTGAACATTTCCTACTCCCTGTGTCTGTCTTGGAGAGAAATTCTGGAGGCCATTAAGCCGGGTAATTTACATGCTTCTTGAGCCTGTGCCTAGGGAAATATATTTCACAGGTAATTTCAAATCTCCTGGCATGTGGAAGAAGTCATTATTCTAAATAGAAAGGGGCTGGTGATGTCACAGGCCCCATTGAGAGGACCACATTAGAGACTGGGATTTTTCTTTCTCACAGAAAAGAGTCCAAGGCATTCTATTCATAGGGGTTTGGGATGTCAGATGTTTTTGGTTTTAATGTTAATATCCATTTAGAAAAGCAGAAGAGAGAGTTATCTTATAATCTTCACATCCAGTTACATGTGAGTGTACTGTGTGTAAGGGCTGGGAGGAAACCTTTGAGGTACCCATAGGTGTGTGAGTTTCCTGCTTTGGTGTTCCAGTGCTGTCTTCCAAGGGCAAACATCAAATTTAGCATCAGGAGGTTGAGTTGCAGTTCTGACTCTGCTCCCAAAAGTCTGTGTGGGTTTGGGACTGCTGCTTCACCTTTGTAGCTCCATTTTTGCCTCCCTGAAAAAGACAGAAATATTTTTGTCAGACATATTAGGAGCATTTGACAGTTCAACATTGATCAGTCCCTTCATAATGATGTTTAATGGGCTGTTGCACTGTCTGCTTTAACTGTGGGATTGCAACAGGGAGGGGATGCGGGTGGCAACTTTGATGGCTGTGAAGCAAGTTGGGGGTGCACTACTGGCTTATCAGCTTGGGACTTCTGGCAAGGAGAGGGACACATCTGTGCTTAGGCTCCAGGAGAGTTTCCCAGGGACCCTTCCCTTTGGAAAGGGAAGAGAGCTTGTTGTGGAGTGGTGTTTTCTTGCAGCAGGGGAAATTCCCATGGTGCTCCAGCCCAGCATCCTCTTTTCATGGGGTTCTCCAGGACAGGAGGGACATTCTTTTTGGTGTGAAAAGCTGGCTACGGCTGAAGATTTGGAAACAGCCTGATAGATCAGTGTCCTGAGCACATTCAGCAAATCCTATAGCACCTTCTGAGTGTCTCCAGTGTGGTTCAGACACCTCCCTTTATACAGACTTGTATCCTTTTCAGAGGCAAGGTGGTATGTATATGCTATTTCCCTGTGGAGGGAGCAGTTTGTCCCAGCTGAACTGGGAGAAGGAGGGAGGAATGACCTGTGAAAGCTGGCAGCTTCATCCATGTTGCTGTAATGCTTTGGGTGATGCAGCAGTGCTGGGACAAAACTGAACTGGGCTTCGTGCTTCCACTCTGCCTCAGAGCTTGTCTGGATGCCACCTTATAGCAAGAGAGGTCTTGCAAACAGCTTTTAGATGTGTATCCCAAAGTAGTGAGGTAATGGCATAAAATGCAGTAAACTGTTATTTATTTTTTTTAATGCTCTCCACCCCCACCCCTTTTTTCTTTCACTGCTGAAAGGGACTAATACAATGAAGAGCTTCTGCAAATGAAGGCAACTGCATTTGAAATAACAGGGTTCTGGGTATTTGGCCGGTGAGAGATGCAATAAGTGAGCATCGCTAAGTGCTTTATAATAACAATGATTACAACGCTCTCTTAGGAGCCAGGAACCTCTCAGGTAGGGGGATGGTGTGGAGAGGGGTTGTTTAAGGTGGGGGATTTAACTAGATAGACACTGAGTGACAGTGATGCCCAGAAACCCCTGAGGAATGTTCCATATGGTGCTGTGAGAGGCTACTCCAGAAACCCCAGGAGACTTGGACTGACATGGTTTGAGGCAGAAGCAATGACAATGGATGCCCCTAAATAGTTCTTGGAGCAGAGGTTAATGATATCTTTTCTTGCTAAGGAGAGAAGCTGTAGACAGAAATCCAGCTGAGGTCTGACTAGTCAGGAGTCCTCTATCAAACTCCTTAACATGTTTTGTCTTTAAGTGATCAGATGCATCGTTTGTACCTGGTCTGTTTCCATTCAGCTGGAATCTGCCGTGGGGAGGGTGGGTGCTGAAAGCAGTTCTCTGATGTCCAGTGGCTGATAAGAGTTTACAGTGTGCTGATTTCAGCTTGACCACCTTTGTGTTTTGCTGCAACTCTCCATAGTAGCGTGACTGTTCCTGGCTCTAGGAGCATCACTGGGTGGAGAACCTTGGGTGAGCAAGGGCACATTGGGCAGCTCTTTCTTGCCAGGGGCTCCAGTCAATCCTTTAGTTCCATTTTGCTGCTATGGTCTCACATCTCCCTCACCCATTAAATAACATGCTAGGGAAATGGGAGATGACTACAATGAATGTATCAAAAACTCCATTCCAGCCATCAGAATGTGCCACTCATTTATCATGCTTTGCCCCACACCTTGACCAGTCTCTACATAAATGACCCAAGCAAGGAGAACTCTTCTGCTTTGTCCACCATCATAGTATTTGCATAGCCAGGACATGGGGATTGTGAACTATCCTAAAGTCTTATAAGAGCCTGCATGAGCCTCTTCGGAGGATGGTCCTGTTATTGCTCAGCAGTGATACAGGAGCATGGAGCAACTCACAGCATCTACTTATCAATCTATTTGCATACGCTTTAGTGGACAGTGTTCTGGTGGCACCAGACAGAAACACCACTGGGACTGTCATCTTTTAGCCATCTAGCCCCGTGTACTCAAGTGACAGCTTCACTGTTTCTCCAAGCTGTGTAAAAAGCTCTCCATTTGCCAATCCCAAGTGCAGGTCCTGCAAGGTGTGGCTGTTTTGTCTTCTCGAGGAGGGTTCAGCTTTCCATCTGGTGATGAGGATTTACTGGAATGAAGATGCAACAAGCGATCCTACTTCTGTCTAGCTCCCAAGAGAGTCATGAATTATACACAGAATAAACAAATAACCTGATATGTCTGTCATTATATCATAAAGGACTTTAATAATTCATGCAGCTTGCAAAATCCTTACTAAGACCTACCCTCCATAACCTTATCTCTGCCATGGGGGATGGGATCTCTTCAGCTTCCACTCAGATTGCATCTGAAAAACAGAAGGAGTCAGCGAGGAGGAAGGTTTTATCATAACACTTCATCTGTATAATGGGTTGCAAAGTGATGTGCAAGAGTTATCAGCCATTGGGGTCTCCAGGGGTGCTGAAAATGACAAGTGGCTGCATTGGGTGAAATTTATGCAGGTAATGTGTGCCATAAAACTGACACCTAGTCACTTATTTATTAATTCATTGTTTCAAGTCTAGATTTGTGACAGGCTTTGAGATTAGAAGCCCAGTTCTAATCCTGTGCGACAGGAGTGCAGAGATGGTGCCAAGAAGCCACAGGTTTCTCTTGCTCATGATGTGCATCAGCAAGTGTGCCGTGGAAATAGAGTTTCAAGATGTAAAACAAGAACATAGCTTTCAAAAAAGCGGGGAGGTAAAGGCATTCTGTTAGCTTGTGCTCTGAAAAAAACAGTTAATTGTTTAGGGGAGAATACTGCTGGTATCACCAGTACAGCTCCAGTACTGGTAGCCATTGCCTTTGGCTTATTGTCTTTGTGTTACAGTCCTGGAGTTGTATGCTGGTGCCTCTGCCACCATCACACGAGAGGTCAGAGTACCTGAGCCACCCATTAAAGTTCCCATTGGCAGGACCATACCCATGGCAGCAGAAACAGTCCCTCTGAATCTCCAGACATGAATCCTGTCACTCATTTATTCCTGTGGTAAGGCCACCAGGTTCATTTTTCTTAAGCAGTTGGTAAGTGGCTGGATTAGACTCCTCACGTAGCAGGGCACTGCTTGCTGAACTTGTTGAACCTAGATGAAAATAGGGTACCATCTCAAGGGGCCTAGTTCTGCTTCTAGCTACAGAAGTATGAGCTGGTGGCAAGGTGCTGAGATCAGATTTACCCCCCTCAGGCTGTGAGGATTAATTCTTGCATGTTTTTAATGTATTTGTGTGTCCTCACATGGAGGTCCTGCCAAATAATGCTCTTAAAATCCAGGTATCCATCACTGAGTGATGGCTTGGAGGTGAACTCTAGGCTGACAAGGATGGGAGGATCTTCACCAATGATGTGGTTCATGGCTGGAAAAGTCTTCTGGAAAAGTGCTCTCCTCTGCCCTTTTATCTGCAGGAGATACCTGCTGTGATTGCTTTGCTGTTTGTTCTTTTCATTGCTGTGTCAATGAGAGGTCGTGCATGTGTTTGATCAGGAGAAATCAGTGCCTGTGTGGGGCCTTTTGCAGCACTGCTGGGCAAATGTACCAACTAACACATTCTCCTTCCTCTGTCTGTGGGCAAATCATCCACCAACAGATTGTGATTTTCCTCAAACCTTCTCTTAGGCTTTAAATTATTCACTGCATTATCCTTTGGCCTCCAGCTCCTTTGCATATCAAATACTCCAAATCAGCTTTTTGTAAAGTTTGAAATTCAAGATATTTTGATTGGACACACAGCTCTCAAAGAATAGTTATCATGGCTCTTTGTCGTACTGGGAGGGTATTTCAAGTAGGGTCCTGCAGGGATCTGCCCTGGACCTGCTTTTATTCAATAGTTTCATTAATAAGTTAAGCAATGGAATGGGAAATATGCTTATAAAATTTGCAGGTGACACTGAGCTAGGAGGGGTTGGATGTACTTTGGAAGGCATTATCAGAATTCAAAATGATCTAGAAAAATTGAACGGCGAGCTGGGTATCAGCAAAATGAAATTCAGTGAAAACAAATGCAAAGTGATGCACTTAAAAGGGAGAAATCAAATGTACAAATACAGAACAAAGAACATCTGTCTGGGTAGCAGTGTGGGGAAAAAAGATCTTGAGAGTTATCGTGGATGACTTGGAGTCAACAAAGTGCTGTCGTAGCAGAAGGGCACATTTATTCTGCAGTGTTCAGGAGTTTCTTGGACAAGACTGGGGAGGTGATGTTTTCCTCCTCATACAGCACTGGGTTTGGCTTCTCTTGGAGTACCTGACCTCACTTCTTGGCATGAGCCTTTGGAGATGTGAAGAAACTGTGGAGGATCCAGACAAGGAGAATAGAATGAAATATTTAGAAAACAGTGCAAAATAGGGAAAGCTGGGAAAAGCTGACTTTGCCCTTCTGTTCTTTATTTTTCTACTCCAAAGGATACAGCAGAATAATGGTCTTCCAGTTCTTAGGAGTTTGTCATAAGAATTTTTCAGTGTCTGCTATAGGTGGGATTAGTGGGAAGAGGGAATCGAGATTTAGGGTGGATAAGAAGGGAACTTTTTCACCATGTGGTAAAAAATTGAACTGGGAAAAGGTACTGTGGGGATCTTGGGTTCACCTTCAGCAGAGGATTTAAAGAACAGATTAGACAATACTTCATGCAGAGGGTTCAGGTGTTTAGATGTCTCAGTGGAACTAATAGTGGAAGAGGAATTCCTTAAGCCCTTGCCATCTTGCATATCTATGACTGACTGAACACCTACTGCCTGTTCTGTTTTTAGGTGGAGTTAGACCTAAAATGGTAGAAATCATATTTAAGGAACAATTTTCCTATTGTCCTAAATGTCAGTGATGACAAGTTGGTGGTTACTGTTGGTTTTCCCACAGGTACCCACAAGTATATTTGTGCTTAAGAGCTGTTAATGAAACACAATTTTTTGTGTGTAATTGCCAGACTATTTCCCCCTCACTTTTTGTTCAACTCTGTCTATCCTGCAGATTGAGAAAGCTCCACAGTTGTCCTTTTAATTGCATTGTAATACTTGTTGGGATGTCAAACTGGGATCAAGATGGATCGGGTAGGGGGTTGAGAAGACAGGACACAGAAACAGGCACAGAAAGTTCGTGTTTGAATTGAGGAGGACAAAGTAATGTGGTGATAGAACTGAAGGTAGAGACATCCCCTTCCTGGTTCTCAAAGATCTTCTTTAGGGTATAGTTAATATTCATTTGTCCCGTCCTTCCCTCCTATAATAGTGTCAAAGATGCTTTTTTATTACAGGGAAGGCCAGATGGTGGAGGTGAATAATGTCTTGACAAATATTAAGAAAAGACTAGTCCAGCAGGCAAATTTTTCCCACCCTTCCTTTATATAAACACCTGGGTACATACTTTAAATTAAAACAGAGTCATAAACCAACAGTGTGGGAGGCTTGATAATGTCTGGAAGCACGGTCAGTGATTATTTGGTCATTGAGAAAGAAACAGGTGCTCTCTGTACGTTGTGTCTTCAGGGGGGGCGGAAAAAAAGGCTACTTGTTTTTCCTTGATGGACAAATATTGGCTCGTTGAGGGGGGTTTTTACAGCCTAGGTATGTCAGAGAGCTCAGAGTGGGCATGAGCCTGCACATACACATGTGCACGTGTGTGCACTGACACACACTGTTACAATTAAAGGATTAAGCATCTTGAAGGAATAAGCCAATTATAAGAAGTTTTTGCACAGCAGAAATTAGACAACACAGTAATTAATAACCTTATTAAATAGCAATATTTGGGCACTGAACCAAAGTGTATGAATCAGAGTGAAGCATTCTTGGCTGAACACACCGTGTGAAGTGTAGACACTTGTACAGAACACACTCTCTGTAGAACCCAACAAGCTTTGGGGCAGTATATCTACTTAGCAAGTAGTTTTTTCCTCTTGTCCTTTTATGTTTCTGTGACTCTCTCTTGTTTCTGGGGCCAGGAAGGCAGCAAAAGAAAAGGACCAAACCTGTTTGGTTTTTTTTTGTTTCCCTAACATCCTCTCCTTCTCACAGCCAAACAAGCACTTTCCTAAGGCTTCTCTTAAGTAAGTAATGTCTTCAAGCAGAAAACTAGTTTTCTTTCCTCTTACTTCCCCTTCCCCTGTGCTTTTGTGAGAGGTGGCTTGCAGTGAGGCTTATATTCATTCGTGGTTTGTGTCACTGCCTTGCCCAGCCCTAGGTTAGCTGTGAGGAGGTGTGACTGCAGCCCATGCCAGGTCTGTCCCACGTATCCTGAGCCCCCCAGAGCAGAGTGACCCTGGGCTGAGCTGCAGTGGCAGCTCCCTGGCACTGGCCACAGGCTGGCAGCGTGTGGCTCACGCTGGTGCCTTGTCTGTGAGTGTCTCCAGGTTCTGCGGAGAGGACCAGGACTCAGGCTGCCATCTGTTGTGTGCACAAGTGTGGGAGGATGTGGGCCAAGGACAGCCTGTCTCCTGTCTTTCCAGGCAATTACCATTTTCTTCTGAAGCCACACAGCTGGAGCAGTGGTGTAGCCTCGGAAACCAACGTGGGCGTGCACAGAAGTCTCTGCAACAGCCTGGGTCACCTGAAGCATGAAATGTGCCCTAACCCTAAGTAAGGGCTGCTATGGCCAGTGGCAAGGTACAGGTTCCTGCTGGGCAGGGGTGGGAAAAAATGGGAAGCTTTGCTTCCTGGCCCCAACTGCAACAGCAGTGATTTGCTTCCTGACGTACTGCTTGAGACAGTGAATGTTTTTGAGGCTCTGCTGCTTTTTTAAAGCCTCCTTTATCTCATTTTTAAGAAAAATCAAATATGCAAATTATTAAATCAATTAACATTTTTGTAGTTTTCTTTGGAGAGGCAGTGATAAATGGTATTGTGTTTTCAAAAATCACTTATGTCCTTTGCAAGTGTTTTACAGGAGGCTGTAAAATATACAGGGGAAGGAAACAACCATTTTTTCACTAAAGATTTTTAATGGATATCCTGAATATGCCTACAGTAGTTGTAGAGCTGTTGGGTTGGAAGGGTCCTATGGAGACTGCCCAGCAAAGACAGAGCCAGCTGAGATGATGGGGATCAGTGGGGTGTGCTGGGCATGTCACTGCCAAAGAGGGGACAGGGCATGGTGGGGTTACCAGGCTCGTTCCTGCAGGCACAGAGCTACTGAGTGGCATGCCAAATTCTAGAGCTCCAAGGTTTTCTTCTCACCTGTGTTAGTTGACTGCAGCAAACACTAAAGTGGTGCTTGGTTTAAGGGGGGGACTGTGCATATGGCTCATAAAGGGAGCCTGGTGGCTTTCCTTGAGCACCACCACAGCCGTGCCAGTGGCTTCCCAGTCAGTGTGTCAGCTGTTTTCTTTATGCTTTATTTGTAAATGACATTTCACGAGAGCAGCGGGGCACTCCTGGCTGTGTGTTTTGAGGAGTTACTGCTCCTCAAGCCCCATAAGGCACCTGAGGCGTGCAGTAATGGCCCAGGAATGCAATGACTGTCATGTCTTACTGCTTACAGCTTCCAGAGGAGACACACTTCAAAGAGAAATCTCCATGTTCATCATGGGCTATCAGTTTCTTTACCCTCTTCATCCTTGTTATGGTTGTCTTGCATAAAATTTTAAGTGTGTTGGCCATGAGAGAGCAACAAGAGGCAGGAGGTCAGCTTAAACAGAATAATAATGGGATTTATGTTTGGGGGTGGTTTTTTACTGTTATCTTTCAACCCAGCATGTGGCAGTTGAGATGAAACCTCCAAATTCTGGGATGTGGCCCACTCTGAAGACTTCTGCTAATGGACATGACCAGGGCTAGAGGGACACAGTAATGGGTCACACAGGGGGCTTGACAGTGCAGTGATGTGGGCAAGGGATGTGCTGCTTAGAAAAAAGGTTTTACTACCATTGGTAAAAGCTTTTGTATAGCCATACTACACCAAAAAAGGAAGCTGCTTCTGCTATTAATTTTTAATCTAGAGACCTGGTGTCAGCTACGCCAAAATGCCCTCCTTATTTGATAGTGTAATACAGATATTTATTTACTTTAATAGTGGTCTTTAAATCTTGTGCTACAAGGCTTAGCTGGACTCTTTGGGAAACTGCTGGTCTGTAAGGCTGCACAATTAAAGGGAATTAAATCTTTCTCAAGAATGAAAAATCTAATGGCTTTTCCTTAAAATAGTAGTACTTCTTGGGGGGGGAGGCAGGGGGTGGAATAACTTTAAAAATTTTTAAAAACAAATCTACTGACTAAATTTACATTAATTGTAAATCCCAGCCCAACTGAGGGCTCAGTGTCTCTTTTGCATGTGCCAACAGAGTAATATTGATGCCTCTGTCTTCCTGTGTAAGTAATCCTCTCTGAAGGCTTGGCCATACGTGGCATTTAAGCGGATATGAGTGGTTGTTAATGTGATGGATACAGCTCAAGATGGGTGGTAATTTCCCCTTGCTGTGGTGGTGGAGGTGTTCCTGGAGAGAGCTGACACAGGCAGGTGTCACTGAAATCGAGGATCTTGTACAGCAGAAGTTAAGGAAAAGTGTCAGCTCCATAAGTGCTCAGTGGGGTTTCTCGGACCTGTGGCTGAGGATGAGCTTATAATTGATTTTTTTTCAGTTCACTGGAGAAACTGGAGGAGGGGAAAAAAATAAATCCCATTTCTGTGTTTCAGGGCATATTTTCTAAATGAATGTCTTGTGTAAAAATTACTATTTTTTTGGTGAAAATACTTCATAAGATTTATGGGTAACTTTGATACCCAGATTAACCTTTGGCAGCAAACGAAACGTTTGACTGAAAAAGGAAAAGAAACAAAAACCCCAACCCAGCCCCCCTCAGCTCTGCCTGTGATCTGGTACCTTCACGCTGGCAGTGCCACTGAAGGCTTTACTTTCCCTCCTTTGGCAGAACAAGGAGTTTGCAGGTGTCTTCACCCATGTCATATTCTGAATTTCCCCTCCCCAGCCAGGCTCCCGGGGGAAGAGACAGCTTTGGCTCAGCAGGAATATGGGAAATGGCATAAGTTACGGTGGAAAATTGATAAGGCTTGGTGTGTGCAGTGAACTCTTGTTTTCATCCACAGCCTTGTATGTTATTACCTGGCACAAGTTTTGCCTGTGTGAGTAACACACGTGTGTCTGCCAGTCCCTCCCTCTGTCCTGTTTGTCCCCCCACCCCTCCCTCACCAGCTCTGCTCTGCTGCTCAGCTCAGGTGTTTTTGTGCTTTGACATTTCTGCCCAGCTTTTGGGCTGGGCTGTGCAATTCAGAGTCCTCTGAGGCCCAGCTGAAAACTAGTTGGGTTTCTTTGCTCCTTGATCTCTGGGAGAGCCTCTCTGTGGTTTTAGGGTGGTGGAGGGAGTGTGTGTGGGCTGCTTGGGGAATGTCTTTGCATGAAGAATGAAATCACTTGGTGAGCCTGACCAAAGTGCAACCCCCCTGAGGTGATCTGCTCCCTCCCACCATCACTTTGCTGTGCTGCTGGCCTTACCTTCCACTCCTTCTGTTCCTTCCATCCTTTCCCCTGTGTATGTTGAGAAGGGACTGTGGATCTGGAAAAAAAGCACTGAAGGCAGTGCCAAGTGGTGCAGAGGCAATCGAGTGTTGCTTTTCCAGGTCAGATGGGAGATTTGACATTTGCGTGGTCAGTGGCTGGAGTCAGGAAATCTCATTAAAAGAAGAAGAGTTATCAGGTTCTGTGGATTTAGAAGGGGTTTATTCATTGCCGTTTTTAGCTTGGAGTTATTGTTCTGAGCAGAAATCTGTGTGGCTGAGTGTGTCAGAGGGTGCTGTGCCTGTTGGAAGCCCTGGCAGCCGTCACTGTATGGGGCTCAGGATGAAGGAGATGCCACGTGGCAGCTCTTGGCCCTTCCTGCTGCTCGAGAAGGCAGCTCTGCCCGCAGTGAACCTGCCAGAATCGGTGCCTGGCTCAGGCTGGGCTCAGCTGAAGGTGCAAAGCAGCTGAGCCTGGGGCACTCACTGCACCATCCTTGGCTCTGCCCAGGGCCCTCCTGTTGTGCTGCAGTGATAATCCATTGCTGCAGTAGGACAGACACCTCTGGCCCTGCCATGGCTCTGGGTTTGCTCTCTGCCACAGAGCCCTGCTGAACCACTAAGCTGTTTTTTCTACTCCACAGCACTTCGACCTTGTTAATCACTCTGGGCTTAAATAATTATCTGCTGCAACTGTTTGGACAAGGGGAAAATAAACCCTTACGCCTTGCAGTTTTTGTTGTACCTTTCCCCCCCTCTTCTCTCTGTGGCGCCTTGTGCATAAATTTTGGAGTCTTGAAGTTTATAACCTGCCCCAGCTGTAATTCTCAAAGCCGTGTGTCCCTGGTCCTGTGCCTGCACTCGTTGCTGCAGAGACAGAGCAGTGAACTTAGCTGAGGCACTGATTTCCTTCCTCTCCCTTCAGTCCCTTGCTTATCTGCTCGGTGTCAGGGCTCTGACTCTTTCTCTCTCTCTTTCTCTCCCTTTCTCTTTCTCTCTTTCTCCCTGTCTCTTGCAGTATGCAGTACTGGGCCAGGAGGCTGGAGCAGGAGATTGATGGAGTGATGAGGATATTTGGTGGAGTCCAGCAGCTCAGAGGGGTAAGCTGTCTGTCTTTTACCTGTGCTGCCTTCTTTGTGGCAATGAATGTTCTCATCTGCAGAAGTCACCTGTGTGAACACTTGCACTAAGTCACCCTCTCAGCTCACTCCATGTGCAGGGTCATGGCTGGCTGTGCTTCTGGTTCCTGGGCAATTTGATGCATTTATCAAGTGTGTGGGAGTGAGTGTGGTTTGTATCTGTCTCTGGGGCTGCATGTCACTGCTATCTGAGCATGTACCTGTGGGGTTTTTCTGTATGACACACTAAATGCATCTTAAATCCATCTAATCTTTCCTTCGGGGACTGAAGGTAGTTTAATTTGTGTTTTAACTTTGAACTTCTGTTGACAAAGCAGGAAATGTTGAAAGGATAATTTGGCTAGCCATTGAAAGCTCTGTGTTTTGAAATACACATTGCAGGTAAAACTGCAATTCTTGTTTGGCTATTGTTTCCAAGTGCCACAAAACAAAATCCTGTTACTCATGCCGGCATGTGCCTCCTGCTCCCTGAGTTAGCACCAGGGCACAGCAGGCTGCAGGAGCCAGAGCTGCTCTTCTCCTGGCAACAGTGCTCTGGGCTGGGTTAGGACAGGGACAGAACTGCTTTGCTGTGGTTTATTGGGTTTGTGGGTCAAGCAGTCTTTAAGACCATCCCTCTTTGCTCCTCCCCATAAGACCCTGTTTCCCCTTCCCCACACTGCTGTGCTGACTAGATGTGAACAATTTGGAATTAGTGTTGTGGTGTTAATCTAAAGAAAATGGGCTTCTCTAGGATGATAAATACGTCACCCCAGAAAAAAGCATGGTGTGTTTGTGTTTTGTCATGTTCTTCTCAGATGCCAATAATTCGTGTGATTTTTACTGTCTGTCTTGCACTTGTAGCTATATTGGCTGAAACAAAACTTCATATTTTATACTGTTGGTTGTAACCCATTGTCTAAACAGAGAAGTCGCACTATTCGCTTTGAATGCACTTTGAAATGAGTTTACCTGAAAGCCTGAAAAACTCTTCATGGTTCATCCATTCATTTGCATTCATATTTGAGCTCTCTAGAATGGTGTATCTGGGCTTTGCTTGCATTCATTTCAACTGAACTTCAACTGGATTGATATGAGCTTCATGTGCAGCATGAAAAGCACATACACCACTTGGGTTTTAACAGATATTTTTGATTGTAGCCATGCATTTGTGCAATGCAGGTTTGCATGTTGGCAGGGTCTTAGAATCAGAGCCAGGGATGCCAGTTTTCCAGGCAATATAATGGCACAGCAGCCAGCATTTTCCTCAGCAGAGCACAGTTACGAAAAACAAAAAGATTGCTACTACATTTTGTACATGTCCTCTTACAATTTATTCTTACGAGCTTTGATTTTACTCCTTTGCATGTTAAATAGGTATATCATGTAATTTTTTTAATGCCATAATTAAATAGAAATTACACCTCCAATTTACCAGCACTTGACTCCTATTGGCCAGTCAGTCAATTACAGGTAAGAGAGCTTCCCACTTTTTCTGTTTAATTCTTCTGGTAGAACATAATGCATCACTTCAATGGATTAATACTGGATAAACTGACTACAGAGGGATTGAAGGGGCTTTTTGAAATCTGTTTTGGAATCTTGTGAAGGGAGGAAGCTAATTATTGTATCTGGTGAATGCATAAACCTCCTGAAGTCAAGAAATGAGCTATTGAAAATTCCAATGTGCAGCTGTTAAAACACGAGAAAGGACTGGTAGAGGCTGCCTGTGGATCTCTAGGGGAGAACTTGGGATGTGGAGTTCAGGTTTGATTCATAATGACACTTAAGGACCACATCACTTGCTAGTGCACACTGTCACAGCTTCACTGATGGGAGATAGCATGGAGTGTTTCACCCTGAAGGACTCAGAGCTGTCGTTGCAGGGAGTCCTTACCCACCAGTTGCACACAGGTTCATCTGGGTTACAGTACTGGGAGCTGTTTAACATCATAAAGCAGTACTGTAACCTACTGGAAGACATGGAATAAAAAAAGGGAAATTAAAAAAAGTGCTCCAGTGTCACCAAAGGCAGAACTGATCCTTCTGAACTCCGTGGGGTCTGTCATGTAGGTGGTGGGTTCCACTGCCAGCTCCCACTAGTCTATGAAGCCTGTAAATATTAGAGGTGGTGCCATGCCAGGAATGGATCTTCCCTTTCCATTCAGGCCTGGCTACCAAAGTGACAGACCAAGTAATAATGAAAAACACCCTCCTTTGAGGTTTGTCAGGCTTACTTATGAATATTTTTTCTTGGGTTGCTATGAAAGGATGTGGACCTCTTCTTTGGTTATTGCCTGAAATCATAGCTGTTGTGGCATATGAGGCATGAAATTTATTGTCCAAAATATGGTGTCCAGGAACATAACAGTGCTGAATGTTTTATCTTCCTGGAGCGCTGCCCATCCAAAAATTATTTTTGTTTTAACCCTTCAGTCATTTCCTAGAGCTGGGATTTTAAATATCCAATGTGTCTGCTTCTCTCCCCTCCTGCAGCGTGGACAGGCAGTCACCTCATATGCTTCCTTGGGGAGCTTTTCCAAGCTTGCACCATTCAGTGCTTCTTTGCACAAGGAGAACATTTTTCTGGAGCGATTACAGAGGAGGGTGAGAAGCTCTGAACCGCCAAGGAGTGTTGTACCAGGGACTCTCCTTTCAGCTGTGAGGTTCCACCTCACTTCTCTCCTGAAGTTCAGACCTTGAGAAACCTGATGTGTGAATGTGCCTGTCAGTCAGACTGAGAGGGGCCACCTGTATGTGTGAACACTCGAGGCTGTAGGGAGGACCATGGCCTTGCTAAGTTGATTCCCTGCCCGATGAAGTCAGTGCTCAGCCCTCAGGGTACCTGTGGTGCAGCATCCTGTTGGCTGGCTGGTTCCTCCAGGAAAGCCTCAAAACAAATCCCAGCACTTGGATTAGGGTGTGTGTCTTTGCCTCTCTGTCCTCGCCTCCCTCACTGCTCACCAGAGATAACCGAGAGCACAAATCATTGCTAATTTAACTCTGACTGGCATAATGATATGTGAAACTCTATAATGCTCTCTGAATAGATTGAAATTCTTAAAATAGTTAATGCTAGAATAAGGACTATTACACAAAAATCCAGCTTCCTGGCCTCCATTCTGTTAGTGATTTTTTTTGTGACTACAGTGGACTCTCCATCCCTTTGCAGGACAAAAAAATATTTTGTTTTGACATTTCTTGCTACACTGCACTAAATTTCTCTTTCTTCCAGTGCTTTGGCACAAGTAAAATTGTTGACTTTAGTAGAAAACAAATGAATTTACTGTGTTTCCAACCTAGATCCTGCAAAATCTGTTCCAGGGAAGACTGGCTCAAGAGATTTCCCCTGTTAGTGCAGCCCCGTCCCAGCGTACCCGTGTCCTGCTGTGCTGGCACTCGTGACAGGGCCGATGACAGCAGAGCTCTGTGTGCCGCTGGGTTTTTGTGCCTCACTGAGCAGCTCCCCTGGATGTTGTGTTAAAACTCCTTTTCTGGATAGCTGGGCTGAGGCTCCAAGTCTGCCCTGGCTTGTTACCTAAATTGTGTTTGATCCTGTGTCTCCTGAGGTGAGCAGCGAGCTGGTCAGAACATCCCCTCCTCCTCCTCCTCTAGTACCTGTTATCCGTGGTGCCTGTAAGGGGCTGGTTTCCCTGCCGAGTTACTGAGCAAGCCAAAGCCTTCAGAATGAGAGGGGGGAAAGCCAAGCAGTGTAAATGCTGAGCCTCCTTTTCTGCCCTGGCTTTCTTTCTCTCACAGCAGGGCTGAGCACTCACCTGGAGGTTTGTGCCCTGCCACAGGCAGACCCCAGCAGGGGCAGGGTGGGCAGCAGAGCTGGACCTGAGCTGTGCCCGCTCTCCTCCTCGTGGTTTGGAGGAACAGAGCTTCAGTCTGTCAAGCTGGTTTTGTACCCTCCTTCCCTTTCTTCTGAGCAGTTAAGGGAAGTCAGGAGTTAGTGTCTGGGTCTGCCTTGCCAACATATGACTGGAAGATATGGATTCTGCCAGCCTTGGTGATGGGGAACCACCTGGTCTGTAATGGGTGAGATGGCCCCAAATGCGAGCCCAGGATGGGGCATGGGGAGCAGTTTCCTGGCTGAGTGGGTCAGGCAGTGACCCTCTGCCTGAGCTGTGCTTGGTCCTCAGTATGTGGGACTGCACAGGAAGGAGGATGAGCTCAGGGAAAAGGGAGACTTGTGCTGTGCCCGTTGGGATACAGCTTGCTGCCCAAGGGGTTTGCTGATTGTGGCACAGCAGAAATGGCTTGGTTTGGTCCTGGGAATCAATATCTGATTTTACTTCAGTGAATTTTTGTCTGCCTGTTATTCTTGTTATCTTGTGCTGTTTTCTCAGCTTTGTTTTGCCAGTTTGGCATTCCTTCCTGGCAGAAGTGCGGCTGTTCATTCATCTGGGCTTTTGTGAAAGGGGACAGATCCTGCTGGCCAGGGCTGAGTGACCAGGATCTGTGCAGGTGTCCCCACCTTTGTCTGCCTCAGCCTGCCTGTCCCTTTTGTTCAGCGCTGCTTCTCTGATATATCACCTCTTGTATTCAAAGCATGGCCATCCTTCAGCTGAGGCAGCCACAGGTGAGGAGCTGTGATTGAGCTATGCACAAACAAGAACTTGAATTAAAAAACCTCCTAGTATACTATCAGAGTTTTGCCTTGGATCTGAAGAGCTGAAGTGGCATCTGCCTTGTCTATTGCTGCAGTCACTAGCACTCCTCCTGTGACGAGGTCTCTGCAGTACTGAGTGTTTCACGTGGCTCTGTGAGTGCATCCCTTACAAAACTGCTGGTACAGATCTAGAGTTTCTTTAATGCCAGCACCAGGAGGTGAGACATGCTCTTATCAAAGGAGCTGTCAGGATTTTCTGTTCAACTTTTTTGATCTTGGGTAACTACTGGAATAATAATAAGATAGCCTAAATCTTCCAAGTAGCTGTGGTATTACATGATGTTTAATTTGCTCTTTTGTTCTCTTTGGGTGTAGAAACACTCACCTGGTCATGCAGTAGGGCTGGAGGATTTGAAAAATGTTTATGGGATTTTAAGTGAAGGATGCTAGAGAATTGGAGCCCCCTTCCACAGTGCTCTGGACACTGTCTGAGAAGCTTGCCTGCTTCCAAAGGGCTCTGCCACTGGACTGGGCACTTACAGAAGGGCAGTCAGGTGGTCCTTAGACATGGCAGAGTTGAGATAAGGTGCTAATCTTCCGATATTTAAATCTAGTACTATAATCCACAGTTTGGACTTCAAAATACCATAGCAGAGTGCATTTGGCCTTTTCCTTCTGAGGAGTCAGCCTCAGCTTCTGGAATGGCAGAGTGATGCCCACTCACTGCACTGTGCTCGATGGAGCTGAGAGAAGTATTTTGAACCCAAAGCTTGGGCAGCACACAAAGCCAGCTGCTGATGCTGCAACAGCACTGACTGCCTGCCTTCTTCCAGATGCTGAAGGGAGAAAGGACTTCATGGAGTTTTCCAACAGCTAGTGCCCATCTGGGGACTGACCAAGGGCGTGGGCTCTGTACCCCAGTGACACGATGCCTGGCTCCATGCTCTCGGTTCCCAAGCTCATGCATAATCTGTCTGATCCTTGCTGTTCCTCTTCTCTTTTCCCTCCCCCTCTCCTACCAGCATGCACACAGCCTGCTTCCGCACACCATCGCTGTGCCCTCCCCTGCTCCTCATGTTTGATAAGAGGAAGTGTGCGATGCCAGATAAACACATTCCTGTTCCAAACTGCTTGGGTTTATTTTAATCTGCCTGGGCCGTTCAGCAGCCTCAGCACTCTGTTCAGCACTGAGTGCAAAGCCAACACTGTATTATCAAGGAGGAGCATTTAAATGTCCTTAGCCTTGCAGCAGCTTGTTTGGGAAGGAGGGATCCTCTGCCACCCCTTGCTTAGGCCAGGGCCTGCCGTTGTTAGCCCCCTTACGCCCATCATCTCACTTCTCACTCTTTCTCTCTACTAGAACCATATGGCATCTGTACTGCGAGATGTCAGGGAAACATATGCTCCAGCTTTTAGTACATTTGCATAATTAGAGTAATGTGTATGAATAATTTATAGCTGTATGTGGCTGCTCAGTGTGTGACGTTAGCACCCCTCACTAAATCCTTTCCAGTGGGTGGTGCAGATCCTGCACCAGAGCCATTGTGCCCATGCAGTGTGCAGCCTGTTGGCAGATGCAGGGGCCCTGCTTTGAGAGATCAGGGTGTGCATGTACCTATGGATGTGGCTGTATCTCTGTACATATATATATATATATTTAGTGGAGGAAATGGGCTTTTACAGTTCTAGGGGAAGAGCAAGCTAGAAGTCTTAGAGGCTAAAATGCCTTAGACTTTTAGACTCAAAACTTGCTCCGTTTATGCAGAAGCTGTGAATGAAAATGTTCTGCAACATTTGAAAGCTGAGGCAGGGATTTTTCCAGCAGGACTCAGGTGTGACGGGTTTGTGTGCCAGGATTATGGGGTTTTTAAAATTACTTTTTCAGATCATAAAACTTAGCAGCTTATGGGGGAGAGGGATAAACGTGCCTGCACTGTCACAGAGCCTGATCTCAATCAGTTGGTCAATAAATAGTAGCAAAAAATTGCCTGAGCACTGTCTCACTGTTTACCAGCATGTGAGTTCTCATGCTGGAAAGTCCAGAGCCCCAGGTAGGTTTTCT
The DNA here is from genome assembly GCA_013396655.1 of Campylorhamphus procurvoides. NCBI lineage: Eukaryota > Metazoa > Chordata > Aves > Passeriformes > Dendrocolaptidae > Campylorhamphus > Campylorhamphus procurvoides. The sequence goes on along the minus strand of WBMV01008303.1, from coordinate 997,690 downwards.
AAAGGAGTGGTTTAATTCTGGTATTTATGTTCCAGTTAATTTTAGCTTAAACTATATTTGGTCCTTTCCAAATGTTTGAGAGCCTTGGCTGGAAAGCACTGCGTAAACTGGAGCGAAGTGCAGGCGTGCACACTTAACCAGCTCATTAGGATAATCCACTGGGAAACTGAGGCAGGTGGTTAAGCTGAGCAGATCTGCAGAACCAACACGTGGTGCTGTTCTCCATCAAGGGTACAGACCGTGGGTCCTTAGAGGGGGGTGTGTTTATATGGGTAACAGGCAGAGTAATAGTCCTTAAAGCCCTTGCTTTGAACCTTTTCACTTTACAGAATTACTTTGTAAAGATAACACACTTGCAGCCAGTTGGTGAGTTTTCAAAATCAGAGGGGATTGTTGTTGAGTTTTATGGAGCCATTTCTGATTTATATTACCATCAGTGACAAGTTAAATGAGCCCAGCATTCCACAGCCTGATGTTCAGGTGTGTGCAGCTCCTGAGTGTGCTGCTCTGCGCTTCGTATCCAAAAATGTAGCCGATGTACCAAGCCAGTCAACAATCATGTTTGTAAAATCCTCATAAATATTCAATGAAACTCTTAGAATTGATGCTGTTGCCATTACACAGCCATATGAATCCATGGGAATGATGGGACCTTGGCTGATGTTTCTGGAAGCCTCCCTCATCCAGGTTGTCCTGCCCTTGACTGAGGAAACCTGTGTGTGGTCCCTGCATTCACTCCAGCTTAAGTCGTTACCTTCAGGCTGCATTTGAAAACAAAGCAAGGCAAAATCCAAACCAACCCTGCCAGAATGCGGGATGAATAATTAGGTGGAGATCATTAAAGTTTGCCTTCTTAAAAACATACATAGATTATTCTGTAATGGAAAGTTAATTGTTTTATTATTCTCTCCAGATGGTTCTTTTCCTTTACATCCACAGGGGAATTGATGTAGCCTGGAATTCAGTCTCCTGTGAGCAGAGCTGATAACCAAAAATGCAACTCTATCACTGATCAAGATACAGAGCATAGAAAATGTGTATCTGCATTCCATCATAGTTTCATATTTTTCCCTTTCTAAGATTTTAAATATTATTTATATGCTCTTAAGTTCCCCTTCAGCTTGAAATGCTGCAGGCTGGGGAGTTTGCATTTCTCTTCCTTAGAGGTTGTCAAGCAAATGCTACGTATTGAAGACTACTGAATCCTGGGCTTCTTGTGGATCCATTACTTCCAGATCCTCGACTGTAGAGGATCCTGCAACTGTAAGCACTGGAATATGCAGTTCTACTGAAAGCTTTAAAGAAGGAAACTGTCATTAGCTACCTGGAGGAAGCAATAAGATGTATCATGTCTTTTGTTCTGTATGTAGAAATGCAGGAGGGCTTTGGAAGTTGGGGAGACCATGGGGGAGATGACTTCTCAAGGGCACAGTTGTGGTGGTTGTGTTCCAGTGTGCCTCCAGCCTGGGAAATTGCAGCGGGCAGCTTGCATGTTAAGTGAGCGTATTTATCGTTCCTCATTACAGCAGCTCACCTTTGACATCTGAAACGAGTAACTTGAATGGGCCCTTATTTCAAATACCCAGCCATGCTGACCTACTGGCCTGCAATGATTCTGCTGGTTTTATAGGTACTTACTTGCTTTTAATTATTTAGAGTTAAGATATTATTGTAAGGGAGGGGGAGAGAGTGGAGTCTGATATTAGCTCAGCCTCGTGTTCCTCATGAGCAGATCAACTGGGCTTCAGCACTGGAGAGCTTTGCCTGAAGTCTGAGGACTTGTGCTGTGGTTAAAGCTGTAGTTTGCTGCTGCTTTATTGAAAGAGCTGTCTCTGCTTTTTGGAGAAATTGCCTCTTGGGAGATTCCACATCTTGGTAACCATCGGGGATATGTAACTTTCCAGCACTTGAATCCTTTGCATCTTACTTTGGCAATGCTGCATACCATGAGCTTGAAAAACCACATTCTTTTGTGTTTTAGAGATAATCCAGCCTTTCTTATCGTTTGAGAGGTCATGTCCAGAGCAGGGGGGAATGAAGGGAGAAGTGAACAGGCTAAGGAGGAAATGTAGCAGAAAGGTGATGCTAATGGTTATGGATTCTCCTCTCTCTTCTGTTGCTCTTGGGCAGATCAATGCCAACTGACATATGTGAAGCGTCTCCTCTTTGAGATGTTTTGGAGGATTTCTGTTTCATTTTTTTAGATTTATATTTGTGCCTGATACTTGTGATTCAGTTCTTCCCTGGGCTTCAGATTTTATTGACTTTTCTCTCTTTTCTAACTGACCTTTCACACCTGTAAGCTTCCAAGACAGATTTAGTATGTGTTTGTTCAGCACCTACTATAACCAATAGTGTCATGGTTTTTGGACACTGACTATAGCATAAATATTAAATAGTAAGTAAGAGCACTGAGAAGAATCCTGCCTGAATGAAACATGAGATTTACTGATGCGAAGAGATGCTGTGAATGAGAGGCATGGCTATTTCTGTCAGGGCACTTCCTGAAATGCCTGGGCGATGTGGCTTGGACGGGTGGCAGGATGTAGATGTCTGTATGTATCAGGAGCCACTCTAGGGATTGTTTAGGCAGTGGCATTAGTTCTCATCTGTTGGATGCCCAAGCAAAGCCTTTGCTTGCAGCCAGGAGGCAGGGAGCTCCCTGCTGTGACTGTAAGGCCAGGTAAATAGAGGATAAGGAGGCAGCAGGGGGTTTATGTGACATGAGGAGCAAAGAAGATTGTAATGGTAAATGTTGGATTACTTTTAAAAACAAGTAGGTTATTGAAGATACCATGGTTGGTGAACAGAAAAAGAAAGAAAGGTGGATTTACTCCTTGTTCTTCTAGGATTTGTTACACTGTAAAGCCACTTCACTGCTCAGCATGCTGCCATTTTTAATTTTGGAAGTTGTTTGTTTCTGTTTTTGTTAGGGGTCCAGGAGGGATGACACTAGACTTAGATTAGGGATGTGGGACCTTCAAAGGAGTCTTGGGTCCCTGTTCCCTTGGGCATTGTGAGTAGGCTGGGCCTTACTGTAGTGTTTTCTGGGAACATCAGCTGTTGCTGTTCCCTGCTCTAGCAGGATTTGCCTGTGACTCCACAGGAATCAAATTATTTAAAATTCAGCTTATCTTTTGTCTTCTGCCCCTTTTGCAGAGGGCTGGCATGCAAGAAAAACATCCATTTCCATCCCTGCCTTTTGTAAAGGGGAAAGGGTGGCTATCTAACATGCAGTGGTAATAATTTGCCATGAGGTGTGTACCTGGAATGTTTGTACCATCAGTACTGTATATGTGCAATTCTGAGTACAAATGATAGCTCCAATGTGTTCTTAAACTCTGTGACTTGGTGTTCAGTGAAAAAGAAATCCTAGCATGGTAATACTGTGCTTGCTTCTAGTGCATTTCATGGCTGATTATTAAAATTACTTGGAAACAAGTTTGCTCTCACATCTCAATGCTGGAGAGAGGGAAAGCATTGCAGATTGTCTCTAAGTAGGTAAACTGAGGCTTTGGTGAGGGAATCCTTGTTCTGCACAGTGAGTCTGATGGAGGGTTGGGGAGGGAACCTGTGAATCCCAGCTCCAGGGCTTATTTTCCAAATGTCTTCCTTAATAACAACTGTTCACTTTGTCACTTTTGGCTCATTACTACATCTATTAGCACTGAGCAGTGAATCCTAGGAAATGCAAGTGAGAGAGAGAAACTTTCAGCTTTGAATTCCCCCTCAGGAAACTTATTTCTGGCACGTTTCGAAAGTGTCAGCTTCTTGTTTATATTCATAGGGTCTATAACACATGGCATTTCCTCGTTGGCTCTGCCCTCAGCTCCCTCCATGACCAAAGGGATAAGCCATCCTTCTCTCCCTGCCTCTGCTGTTGGTGTGAGTTTGGAGGGCTGTGCTGCTGATGCAGAACCCGTGCAGGAGTTGATTGCCAGCTTTCCCTCCTCCTTAGATGTGTGCTAGCTCTTGAACGACATTTTGAGGTGCCTGAAGCATTCTGTGGAAGAAAATTAATTGGTTTTGACAAACCACAGCAGTCCCTTGGGTGCCTGGGAGTGCAACATTTATTGAAACCAGGCAGGAAATCAAAACGTTCTGGTGTTCACTCACCTTCAGTGCAGCTGTATTAAAAAAAAAAAAAAGTCCTTAACCTTGCTCTGGATTTTTCACTCTGACATTTGGATTGTCCACTGACTATCTAATAAAACCTCCTTTTTCTTTTAGAATAGAGTTTATTGGTCATGAAAGATGCCAGAATGACAGCCCAGGGAGTAGATGGTCTCTGTTTACCCACAGAGCAAACCCAGCATCAGGGCAATCGTACTTGCCATTGTACTTCCACCTTGACCTGCAGAATCCCACAGGAGGGTAGGGAATTGCAGTTTTTTAGCACTTCCAGACTTGACCTCTCTGCTCACACAACTCAATAAGGAATCAGGCTTCTCCTGCAATTGCATTGCAGTATTAAGGAAGGACTTTTCATCACAGCTGTAGGCATAACAACTTCAATGCAAACGTCAAACTGAAAGCACTCTGCTAGCAGAAACCATCTCCCAGCCCCACTCTTCCACGAGTCTGGCTTGTCTTCCTAACATATTGCTTACAGTCTGATTCATTTCTAAAACATATGCTGATACCCGGTGCAAGTTACAACCACTCTTTATGGCAGAAGAGGATCCCTGTGCATGTGACAGGTGTGTCCCCAGCCTGACTGTGCCTATGGCAGTGTGGGTGCCCTTCAGCTGGCCACTGGCTTGTGCAGAGCTGCTGGTGAAAGTCATTAAGTAATTGTCATCAAGTTTGAATTAGGGTTGGTTCACCTTTAAAAAACAACCAGCGGTGTTCTTCACACAGCTCTGAAGGTGAGACTGGGGAACGAGGGGAGCAGTTTTTAAACAAAAGCTAGTTACTGCCCAGCTGCAGTCACAAAATAGGGCTGGGGTTAGTTTCCTGTGGGGTGTCCACTCGCCAGCCTGTAAAGTGACATTTCTGGACTGTGTCTTGTGTGGTGGGGATGTGGAATCTTTTTATGGGTCTTTTGCTGTCTGAGGGCATCTCCAGGAATGGTGTCAGTAGGGGGAAGTCATATACTTTTAGCCTGTAGGATGAGGTTTGTCTCAGGGCCGAGCCTCATGGACTGGAAAGCGTACTGGAGCCATTGGAAAGGATTCATAGACAAATGATGTAATGGAATTATACACCCCCTCCAGGGCCTTATTGAAACAGATTTCTGGGGTTTAGCCAGGTTCATTTTGTGTTGTCCATCACCACAAGATTTATATGGGTATGGTAGGGGTGAACACACAGAATTCAGTAAACAAGTATAGGGGGGAAGCTGTGTGTTAGGCAGAAGGTCGTGAGGTCCTTGTGTGTCCTCCATAGCTGCAAGTGCCAGCCAGAGACGTAGAACAGCAGCTTTATCCCAAGACTGTTGGTGTGTTTAGAAACTCTGCACGTGGACTGAAGCTCCTGCTCATTTCTGGGGTGACAGAGCTGGGGAAACAGTGAGGGCAGAGGAAGCACTTGCTCCTGAAGACTTGCTGTGGTTTGGCTCAGTTGTCACTTGCAGAGACGACTCAGGGGTGTGAGGAGTCTGTAAAAGGGACAGATGGGGAGGCCAGCCCTGGGAGGTCCTTGAGACAGGGCAGCGATGTGACTGCGGCAGGCAGTGGAGGAGTGGGACTGGCTGCTCGCTCTGCGTCACGCGGAGACGAGAGAACTCCTTCAGCAATTAATTAGTGCAGCGGAGAAGCTGAGCTCAGAGCTAAAGGTGATCTGCACTTGTACCCACTGTTGTGCACAAAGGCTTTGTTTTCCTGCCTTGGGACCTAGCTGGGGGCTTGTCCTGGGGGTTGGTCATGAATAGCTTGTCAAAGCATTGTCTTAAAAGTCCAGTGATGTGGGAGGCCAAAGAGAGGGTCAACAGTGACCCTAAATGCAGCTTTGACAGGTCTGGGTACTGTAGGAGAATTACTGCATAGGCTTCTTCTTTACCTTTTTTCTCCTCTAATGATTCTGCTTTCTGGCATAACAATTACCTGTTTTGGATATCAATGTCTATAGGAAGCTGGCTCAAGCTAAAAGGGTGAATTAACTGCTTTGGAGCTTACGTCCCAGATGTCACTGCTGATAGATACTGTTGAGTGGTTTCTAGCTAGAAAAGACTTTGAGCAGTGTCATTTTTCATGGCAAAAGTTCCCATATGCTTCTCCAAGAGGCTTTTCTGGGCAATTAAGTGACATGCTGTATGCAGAGATAACATGAATTTAGAGAGCTTTTGCACTTTGTCTTCTGTGACACGCCATACGTGTGATGGCTGCGGTGACCACAGGTTTGGCCCTCGGTCTCAGTTCCTTCTGTGTCTGCAGGGTTTGCCACCCCAGCTGTCACCCACAACCAGCAGGGCTCCTGCAGCGTTTGCTGCATGACCAGTCACATGAGCATAAAACACCTTGAAGCTGGGATGTGGGAAGATCTGTGGCAGAGGAAATCCCATCCTACAGACAAAGGAACCCCCTGAATGGCCTTGCAGGACACCAAGACCCTTCAAGCCCTGAGCTGGTGGGGTGTCTGGCAATGGAGACAATGCTCTAGACAAGATTTAAGTGTCACAGGAGTGAAGATTTTGATGCAGCTGAATGGCAACTTCTTTTGTCTCTTATTAAATGGGCTACTAAAGTTCTCACAAGGAGCACCTGACTCTGTCAGAGTGTGCTGCTGCTCACATCTGGGGTAACAGGACAGAGAAGTTTGGGGGGAAACTCAGCAAAAATCCTCATTTTAGATGCATGCAGGGTGTCTCATGGCCCGTGGCAAAGGAAGGGTACAGCATGGATAGAGCGTAAGGGGGCTCTCAGAGTCCCCCACGGAGATGACTTCCTCTTGCAGCACTGGTGGTTTCAGTGGGTTTGGAAGCGAGGTGTGGGCTGCCCAGGTCCCTCTGTGCTTCCCTGGAGACAAGCCCTCTGAGATTTTCCTTGCTTGACTCCTGTGTGCCAGCAGTCCTGAGGTTCCTGCTGCTTTGCATTACAGCCATGTGTCAAGAAATCCCAGCTCCTGGGGTCAAGTGCTAAGCGTTTGCTGTTTTATCAGATATTTACTTAGGAGGATTTCATTATACTGAATCTACTAGCTTTGAATAAATTCACATGCAGTAAATTTATTCTCCTTCTTTTGGAAGGGACTTGTATGCAAGAGAAAACTTTGAAGACCATTTATACCAAAACCAATTACTTTCAAGGTAATTTTGTATGTATTTTACTGCAGATACTGTATTTCTATTTGACTATGAGCTTTCTCCCAAGTGCCAGTGCTGTGCTCGAACTGAGGGAAGTCATATACTTGAATTTTGGTGCCCCAACACTTTCACAGTTAACACTGACTGTGTTTGTCTATGCACTTATTTGAACAAGCTCCACCTGTCTGAATAAAGCTACAGGTTGATCTTACCAGAATCCACTTGTGGTTGCTCCACGAAGTATGGAGGTGTTTTGGTTTGCTTTTTTGGGGGTTCATTGGCTGATTTTGTTTGGGTTTTTTTGCAACATCAACGTGTCAGCTTCTGGTTGTTGGATTTCTTCAGCTTGGTGGCAGAGATGGTCTTTCATGACACTGCAGAGGGCATCTCCAAAGCCTCAGCACTCAGCTCATGAGCATCCAAGAACTGTACTCTGCATTAGGGATGAGTTGAAGTATATGGTAAAAGCAGGTCACTGTATGATTTGGAATAATAAGCCTGTAGAAAATCCATCTGCAAATAACTTTCAAGTGTGTGTTGGTGCAAGGCTGAATTCCTCACTCAGCAGCTGGATTGCTCCATGCAAACCATAATGTCCTATACATGGGAGCTCCTTGTGGTGCCTCAGTTGCAGCCCTCTGTGCCCAGGATCTCCTGCAACTGCTTCACCAAGTCCAAAACAAAGCAGGAGGAAGAGCTCAAATAAGAATCTAGTTAGGTCTGACAATCCCTGAAGTCCTCTCTCCACTGGTGTATTTTATTGTGCCTCAGAGGAAGGGAACCCAGCAGGTAAGTAGTTCAGCACCTCTGTGATGAACAGAATGAAAATCCCTGGTGAGCGGTGTGATAAAAAAAGCAATTCCTTGGCAGAGGGTTGGTTTACCAAAACTGTTGGTTCTATAGATATCAGTGGTGGTAATACCTGTGCATCCTACATTTAAATGTGCTCTTAGCATTTCCAGGGGGCAAACAGACATGAATCCTTTTGAAAATGGACAAGGGCAAACTACGGAGATGTGCACTAAATAGAGTCATGTTCTTATTGAAATCCAGGGGAGTAGATTTGGGTTTTCTCCAATATGAGTTTGTCATTAACAAGATTTGTTTCATTTAGAAGTGGTTCATTGACTACTTTAAAAAAGGAAACCCAAACCAAAACAAATAACCTTAAAGACTTTTAGGTTGCTGTTGAATTGCAAGTTCTACATTCCATGCTGGATTATTGTTTTATGGGAGCAAGTGATAGTTATAGTGCACATCTACATATTTCACCAGAAAGCAAAAATTGTTTTTCAAGGGAAATTATTATACAGAAAAAAACTGCAGTGAATAATAAACCATTGCTGTTCAGTATAGATTACTTGTGCTCAGACCTGAATCTGAAATGAACAAAAAACATGTCATCTGAACAGCCCTCAGCATCCCAGTTTTAACTCTGTGGCCAGCTTCAATCTTTGCAGTAGACTGATGAGAAAAATCACACAGTCACTTTCCTGTTATTCCTGTAATGAAGGAGACAGAAACATTTATCTGAGCATTTCTATGGCATAACAATGTCGTGGAGCTTTCTGGGCTGTTCATTATCCAAGTATGCCACTTGCATCTAGAGGAGTCACACCTCCCACTTGATTTTTGACCTTTTTTCTCCTTGCATGGCATTTGGTTTGGGATTTAATGACAAATAAAAAATTTATTTCTGGATCAGCACATCTGTGAAGCTTCAGTTAGTCCAGACAGGGCATGAACTTGAGCTGGTGTGCTGGCAGAAGGAAGGAAAGACTTTTGTGATCAGGTAGAAAGTAGCTGGGTGGGACATCTGTGCCCTGTCTGTCTTAGCCTGTTCTGGGAGCCTGGGTAGGTCCTTGCTCTCTGTGCATCTTCCTGATGTAGCAGTGTATTGATGGATTTCCCTCCCACAGTGAGGATTTCCAAATTCACATTCAATGCATGTTAGTAACACCCTCCACAGAAAAATCTAGGGACAAATTGCACATTGCTGGTTCTTTTTAAGAGGAAACCAAAAGAAAAATAAGCACACTGAGAGTGTTTTGTAATTCGTGTTTTGAAGTTGGCAGTTAATAGGTAGAAATTAGCCTGAACTGAAAGGAAAGAAAAACTTTGGGCACAACAGGGCTTTGCACTGCTTTGCAAGTATTCATGGAAAAGTACATTTTGACAGATTTCTAGTTCCAGCTTCTTCTTGTGCTATTATGGCCCTCTTCATGGAGATCCAGCAAACCTTGGGGAAATCACACATGTGAATTCACTTAAATATTCCCCCTGCCAAGCTTCTAAATGGAGGTCTAAGGCTCAAGCTGCTTCTAGTTCTTGTGCTCTGCCTCAGTTTTAGTTATTTTTCTCATGAAAGACCAGAGAGAAGTTAAATCGGTGCTGTAATAAAAGGTGTCCCTATTTCCTAAGGACCTTAACAGCAGCTGCTGAGGACAAACATTAGCCTAAGAAGGTCTCCAGGGGCTGGCTTTGACGGAGGTAATCTTTCTTGTAATACCATTCCTAATGTGGATCTCTGTTAGCTATATGTAGTAATTTCTTCCTCTCTATTTGTTCTGGTATATCTCTGGGGCTGCTTGTATGTGCTGTAGAATATTTACCGTATTACTTTCTTTCTGTCTGTTTTGCCATGGTCTTATGTGTCTGTTGCAGGTCTGTTCTCCTCTAAATGTGTAGAGTTCCTCCTAGTTTCACCCTTAGCCCTTACAGCAGGTTTGTCTTCTCCTCAGATGTCCTCTGAATGTTGCACCTGTGAGCTGAGCGTACATGGAACTGCAGTTGCAGTTTGTGTTCATGGAAGGGAGCCTGCAAGAAAGCTGGAGAGAGACTATTTACAGGAGCATGGAGTGATAGGGCAAGAGGGAGCGGCTTCAAACTTAAAGAGAGTAAGCTTAGATTGGATATTAGAAAAAAAATTGTTACTGTGAGGGTGGTGAAGCTCTGGCACTGGTTATCCAGAGAATCTGTGGATGCCCCATCCCTAGAAGTGTTCAAATCCAGGTTGGATAGAGCTCTGAGCAGTCTGGTCTAGTAGAAAGTGTTCTTGGCCATGGCAGGGGTTTGGAACAAGATGATCAGTAAGGTCCCTTCCAACCCAAACCATTCTGTGATTCTGTTTGCAGTGCTGGGAACAGGAGAGAGAGGAGCAACACAGCAATGGTTGCCTCAGCATCCTCTGGTTCTCGAGTTGTCTCCTGTTCAGACATGGCTGTTGTCCAACAGATATTCGGGGATCCAGCTATGGTAGCCACAGTCTCAAGCCTGCATTTGATCCTGGTGTATTTCCCCATCAAATCCTTCCTGTTTGCTATTCATTTCTCCAGTCCTGACACTAGCTGTTGATGGCATCTTGATGCTTTGAGATGTGTGGAGGTGGTTTAGGAATCTTCTCACTCCCACTTGTCTTCCTTTGCTATATAGATTATACTGTAATAGAATAACACTTCATGGAGGAGTCTGTTGGATTTTGTTGTGACTATTACTGCTTGATTGCATTTGTCATTGTTTTTCCTGGTTATTTTTTCCCATGCTTTGGATTTTTTGGTCAAATATTGAGGTATCCTAAACCATGGCAGAACAAGTCTTCTCTAAGAGTAATCTTAGAACTCTTCAAATCTTGCCCTGCTTCTGCCACCCCAGAACTTGTCATCCTCCCGATGCTCCCCATGCAAATCCAGAGTCTGGTGGCAGATTTCTTCTATTTGTCATCTACAGCTTTCCTGTCTGCCTGGCCATTTGTCTAGAAAATCTCAATAGCTTTTACAATGGTCAGGGGAATTCCACACCACTGGCTTAACTGAAAGGTGGGGACTGCCATCATCTCTGACCTTTTGTTTGCTCCAGCTCAACAGAAGGGTGTCGCCTTCGGGATGGGTCTGTGTCACTTCTGTGGTGTGCATGGGAATAATTTTTGCATCTGTTCTGCCACCTCTTCTGAAGAACAGCTCACAGCTGTAATTTCTGCAGTCAGAGGGACTTGGCAAGTGGTGGATCAACAGGATTGTTCAAACTGTCCTAGGGTCCTGGAGATTGCTGGATGGCAGCCAGAGCAGGACCTCTCCTGTTTTCCTAGGAGACCTGGGGCTGCATCACCCATCTGTTGTCCCTTAGGAGGGAAGGGATCCAGCTGACCAGACTCAATTACTTTGTCAATGAGGATAAATAAGGATCATAATCCAATTGTTATGGCAATTGCAATGCAGCAAACTCGAGGCAACTTTCCAAGGTTTCTATATATATACACACCTCACTTGTTTAAAGCAAAAGGACCTGCTTTTCCCAGTCTTTCCCACGACCCAAGAAAATTGGCTCAGACAAGCCTCTGATGTTTGATAGGTGTCAGTAGGACCATCTCTTTTACTGTGCCATACTGGTATGCCCTGCCTCTAGCACCAGGGACTGAAGGCTTGTGGTGACTTACAGAAATAATGAATACATAATAAATAATAAAAATCATCTTGGCACTGTAGTTCCCAGCATGGACTTCACCTGCTCAGTACAAAGCTTTTACAACAGGTAGTGATCCCTTGTACCAAAACTATGGGCATTTAGAAGTATTTAATTTAAAATCTTAGTTGATAGTCTTTTTAATGTGAAAATATAGCATAGCGTAGTCCTTAGGACTATGGGTGGAGGAATCTTCTGAAAGTCTATAAGCAAATGTGAAAAGATTGATTATTAATTATCAAGTCCTTTCAGGAATTTGTCTTAGTTTTTTCCATGTCCCCAGTGATGATAACAACAAGGTAATGAAGACAAATTTTCCATAGCTGTAACTCAAAGCTTGGTACAGGTTGTACTTGAGGCAACTGGGTCATACTTTGGCTAAATTATTAAATATTCTCGTATCTAATTACTCGTGTGCAACCACGTTAAGCCAGCAGCATATCAGCTGTGAACTGGGGCTAATGTTACCTTAGACTCCTCTCCAGGTGACCCCTGAGTGATGCTCTGGTTCCAGTGATTCACAGCCCACATGGACGAGGTGAGGGCCACCCGTGGGACACCACAAAGCCAAGGCCACTGCATGTTGGTTGGGGCTGCTCTGGGGACACGAAGGTGTTGAGCCTGGAGGACTGATCCCCCCAGGTCTCCTCCCACACACACACCTGTGTTCCCACCCTCATGGCAAAGTCATAAAATCAATTGCAAACTCAAGGCCAGATTCCTGAGTTCACTTCAGCTGCTCTAGTGGTACAAACCAGCTGCAAATGCAGCTTTTATGCTGTAGCTCCTTCCCCCAGCTTTTATGTGTTAGCAGCTTTGCCTTTAAAAGCAGTTTTTAAATGGCTTGAGATTGATGCTTAACTTCAAAGTGCTAACAAATATTGCATTGCAAATTCCTCCTTGGGCTACTCCCATTACTTTTTCTTTTTTTTTTAGTAATTTTGAAAACAAAGGATATTCTTCAGGGGAAAACTGTGCTAAGGTGAATGATGTTTCAGAGTGCACATCAGTGCAATGTGAACACAGCATTGCACTGCCAATGAGCACATCTAAACCCAGGATTTGCACAATTAAGAGCACACATTATGATGTATAATTCTGTTAGACTAAGGAGTTCTTGGATGAAACTGAAAGAAATCTCAATTCACAAACTAATACCATTTGTGTGTCCTTATTGGAATTCATTGAATTGTGTGAGAGTTTGATTTTTTAAACTTTTTTAAATTCAGCTGTGGTTATTTCATTGTTATCTTCATACTAAAAGTTCCTACTCTCACTTCTCTTAATAATATTAAGCAAAAATATAACAACCATGATTAAGGTTTAAGAACCTATGTTAAGCCGCATATTTCAAAACATATTTTAAAAAACAGTCTTACATTATGTAACTAGCACCCAATTTAATTTTGGGTGGTTTCACTGCCCACTTCAGGTTGCAGATATTGTTAGCTTTGCAGTCCAGTGTAGTGTTAAGACATCAAATTTCCTTATTCCATCATGCGTGTTCTTGCACACTTGCCTTAAATATTTCATCCAAAATTACCAATATGCCTGCTTTGCTTTAAAATGCTTTTTTGGGGGACTAATGACAACTCTTTAGGATTTGTAGTGGTTTTCTCTTGTTTAAATTGGTAAGTATTCTTCACACTTAGCTCTATCCTAATATATATTTACTGTAACTGAAAGCTTCTGCCAGGAAAAATTGCCCCTGGCTTTATATGTGTTTCAGCAGGTCCTTAAACTTAAATTAACTGTTTTCTAGAAGCATCCTAACCATGGTTTTCCAAAGTTTATAAATGACCATTTCCATGTGTCTGCATAAAACAGGCATAAAACCATCCGGCAAATTAAATCGGAAATCAGACAAAGAGAGAGGCGACAAGGGAGGAGAGATTATCTAATCCTCTTTACTGGAACAAGTGAAAATCTTACTATTTTCCCCAAATAAGAAATATGCTCTGTCAGCATAAGAGTAAAGTATGTTGGTGCATATTCACCACGGCCTATATAGCCATACATTTGTCTCCTTAATCAGGGCTGGGGGAAACCACATTTGCACCTGTGCCAAGAAATGGAGCAAGGAGAGGCTGTTCAGGTAATCACAGCAGCTCTCCTTGCTCAGAGCAGCAGGTTGGCTGATGGCACTGTGACCTTCCACAGGGTGGATTAAGGAAGGGAATTTGGCTCTTAATTAGTGAGTTCAGTGGGCTCTGTGTGACTGTGGCTGCCCAGGGCAGGGGTGGGTGGCTGTGGAGGGCAGGGGTACCTGCGTACACTCTGGGTGTGGTGCTGATGATGGCTCCTTTGCTCCTGGGAAGATTAACCTATTTTTAGACCAAACTGTTGGTGGGAGGCCAGGAGAAACCTTCTATCTTTTAGATTTATGGAGGTTGCCAGGCAGATCTTAAACACTTTCTCTAAGCTGCATTTATTTGTATTTTGGCTTCTTTTTGGAGGCCAAGTTCCCTGTATCTTGTTGGATAGCACCCTCGATATTGAAACGGGCCTGGAGTCTGTCAAGTAATCCAATTCATTCAACATTTGGAATTACTGTGCAAAAAAAAATAATTTATTTTCTAATTATTCTCTGTCTTGCACAACCGTGCATTGCTGAAGTGTCGCTATTTAAAATATTTATCTCTCTCCACTGCGTGATCTGCTCGAAGGCCATGGAGGGGCGATGAAATAAAAGCACTCTTTCCCAATGCAGGCACATTACTTTGACTTGTCTTGGGCTGTTTTGACGTCTCCCTGTAAATACATTTATTTTTCATTAGGATGTTTCTGGGTTTGTGGCATCCAGGAAAGCCAAAGCCATTATGCTGTTCATCTGTTACAGACAAAATGAAGATAAACAAGTGTAATGAACTCCCGCTGAAGCCATTTCTCTGTTGTCTTTCCTGTGCTGCAAGTGTGTGCCTGTGCAGGTACAGCCTCGCTCGTGCGTGGGGGAGCTGCTGTCTCTCTGCCAGGAGGATTCAGCTGGGCAGAAGGATTCAAGCTCCATGTGTGCTGTAGTCTGCAGGGTTTGCTGCCATGTCTGGAGAGCTCAGACACGCAGCATCACCCGTGGCTTCCTCGGGAAGCTGCAGGGTTTAACTTGTGATCTCGGTCCCACAGCAGTTTCCTCCGTCCCTCTCCAGTGTGTTACAAGGATAAATACACTGGAGATGGAAATATCAGGATGGAATGTCTGTGAGGTTCAAGTAGGTACCGATGGGGTTGGTGGTGGGGATTGGAGGAACATGCAGAAGATGACACTTGAGTACTGCATCCAGCTCTGGGGTCCCCAGCACAGGAAGGACATCGACCTGTTGTAGCAAGTCCATGTTCATTAGAAGGATGGAGCACCATTATGAGGAAAGGCTGAGAGAATTGGGATTCTCCAGCCTGGAGAAGAGAAGGCTTCAGGGTGACCTAAGTGTGGCCTTCCAGTACCTGCAGGGAACCTAAAAGAAAGATGGAGGGAGACTGTTTACAAGAACAGGTATTAACAGGACAAAGGGGAAGTGGCTTCACACTGAAAGAGAGTAGGTTTAGATTAGACATTAAAAGAAAATTCATTACTGTGAGGATGGGCAGGCCCTGGCACAGGTTTGGCAGAGAAGCTGTGGCTGCCCCATCTCTGGAAGTGTCCAAGGCCAGGTTGGACGGGGCTTGGAGCAACCTGGGATAGTGGGAGGTGTCCTTGCCCATGGCAGGGGGGCTTGGGACGAGATGGTCTTTAAAGTCCCATCCAACCCAACCCATTCTCTGCTTCTCTGACATGCTCACCGTAGGGGTTTCTTGTGCAGGCTGGATAGCCTCATCCCAGCCATGGGCTCAAGGAAACTATCCAAGAGCCTGTTGGCATGGTAGCAAATATCCAGTATGGGTGGAGGTTGGTGGATAGAGAGAGAAATGCAGCCAGAGACAGAAATATTGTTTGGAGATCAGGAAAAGCTTGGAAAGGATGGAAAGTAAACTGCAAAGAGGCATGAAGACAAGAATAAACTTGAAAGTGAGTATTGAGCTTTCTAGGGTGGCACATATGTTCTCTTTTCGTTATAGTCTTTCAAATTTTTCCTATTTATTTAAGCCCTCCCTCCTGTGCCCATCCCCACCCTTCCAAACAGACTTGCTCACTGAGTCTGAGCGAGTTTATACTGAATTTTAAAATAACTTCTTTTTCTCCATCTCTAAACTGCTAATCTCCCAGGCTGAGGAATCCTGGGACAAAGAGGAGTCCACAGAGTGGAACTCTGTAAAATTAGCTTTTGCAGCATTAGTGTTTGCACAGTTACAGGCTGAAGACCTGTGCTCCCCCCGCCTGGCAGCCTGCCCTCCTTCCCCAGGGAGGCTGCAAGGCAGTGCAGAGTGAGCTGCCTTCCTCCTCCTCCCTTGCAGCCATCCCTCCTCTGGGAGAGGAGCAGGGGGGAGACATTTGCATTCCTTCAGACAAGGGTTTAATTTGCATTATCTTGGGCTTGTCTGCTGTTATCAGAATGTGTTCTCTCTCAAATACAGCATAAAATCGAAATTCTAGTGCCAATGTCATGACATGGGGGTGGTTAGCTGGGAAAGAGGGCACGTGGGGGGATATTTTTTGAGTGAAACCAAGCTGAGACTTGGCACATGCTATGCATTTCTGCCTTGTGCTGTAAGCCCTCTGATTTTGGGCAGGCAGTTTAATGTGGAACATGCATATGCAGAATAAGGGAAGGTTCTGGAGTGCAGGGAAGATGCAGGGGTTACAGGCTGGTGTATTGCTGTGATGCCCCTGCAGGGAGAAACCTCCCTGTGAGGTGTGAGTGGCTTTGAGTTCAGTGGCTGTAGAGCCACCCAGAGCCCTCTGCCTGGGTGTCTGAGGGAGAAGAGACACCAAAGAACAAGAGATGATGCCTTGAAATCTAACACGGAGCTTCTTTTAACCATTTCTTATGCTCTCTTATGCCCAATTTTGGTGTAAGAACACTTCTTTTGTGTCACTCTCTGACTTGCTTTCTGCAGTTCACCATTCAAACCCCATCCCCATTGCCTGTGCTTCTTTATTCCTCACTGCTTCTGCTGTTGTTTATTAACTTGCTCTGCATGGTGTCTGGGGAATTTGTTCATTGGAAAAGCAAAATGAAGTTGCATTTCAGCCTACCTTCAGTAGGAAGGTACTCGCAGCCTGCTGGGCCTTGAGCAGGATCCAGCACTAACACTGCAAACCCTCCCCTCTTCCTCTCCCGGCCCCGCTCAGCTGATTGCCTTCTATTTTTCCTTGTGGTGTTGTTATTAATAATCATATACCAATCTCCTCTGACAATCACAATCATTTCCTGGGAGAGAGCGAATCCAAGTCAACCACATCCAGCTCCCCAGCGAAATGATGCTGTGTCTACCAGCCTGATGAATGCCGCTCCTCTCTGTGCCCTTTCTGTGCAGGGAGCACTTGATGGTGCTGGAGGCTGCACTGGAGATTTTCAGCTGTCTGTTTCTCAAGGAAACCGGCTGCAGGGAGGGGACATGGCTGCCAAGGATTAAAGGGGATGGTGATTTTGGGAATGACCATGAGAAATAACATAATGCCTGGCTATTTGCATGGCTGCATCTGCCTGCAGAGGTCAGGGATGATGGGACTGTCCAGGGGTCTGCTGTCGTCAGCCCAGTTCTGCATGGATAAAGTCTCTACACTTAAGTGTGTGGTTGTAACTGGCTCTGCAAAAGGTTTTTCAGGAATAGTTTGGGCTACGTACCTTGTGCTTCCTCCTGTATCTGTGACCCCAGATTCCATCCTCCTGTGAGATGGGAGCTCTCACTAGCTGGTTTCTTGCTGGAAAGGATTTCCAGGGGAAAAATGGGGGTGAAAGTTTTTTCCCAGAGCTCACTGGTTTCTCAGTTATCTTCCTCTTACTCTCAGCTTGGCTTTGCAGGCTCCCAGGCTATCTGTGCTGCCAGGTTTTTCTACCAGAGCAATTTCCCTTGTTGCAATTCTTGACAGCACCACTTCTTCTCCAAGAAACATGGGGCTGCTGAATGTCTAGTGAACTCAATTGGCCTGGATGGATGGGATGAGCCAGCTGGGTATGCTTTGAGGCAGATACCACCCTTCCTGTGCCTAAAGAAAAGGTGACTGCAAGTTGCTGGGATGAAGGATGGCACGTGGGTGGGAAGAAAAGCATGGTAAGGAACTGCTGGTAGGCACAGAGCAGGGGCCTAAATTGTGGGGCACCCCCCATGTCTGTGGTTTTTCTCCAGCTCTGCACCCTTCCTGGCTCTGCCTTCTACTGCGTTTCATGAAAACTTGTCTTTTTGGCTGATGGGATTAGCATGGCTGGCTGTGCAATGTGGGAAGCTGGGATTGGCGGGCACATATTCCACGTGCAGTGGAATTGCCAGGGGCACACTGAAGTGAGGTGCCCAGGAAGGGCAGAGCTGTGGGTTGTGTCTTGGGAAATGAGGTCAAGAAACCCTTGGGAGCTCAATTAACCACAGATGACCGGGACAAACTAGGACACTGATTGCATGACTGGCAAAGACAAGAGCCCATGGCCTGCTTGGTTTGCTCCGGGCTTAGAATGTCTTCATTTATTTTGCCTTTATTTGTCACTATTTTGTTCTTGGATTCAGAGCAGAAAGCCCTGACCCGAGCTCCCCACACTCTGCCCGTGTGACCCAGCAGTGTCTGGTAGGCAGAGGGGATGAGTGGGGTGCAACCTGCTCTGGGCACAAAAGCAGTGCGTGGCTCTTTTCTGCTCTCCTGTCTTTGCTCAAGCAAACTGGCATATATTTGTCTTTTCTGTATTTCCTTGTGGATCGTTCTATGAAATATTGTGAAGTGGATTCTGTTTTATGTTACAAGCCACTCGTAATGAGATTGGAGAGAGATACAGTGTTTGACTGCAGTGGCTGTTAATTTTAATATGCTGTGAATCTCGAGGTAGCTCTTTATTCTTCCTGCATTGAACTTGCACGCTGCTGCTGCTACAGTCTGCAAGGGGGACATGTCGTGTGAACCAAAAAGGCTTAATGAATAACAGAGGGAAGAACTCTGCCAGTATTTTATAAAACATGAGTTTTATTTTCTTAAACACAGATCACAGTGTCTAGACGTTTAGAGGTTTATGATTTAGCAGCTGTAGGGAAAGGTTTGGAGGTAGTAAGAGGGACGGGGTGGTTGACAGAGACCCTAAAAATACATCCAGCTCTGCTGAGCAGAAAATGAGTGTGCAGTGGAAAATACCAGTCCCTGCTGGTCTGAGCAGACAAAGTCCTTCACAGGTGAGGGATGGAGGAGAGCACATCAGCAGCACGGGCCACGGATGGCAGGTTAGTGCTGTAGAATATGTTCCTTAATGGTTGGATGAGTTGGGCAGAGACAAGTGAAATGAAAGGGGAAAGGACAGGGCAGAATGTGCAGGACTTGGGAAGGAGTGCTTGGTAACTCTCACGAGATGCTTCAAAGAGATTGAAAAATCAATCCTAAACCACAATAAACTGTAAAGCCCAAAATACCAGCTGTAGGGAAACCCTGAGGTGGTACCAAAAGGTTCACAGTGGGGATCTGAGCAGGCTGTCGCTATTCACCCAGTTCTGAGGAGCAGCTTTGGGGCTCAGTTTGTCTGAGCTCTGGAGTTAAAGGGGTTTTTTTAGTTTTGCTGGGTGTTGGGGATGTTTTGGGGTTTTTTGCTACAGCTGTTGAGCTGAATGGCTGCTCTGTGCCTTTGAATTCAGAGAGGGACTGTTGCCACTGGTGTTCTATTTGTCAGTCGTCTGTGAGCAGCAGACTGGAGATGCAACTGCATTTGATCATTTGTCAACTTTTCCTTTTGTGCTGAATATCTGATAGTGTTGGCTGAGCGCTCCCACCGTGTGTGCTCCTTTGAGTAGCTGCTGCTACAGTTGCAGGGGATGGAAGAAGAGAGCTTGGGACATGGCTGTGACACATCTGCAATTGAATATTTGTCAACAATAAGGTGCTTGCTCAGCCTGCAACAGAAGACATTGGGAAAAGGAGGTGGTTCCAGTTTTCACATGCAATTACTGGTTCCCTAAATCTGTGGGCAGACAGAAAGCATATGGAATTGCCTTTCCAGACCTGCTTTTGGAGGTGTGTTTCCCCATCAGTAGCTGCCTCAGAAGTAGTTCCAGAGCAGACTTACAAATTCTCAATATAGTGATGGCCTACAGTGCCACAACCCTTGGGAAGTGTGTGTGCGACCTGGCTTTGCTGCCACAGCCATTGAGGATTTGCGTGGAAGAGAGATGGGAAATGGCAGATCATTTCAGTATCCAAACCTTGTACTCCGTTGTGTGTAAAATTCAGCTCTGTAGCTGCACAGAGAGTGCTGGTGGCAGGAGGGGTTCTAGATCTGGAGGTCTGGGGAAATCTGGCCCCACTCAAAGCGAGAGGAGGATGCCTTTTCCTTGTCTCCACCCCTCTGCTCAGAGCCTCCCTGAAGCCTGAGCAGAGCTGTGCTTTGACCTGGTTCCTGCTGTCAAGTGCTTCCATTTAGTCTGCGAAAAAATTCTTCTGCTGGCTGTGGGAACCAAGCCCTCAGGAGGAGCCCGTGACTGTGACCACTCCTGGCCCTGCACTTGCGCAGAGCTCCCTGCTCACACCAGGCTCTGGCAGCAGCACTACAGCAGTTCCATAGGGTGGGGTTTTTTCCCACTTTTGTGTCTCATCAGAGGCTGAGTAGCTCTCTCACACATGGCATATCAGGCCTCTTGCAGCACACTTCATTTAAAAAGCTAATTTGTAATTGCAAAGCAATACACATGCTCCAACCCCCTCCTCTCCAAAGCAAACAGAGAAACGCCATAGAGAAATAAAATAAAATGGGATGAGAATTATCCATGCTTGCTCTACTCTGCTGTTTGTCTGCTGGGGAAAAAGAAGGGGTGAAGAAGAGTTGCTAAAATAACTATAATTAAAAAAATTAGAAAAACAGCCTCTAATGTACTTAGCATTGCAAGTTGTGAGATGGGGATTAGCCCTGCCTGTCTTCCTGTGTAGTGCAGTGGGCTCTGAATTGTTGTGGGATCGAGGTTGCCTTTTCATGCTTACCCTGCTGGATGGCAGGGAGAGGGGCTGAGGGCAAGTAGGTGTCAAGGACTGAGCCCCCAACCTGCACCAGGACAGTGGATAAGCCCCTCTGCACCCCTTGGTGTCTGCTGTGTATTTTTGAGGGAAGAGCAAGTGTCTTACCCTGCTGTGTAGCTGTGGATTAGGCTGAATCTGCCTCTCGAGGGACTTCTTAACTTGCATCACTGTGTGCCCATGCCCTTTGTGAGTGCTTTCGCAGAGCACAGACCAGCTGCGTCACGGTGTTCCCAATGCAGCTGCTGCCCACCTCTGTCTGCTGCCTGCCCCTCCTGCCCTCCTTTGCTCGCCAGTGGCATTCTCTGCGCTGTGCCCTCCTGCTCTGGAGCCCTCCCACTAGCAGTGGGTTGGAGAGGGGAAGGGAAAGGTGAACCTGCTGTTGGGCTTTGCTCTGCAGAGCTGCCAGCTCCGATTTTGTCATCCCTGCTCCGCTCTGCCTCTGTGAGTTCAGCGAGGGCATTTTCAAAGACATTCGCTGTAGTTCCCAGCATGGGTTGAGGGGCAGGGAGCTGGGGAGGAGCGAGCAGCTCTTGCTGAGGAGCATTTCAGGGTTGAGATCTGCGAGGTGGGGGCCAGTGTGTGGAAAGATCCTGTCACTGGTGATATCTTTTACTGCAGCTTTTTTGCAGCATCAGAAAAGCAGGGTGGAATTAGGCCACGTAGCCTGTGGTATGAGCTCTGCTTGTTGGTATTGTTAATAGCTCTGCTCAGAATATGCTGACTTTTTCTGAGCAAAAGCTAAAAAGCAACCCTTACAAATTAATCATTATTAATACTTTGCGCTTGCTTGGCTGTGCACGCAGCCATTGAGGGTGGTAAATACCTGTTCTTGTGCTTGATCCGTGTGGCTGTGGAGTGCCTGGTTTGGCCTCTCTTGGATGGCAGCAGAGCCTTGTCCTGGGAGCTCCTGTGTTTGGGGGCAGCCTGGCAATTGTGGGGCAGCAGCCCCTTCCCTCTCTCTCTTCTTCTCCCTCTTCCTCTCACATAAAATACAGGCAAACCTCTTTAAGTCTAAAGGAGTTGCATGGGTAGTGTGCCAGCATGACTAAGGTGAACCTGGGGATTTCATCTGGTGCCAGTTGCCATTGATGCTGTGATCCTCTATTACTCTGATGTGAAGGCTGACTTTCACTGAAGTTTGTTTTGGCCCTAAATTTGTCCAACTCTATGAGGTCAGGAATTTCTTGGGATTAAGACCCAGAAGAGAAATTTGTGTCTGATAAACTGAGTGGTAATGAGGAGTTCTTTTCATCTCAGGTCTGGGTGGAGATGCTTCGTGCAGCCAGTGGGAGAGGGCATGGTATGTTACAGGTCACATACCATGTACCATGTAACATTTGTCCAGCTGAACTTTTTGTGAATCCAGCTCCAATGTTCTTGGGGCTGGGCTGCAGGGGGGAAGGCAGGACTGCTGTGACCAGCACCAATGCAGAACCTCAGCAGATGTGCACGGCAGAGCGTGGCAGTGAGCAAGTGCTGTCTGCAGAGCAGAGGGAGGAGGCAGGTTGGGTTGTCGCCTCCTTGGGCTGCACCTTGTGTGCTTGTTTAAGTGCAGTTTGTGCTGCCAGATTACTGGCAACAATCAGCTGCAGCAGCCTGATCCCCTTCTCCACTGGCATCCACCAGTGGCTATGCAGGGCCACGAACTGGGAGTGAAATTCTTCTCTCTCACTGGTGAATTCTGTCACTCAGCCACCAAGTTCACCAGGCCTCTCAAAAATATGGTCTCAGCCTTTCCATATTGTGACTTCTTCCACTCCAAGTGCTACCCATGTAATCTCCTGCACATTTCAAAGCTACTTGAAACAGCTTCTTGCTTTAGTGCTTGCCAGATTCCCCCCCAGCTGCCAGGAAGAGAGTAAGCAGCCGCTGCCTGTTCTACTTGAGAAATTCAACTGCCAAGTGGTTATTTACAGCGGGCAGAGGAATGAAAATGTTAAATGAAATCAATTGCTGGCAATGTGAAAAAAGGAAGGGGGAGGAAAAAACCCCAAACCCTTACAAAATCAGGATTATGCTGGCTGCAAGCTGCAGCCACCTTAAAAGGATTGCAGACAACAAACAGCAAAATGCCAACGACAAAGCCGTGCCCGCATTAGCCCAGGCTGGTGCTGACTCCGACTTTTGTTTCTGTTTAATCTCCCCATTCTTGTCCACTTTGGTCCCTCTCTTGGCAGTGGATGGGGAGACGGAAGAATTTTGGAAAGGAAGCTGGATTGTGTTAAAACAGTTGTTTCAATCCATTTCAACATCAGGCTCCCTGCCTGAATTTAACCTGGAGGTAAATGAAAAATTAAAAACTAAATGAGCCTTGTCTCCCTGATGAACATTGAATTTTGCCTTAAAAATGAGAGTATTTTTATTTCCCTTGACTTTTGCAGGGTGGAGGTGGTGGGAAGGTTATTGGGAGAGGCTGCTGGCTGGTTTGATTTTGGCTAGATCACAACTTTTTTGTAGGTGTCAATCTTTTGAAACATGGAAGCCTCAGGCTTCCCTGCTGAATTTCTACAGAGACAAGTGAATCACAGCCTTGCATTGGGCAGTGTGGCAATTAATCAGCCATTAAAAAGGAAGACCTGCTGTCTTATAAACCAATTAGACGGGAACTGGTTGCTTGTGTAACTAATGTAGTGGGGTTGCTAGTAAGTTAAAGGCTCCTTGCGGAGAGAGGAGCTGAAATAAGTCTCTGTTACAGGGCTTTGAAGAACATGTTGAAGCCACCAGAGCACCAGATCTTCCTCAAAAACAGGCATCTCACATTGCAGCCGTACATTGCAGTAGATGCTGTCCCCTCTGCTTGCCTTGCAGTCGGCTGAAGAAAGTATTTTTAACTCTTGATGATGAAGTGTTTTTAAAATTAGTTCTTTTTCTTAAATCCTCACTGGCTTTCTGGGCAGGGGTGGAGATGAGGAGGAGGATGGGTGGGGGTGTAGCTGCTGGAGACCCCTCTGAGGCTGGGCACGAGAGGTGAGACAGTGCTGCAGGCTGTTCCGTGCGTGCAAAGGAACGGGGTCACTGAGGTCCAGCTCACCCTGGAGCGGGATTTGGTGCCCTCTCCATTAATGCAGCACCTCTTTTACCTTGTGTGCAGGATGGGGCTGCTTGCAGGAGCGGGGCTGATGCTGTTGGGTAGTGCTGGGTCTGTGCTGTTGTGGGGCAGGATTGCCAGCTTCAGGCGTGGCCCCTGTCACTGAGATGGCATGCTGTGTTATCCGTGGCTTCTGCAGGGGTTACTCCAGCAGCCACTGGAGAAAATCTCAAGTGTTTAGCTGGTTGCATCGGGCTTTCAATTCTTGGCAGTTCTGCTAATGTGCTAATTTGAGCTGCTCTCTCCTGAGAACATGCTCAGTCTGCTGGCTGCTGAGCCAAATGGAGCAGGGTCTGACCTCAGCCTGGCACCCGGGGCAGTGAGCATGGATATTAGGCACAGCCCCGTGCTCTGTCCATCCTGTCAGGGATCTGCAGGGGTGCAATGGGGTGGCTGTCCCAGCAGCAAGGAAGGAAGTGCTTTGGTGAGGAGAGTCTTAAGCCTATCCACTGGCTGCCTATTGAAGGTATTCTGGGTTTAGAAGAGGTGTGATTGCCATCGTTGGGCTGCTAAAGTAACAAGATGTATGTTTAAGTTTACCTAATATACTGTGTGCAGCTACTTAGGAACAGTGCAAACTAGATAAATAAATCATGGCTTTGCTTCAGTCCTAGCAATGATTTTGTGTCTGCTCTGTCGTAACACGGGGCCTATTGATTTCACTGGGAATGTGGGACCTTATGCTTGCATTTAACAGCATTCACGTGCAGAATTTTAACAGATCATTCTAGGCCAACCAAGGTAGCTGCTCCTCATCCTTTTTTTGCAATTCTAGTGTTCAGGAATAATTTTAGAATAGGTCTAGAGGGGGGAGACTTTGTCTTTATAGCACAGAATGTTAAAAAGAGTTTATGGTGGAGAGAAGGGTGCTAGTTGCACCAACTTCTAGTTCTGGCTCTGAAATTTGCTTGTGACTGTAGGAAAGACACTCAACTTGTCAGAGCCCTTCTTCTCCTAGCTCCCCTCATGGCACAATGTTTCATGTTTTTTTCATTTGTGGTTTCTATTAAGTGCAGCATTTGCATTTTTTGTGTAGTTAAAATTACTAGGAGCTTTAGCCTGCCCTGCCCACTGCTGGTATCTTGTATCAACCTGAGTATGTGGTGGCAACACAAGTGATGAAGTGCTGCACAGGTCAGAATACCAGTCTGTGACAATAAATACCTTTTGCTGAGCAAATCCTGCACTTTAGGGCTGATCCTGGCCCCACCACCAACTGTCCACGTACTTTGCTGTATAAATGCTCTGAGTTTGAACACACAGAATGGCCTCTTCCTCTTCTTCTCCCTTGCTCTGCACTTGTCATGACCCCCAATTCCTGACTTAGCCTCACTTAGGCCAGTGTGTCATCAGCCCTGGTTCAACAGATTTCATCCTTATTAAACAGTAAGTGTGGGCTTACAATCAGTAGGTTGGTGTGCTTTGCTGAGTCAGGCCTTTAATTATGCCAAGCTTATGACAGCTCTGCATCCCAAGTGAAAGATGTTCCCACCATCCCTCCAGCCCTCAGCTCGTGCCCAGGGAATGTGCACACTCCAGTTGAAAGGCACCTCAGCCGCAGTCCACTGAGCCAGTCCTCAAATTGAGTTTGAAGTCATTAAGTGGAAAAGAAAATTTTTGTGACAAGTGATTTCCCTGAGCAGGTGACAAACTATAATGAAGCGGGGCGGTTTGGCTGGAAAGGTTTATGATAGCAGCTGTGTTCCCTTCCTCTCCTGTGAGCAATCTGGGCAGGAGAGGATTTGTGGAAAACTGTCCATGTCTCTGCAATGCAATGTTGCCTTTATGTCAGCCTTGGATTAACTTTCAGAGTCTTTTCCCAAAATGTTGCTGGAGATCCTTTGGGAACACAGGCATGATGGGTGACTAATTGCCATTTCAGTTGTACTACTCTTCCTAGTAAAGTGGTTGATTGTGAAAGGCTTGTGAGCAAATAGCAACCCTGGAAAATGGTATAATGTGAAGGCTCGGAGTTATTTCGCTGCACTGTTGCTAGTTATAGCTACACACTTTCTTCCTCTTGGTTTGGTTCTGTTCCTGTAGGACAGGCACAGCCAGCACCTGTCTGCCACAAGCCAATGGGGACACTGGGTACAGAGCAGTGGGCATGACAATAACAGGCTCCTGTGAGCAATGGGCACCTCATGGCCACACACAGAGCTCTTCCCAAAACAGCAAGGTGATGCAATGCTGCCCTTGGTCAGAGCTGAAGGAGAAACGTGTGAGCAAGGGCACCAGGATGGCTCTCCCAGCGTGGAGCGAGGTTTGGGTACGAGAGCACCAAGAGGCTGATTTACAAAAAGCTGAGGGTGCTCAGTGCTAGAACCTCTGCTGACAGCAGGATGCTGGGGCAGGGCAAGCAGTAGCTCATCTTAATGTGCAGGTAGCCAAGTGCGACAGATGACAGACACAACACTTGGGAGAGAGGTGCTCAGGCAGAGGAGTGGCTGTCCTGGCTGAGCAGCATGCGGCTGTCCTGGCAAGGCAGTACCTGCCTATTTTTAATCTCACTTTTGTGCTGTGTAGATACCTAGGAAGAGATCTTTCTTGTCTAGGGCAGAGGCAGGACAATGGTCCTCAAACAGGCAATATGCATAGTACACAGCTAGCCAGGAGGTTTCCAAGGTGTTCCTCTGAGCTGGTGGGGGCCTTGTTAGAGGTGAGGCTCGGAGCACTGCAGGCCAGCTGCTCCGGATTTCTTTTTTCCCCTGATTGTTGGTTATGCAGCGTGTGGGTGGGTTGTTTTTTCTTAGTACAATGTCAACTGCTGGCTGAGCAGTGCTGGGATTTGTGGAAGGGTTATGTGCTCTGGTGGGGGTGCAGCCAGCTCTGCCCAGGAGGACCAGGCTTGTTCCTGGGGAGCAGTTCTGTTCTGCAGGTGCACTCACCTGTTGCAGAGGAGCCTGATCTCTGCACTGCCTTCTTGGGGTGAGCTGTTCAGGACCAACACTGCATCCTCTGGGCTTGTACTGGTGCCTGCTTAATGGGATTTCTTCCACAAAAGGGTAGTGATGGATCACCTAGGCTAGACATTGCTGTCTAAGGCCACCAGCTGCTGGCCTTCAGGACAATTGTATTTATACCTCAGAGCAGGTGTTGAATTCCTGATGCACAGAGCAGTGCTGGGCTGGGAGCTGTCGGTCTGGTCTGCTGTCCCTCCTGCACTAGGCTGAATTATTGAGCTGTCCCTGGCTCCACTGCTCTTACCCAGGCTGGGATCTCCAGTAGCAACACACAGGGTGGGGAGGGGTGGGGGAGGCCCCCAGTGTGTTAATGAGCCTCCTTGCCTTAATCAGTCTCACCTGGGACCCATTCCCACTCCCCCTGCTTCAGGAGCTTCATTCGAGCTCAGTCCCTGTGCTTTCCTGAGCTGTGTTGGAGCACTGTCCTTGCTGCTGCCTCCTGGGTGCACCCCAGACCCACATTTCGGAATTGCAGCTCTGTCTCGTTCTCCTGGATGGACCTTGGGGTGACAGTATCCTGGTCTCTGACCCTTGTCTCCAAAGGGACTTTGGACCTACACTGCAGGTAACCTTTACAGCTCTGTCTCTTGCTCTTGCCTGAGCTCCAGGGATGGACGTTGCCCCTGGTTTGTCACTTCACCTTTCCTGGGGCTGTCCAAGGGCCTGTCACCACCTGGCCCTCCTCAGACTTGTTGGGACTGTGCCCTATTGGTGAGGGCTGCCCTGTGGTCCCCTTGGGGTTCTTGGCTTGTCCCCTGCATAGAGGGGCCCCACTCTTGGTGTTCCCTGACACCAGGTATAGTCTTGTGGCTGTAGCATTAGGGTGATTGAGTGCTGTTGTTGAACCTTTCAGCAGTCCCCTGGTCTGATTTGAAAATTCACAGTTCTTGAGCTTTCACCTTCAGATCTCTCCTTTGTCCCTTCCCAGGGTTCGTGGGCAGCTGGTGTTTCAATGTGGTACAGAGAGGTGGTCCTGTTCTGGTTGAGAGGTGCTGCCCATGCAAAGAAAGGGTTGAGGATGTTACTTAAGGGGGTGCCAAAGACTTAATGTGTGTGCTGGGAATAGAGCAGAAATAATTTCTTGGAGGCCCTAGGTATGCATAGCACTGCTGTGCGCACAGGAGTCCAATGTGGATGGGAGAGGGATCAACAAGAGCAAGTGATGCCAGCTGGAGACACCAGAAGCCTTTTAAAAAGAGGTTGAAGGCAACACAAAACCCAACACACTTGCATATTCCAAGCAATGCACGTAAGCAAGACTCACTTTTACATTTTTCAGAGCAGATTAGCGATTTTCTAATTAGGGAAAGAGCCGAATATTGAGCACTGAAATGGATAAGCGACTTAAAAAGAACACAGAGAATCGCAAAGTGAAATCACTTAAATCAGCCTTGTCTCCTCCCCCCCTTCATGCTTGGTATGCTGTTTATCTTGGCAAATAGGGGGGAAATAAATTCCCTGGAGGTGGCACATACGCTCTGGTACCTGAATGCATCAGATATATCTATGTAGGGAGTTAAAAGCCCTAAACTGCAGATTTTTGAGTCCCTCTTCTGAAGCTGCAGAAATATGAGCAGGGCTGCATCCTGGGCTGGTGCTTGGTCTGTCTGTTGTACCAAGCAGCAGCTGTTTGCTAAATTTTGATCTGGATCTAGCTATGGATTAAAGAGATCCCAGTAGTTGAGGATTGTTTGGCCCTTTGAGCGGTTTGATGTTTGGCTTTGTGAAAGAGCAGAACGTTGCCTTAGTTGTGATTCTGACACAAGTTCCAGGGGCAGCTTCTTCATAGATTTCACAAAATACTTCAATTTGGAAGGGACCCACATGGATCACAGAGTGCAGCTCTTAAGTGAATGGCCCATATGGAGATTGAACCTGCAACCCTGGTGTCAATAGCACCATATTCTAACCAACTGAGCTGATCTCATGGTCATTGCTGCCAGATGCAGATCCTGAGACCCAAAATGTTGCTGGCCTTGTGCTAAAGACTCATTCTGCTTGCCAGGCCTGAAGCCCTTCACCTTTCCATGCCATAGATTGGTTACCTACAAAATGGGGTGCAGGCTGGGTTGGTGCCTGGGCTTTGGAAGGGCCGACACAAAGTACTCTGGACAGGTGCAGAAGGCAATTTACACCAAGAATTCTTTTCTTAGGCTCTTGTTATTCCAAAAAATAAAGCTAAGGGACTGTTATGAACCACAAGGACATGGGGCAGGGAGTGTCTCTTGCTGTGCACAAAGGCAGCACTCACACGCTGCAGCCACTGCTGGACCATAAATAAATGTTAGTGGGCACTCTCTCTCCCAAAGCACCTATCACTGCTGCCATCCATGTGGAAAGAGGAAAGTAAATAGATTCTTGGATTGTCTTAAAGGCAGAGGGAATAGGATAGGATCAGTCTATTGGATTTGCTGAATAAACTACAAAAAACAAGATATAATTCTCTGCAGACACAAGGTAATGGGCTATGTTATATTTTGCATTTCAAGCACCAGAGCATTCAAACCAAGCTGTCAAAAACTAGTGGGCTTGTTTGAATTAACCATGGCTTGAACTGGGCACAATATTTTTATGACTTATTTATGCTCCAGTAGAATTTATGCCTGGTTGCAGCACATGTGGTGCGCTCTGCTTGCCCAGGGAGGTGTGCTCTCTGCCCCACAGTGCTTGCAGCAGGAATTATATACTGGGGAGCCAAAAAGCTACTTTGACATTTGTCTAAAAAGCTGACCATGCATCAGGGGTGTCCCAGAGAAAGGAAGGTAGCTTGCTGGCTGGAAGCTTCTGGTGTAAATCCAACTAAGCTCACTCCTGTATTTTAATCAGACCTTGCATCCAAAAGCCATGCATCAGCATGGTTTGGTTTCTTGGCTTCCCCACAGAGGTGAAGACAACCCCTTCATCTCCAGGTTCTTCCTCCTTGTCTGGTCAAGATCCTTGGGTGGTAAGATGTTACAACCCAGGAAGAACAGCGCTGTGCTGTCATCAGTGCTGCTTGTGCCCTTCCCTGCGCTGCAAACACAAAAACGTGGCTCTTGGGTTTTGCCTTAAGAGGGTATGAAGTGGCAGGGAAATACTGTGAGCCCTTTCCTTTTAAATGGGGCCTTTGTACTGGCCTTAAAGATAGATAAGAGGGATTTGTGCATTCCCTGACAGCTGTGGGGAAGCAGAAACTTTTCATTCTTTTCTCTAGATGAAGATCAGAGGTTGTGAGATGAGAGGAGAGAGGCTGGCAGTGGAACAACCCACAGGTTAATCGTGGAGTTGGCATTTGGGGATCCAGCTTCAGTTCCTACAGGGTATTTCTAAGTATTTAGCCAAAAGCAAACACACAAAGAAACTGAAGCACACAAAAACATGAGAAATGATCAGCCCTGCAGCAGGCTCTTGCTTTAACTTTAAGCCATCTAAAGAAGTATCGTTATATGCTATGAATTGTGTTCCAGTTGAAAAACCTTTGCAGTGCCTCAGCAGTTGCCTTGCATGCATACAGAGCACATCGGCCTTATAGATAATATCTCCTGGCCACTTTTAAATTAGCAGAGCCTCAGAAAAATGTAAATTCACTGTACTGTTCATTCCTATTTCCTCCCCCCAAAAGATCTTCTAATTGGAGATTTCAGCTGCATGGAGGGACTCTGAGGGGGGCAGTTGTGGCTCAGCTGTGCTTTTGGGTGTCCCTCACAGCCCTTCACAAGGTATGTTGCAGTCACCTGGCACCATGAGTAGGGCTCTGCTGGCCTTGACCGATCATCCCAAGAGGTGGTTGGGTCATTAATGCAGCAGGACTGAACAAAACCCATCTCCTCTGGGCTGCAACCTCTCTCTGTCTCCAGCTGCAGCAGCCTGTCCTGCCAGCCTGCTTCTCAACCTCAAACCTATGGGTTTGCACTAGACATTTATCTTTCCTAGTAAGTAAAATAAGCTCATGCCCGTTCCCTAGCTCTGAAAACAAGTGGCATGGCATGGCTCATGTCCTTGTAGCTTGTGTGCCATTTCCCCCAAAGAAACTAACCTCACCTGGGCTGTCTCTCTGCCAAAATACCCTGGGGAGTCTGGGCCATGCCTATCTGCTCTGCTGTGGGTGGTGGTGGGGCAGTGCTGTGGTCCCCTTTGGTTACTGGTGTAGAAAGAGCCAGCAAGACTGCAGTGGTACTGAGTTGGCAGGGCAGGGTGGGCATCTGCACATTAGTGGGAGAAGGTGCCCTCGTGCCTGGGGTGTGGGGCTGGTGCTGTCCAAAGGTGTGTCCCACTCTCTGTGGGGACCTCGCGCTTTGAGGGTGCCCAGTGTCATTTTTCTCCAGTAGCTGAGATGCTGGCTTGCAGAAACCAGGAGAAATACAGCGCAGAGGAGTTTCCAGCAAGGTCTCACCACCTTTGCCAAGTAGCAGCCAACTTACCTCATTCGGTGCCTGGGCAGGAAATAAACTTGCTAAATGAGTATATTTACTGCAAATGAATTTGTACCAAATCTTGTATGTGCAGCAAAATCCTCTTAGATGAGCATCTGATAAAGGATTAAAACTATTAAATGATTAAAAAATCCCCTCTGCCAAATGGTGAAATGTACAGATTATACGGTGCTTTGTTGTTTTGTTTTTCCCCTTGGCTTTGCTATTCCCACCCTCCTTGCCCTGTTGGAGGGGAGGGGAGAGAGGGAGAAAGGGCTCTGCTGCATCCCCCGGAGACACAAGGGATGCTGGGGAGGCTGGCAGTGTGGGGGGAGCCATGGTAAACTCCATTATCCTGAAAGAAGAGGGAAAGGTCCCCAAAACCTCTCCCATCTGCGTGCTGCATCCTGCTTTTCAGGGAAGCAAATGGATTCCTCCTTAGTATGGAGAGCTTTTGTCATAGTGAACACTAGGCCCATTGGGAGGCTGCTGGGAATGTGGAAGCCAAAACTGGTCAAGGAACAAGACTAAACCCTTTAGGGGGGCTGTTTCAGGCAGAGTAACATCCCAGAGGAGTCTTCGTGGGTACGGTCCTAACAGTAGTCCTCTCCTTAGGCAAAATAGAGGAAGGATGGGTTTGGGGCAGCTCCTGAGCTGCTGTGTCTCTGGTGAGCAACATCCGTGCCCACAGGTGAGAGGATCATCAGTGTTCCTTCATCTCCAGAACATGTCACCTTCCTTAGTGAGCTTGTCTGCAGAAGTGTCCTGGAACTCAGCAGCTCCCTGTGATCTGCATCACCGGTGTTGCAGGTAGTGGCAGGTGACCTCAGTTATGCTGGGTGGCAGCAGGGAAGTGTCAGAGAAAAAGGGCCAAATATCCTGTGAAGGGTCCAGCTAAAACTCCTGATGCTCACCATGTTCACAAGTCTCAGGTGTGCTTTGTCCTCACCCTGAACTAGAAGGCGTGAGGAGACTCCCTTGCTATGGTGCTGTGCCTGGGTAACTCCTGCCAGCCCTGGGAGAGGGAGGCTTGGTGGCAGCAGGGATGGGGACAGGGGACAGGCTGCTGTTATGACCCTGAGTGTTGAAATGAGGCTGAAACATTGGGCTGCTCTGCTGTGGGTTTAGCAGAGCCAGGATTTCTCCTGGGCTGCCTGGGGTGTGCTGCGTGCTGTGGAGTCAGACCCCACCAGCCAAGGGCTGCTGCCAAAAGTACCTGTTTCCCTGGTGTGCTGGGCACGGGCACTGCTCTGTGGAGGATGTTTTGGGGTCAGGCTGGATGAGATAACCGCTTCATTAATGTAACCCTGATTAGGCAGTCAGGGACCGCATCGGAGTCCAAGTTATTAGGAGCTGTCAGCAGCCGAGCGTTCAAGTGGAAGGATGGGAGAGGAGGAAGGAAGAGCCAAAGGGGCTGTAGCAGTGGTGGTGTCAGCTCAGTATTTATGAGGGGAATAAGCCTCTGGTGTTTTATGGCCCATAAGATGCTGTTTTCTCTGGGTCTGTTTGATTAGATAGGATTATCTCAAGGGCTCGAATGGCACATCATTGATTTCTGCTCACTTTCATGGGGACATTCAGCAGCCCTGATCTATACCCCCTGGTTCCAGAGCTCTGAGAGGGGACAGCCACTGCTGGGGGGCAGCCTGTGCCAGGAGGGGCTGTTTGGAAGGGTGCACCCCTTATTTAGCCTGACTCCAGTTCCCTTCCTTTCCTGTGCTGTGCCCTCTGTTTTGAATGCTTTGGGGCCATCACTCGCTGTCTCCCAAAATCAAGAGCTGGTACAATGATTCTGTCTCCTTGATGTTTCGGGGAGAGCTGGACAAGGTCAGGAGAGGAAAGAGACAGGATGGGAATTTAGCAGCAATGAGGGATGACCAAGAAGACCAAAAGGACAGTTTCTAGCTGGTATAGCACTGCAGGAAGGAGCCACGGTCAGAGGCACAATGAGGTAGGGACCCAATAAGGTAGGATTATTGGGTGGGTGATGGGCGTTCCAGCCTCCTGTGCTCAAGATATTCATTACCCATATGGGAATCTTGTAAAAATCCTACCCCAGGTACCAAACCCTCAGAAATCCATCCTTGTGGGTGTCAGGGTGCTTCAGGTAAGGGCAATGTGGCGCTGGCAGCAATGTCAAGCCTGACCAAAGTGAGTCAAAGTATTTAAAGGCTGCAGCAGAGAGCAGCCTCCCTCATTTCCATGTTGTAGCTGCTGGCAGAATCCTGAAATGAGATGGTAAATTGCTTTTGTAGCTCTTGTCCATGTAGATTGGAGGCTGAGGGGTTATAGAGCAGGCTTTTCCAACAGAGTTACAATCTCCTGGCCGTGAGCAGAGGGCGATCTTTGTGCTGCAGAGGCAGAGACCAGGGCAGGAGAAAGGGGAGCGTAAGGACAGACTTTATCCTGGCCCATTAGGCATGGAGAAACCATCTTCAGCAGCATTGGAATCGATTGCTGTGAGAAGAATTGCAGAATATTTTGTGTCGTTTGGCACATGAGGTTGAAGGCAAGGACAGCATGAAGATATGGGGGCTTGAAGGGATTGGAGAGGGTTTGGACAGGGATGTTGCTGGAAGGATCCTGGCTTGGAGTTTGGTTCCTGCTTGCCTCAAGACAGTCACTGGTGGGTGGATTACTTCTGCCTCTTCCCCTGCATGGGGGACAGTGACTTGTGAGCAGAGGAGCATCCTGAGCTCGTGGCCACCAGTGTGAACAGAGAGGGTGTCTGCAGGAGGGGCTGGTGTGAGCTGCCAGGGCTGGCAGCACCTCTGGGTGTCTCTAGTAAAGTTCAGTGACTCTGTTCCACTTGGCGTCACAGAGCGGAATAACTTAACAAGCTCAGGGGCTCTGAAAGCACTGTCCTTTTTAGTCTTCTCTGGAAGCAGGGCCAAGGGAGAGTCAGGAAAGAGGAGCAGAGTGCCCACAGCATGGCAGAGCAGGGATGTGGGTGGCAGAGGTGTCCTGGGATGGGGCTGAACTGGGGGTGTATGGGCAGAGGAGCTGGTGTAGACAGAGAGTTGTTGTGATGCTGCAGTGCAATCTGGGGCCATGGAATGAAGCATGGAGGAGAGGGTGGCAGGACCACTCAGACCCTGGGGATAACTCTTCTTCCCTTGGAAACTGCATTCCCTTTAACCTTCTGCTTCTGTTTTTTTGGAAACCTTTGAAGCCTTTTCTCCCCAGTTCATGTGAAACAGAGATGCTGTTTTTTTGGTTAGGGTTGTGGGGTTTTTTTTTAATTCAGGGGAAATGCTAGCATTCAGCTCCTGCTGGGAAAAAAAGTGGTGGGGCCCAGGGCCTGCTGGTCCCTGCTCGTGCTGTGCCCTGATTAGCAGCTTGTGCTGGAGCACATCAGCTCAGGATGCTGGGCTGCTCAGGGAGCAATGGAGAGAGGGAGGGGACTGTGGAGGTTTCAGTCTTCTCTTTGAGGAGCCTTTGCTGCCTGGTTTGCTGGTGCTGGCAGGGCATTGGGGCTGCATTATGTGCTGCTGGCTCTGCCATGTGTACTGCCTGCCTGTGCCCTGCTGCTTTGCCTTGGCCTGACCTACCTTTCCCAGCTAGTTCTGCCGCCTGAGTTTCTTTAGCCTCTCTTCCTATAATGGAGGCATGAGCACAGGCTTCCCCTGCCCTCTGCCTGTCTCCCACACAGGCTGAGGAGCTGGTTTCTTCCCTCAGATGATGCTGCCCAGGCATTTCTCCTGATGCTGTTTAGAAGGTGGGGCTTGGATTAGACAGAGGGAAAAGAGTGGACAGATTAGGAGCAAAGCTGAATCCTGCCAAACTCATTTCAAGAAGGCCCTCGAGGTGCTATTGGCAGTGCCCAGCCTGTCCTACCCCTTTGGCGTTGGCTGAGGAACATCCAGGGCTTGCCACTGCAGTAGTAAAAACTCATCTTAGGTTCCCAATCAACCGAAGCTGGTTTTTCCTTCCCTGAGGTCTGGAGGCAGTAAAAGAAACTGCCAAACTATTTCAGAGCTTGCAGTGTAAGGCAGAGCTCTGATGGACACCAGGAAGCCTGCATCCCATTCCTGCAAAAAAGTTCTGTCCTCAGGGAATGCAATATTAATCTGTACAGTCATTTTACTCCCATCCACTGGGACTGTTTGCTACCATTAGTACAAAAAATGGTCCTATGGCAACTACAGGTTACCTCCTCCTCCTCACTCCCACTTCAATAATGAAAACACCCCCTTCTCTCCCCATCCTGAAGAGTTTTAATCAAATAAACCTGGCACACATGCTCCTGAAAGGAGGATGCTCTCTGTCAGCCAAAATCTGTGCCTGTTCCATTTTCTTCTGATTTAATTTTCCAGAGATTAAGATCCGTTCATCTCCAGTCTCAGAACTTGGCTGCCTCTGTTCTGTTTGTTGGTTTTACTCTGGTGGGTTTTTCCTTTCGCTCGGTGGCTTTGTTTTGAAAGCCCTGAAACCGCAAGGGCACCGATTCCCGGGGACCCAGCCGGCTGTGAAATCGAGAGGGAGCTGTGCCTTCCCACACCTGGCACCATCTCGCCTGCTCCTGCCCTTCCTGCCTGGACTGTGGCTTGTTGTCTTTCTCCAAAGGGTTTTGGCATTGCTGCTGAAGAGCATTTCTGAGGTGAATGTTTTCCCATAGCAGGGGGCTGTCTCCTGACTCCACTTGCTCTGTAGAAGGTTGTCTGGCTTTGCTGCCACCTTTGGTTCAGCATCTACATGTGGCCTTAATAGCAGGAAAAGTTTCACCCTGTTGTGCCAAAGACTCCAGAGTGAGTCCCTCAGGGCTGTGTTCAGATGGTTTTTGAGTATCTCCAAGGAGAGAGATCCCCCAGTCTCTCTGGGCAAATTCTACCAGGACTTGGTCACACTCACAAGTAGGAGGGGGTTGGGGGAGAAATCAAGTGTTTCCTTATGCTTTGATGGATCCTCTTGTGTTTCACTTTGTCTGTTGCTTCTTGCCTGGGCAGGAATCACTGGGCAGCACTGAGAGGAGCCTGTCTCTGTCTTCTTCACATCCTCCCTTCAGATATTTATAGACTCTGCTAAGATCCCTCTTAGCCTTCTCTTCTCCAGACTGAGCTGTCCCAGCTCCCTCAGTCTTCCCTTGTATGTGAGATTCTCCAGTCCCTTAAACACCTTAGTGGTCCCTTTGTGGACTTTCTGCAGTAGTTCTGTATCTCCCTTGCACTGGGAATCCCACAACTGGACCCAGCACTCCAGGGAGCACCTCCCTTGATGTGCTGGCAGATCTTCCTTAGGCAGCCCTGGGTCCCACTGGCTGTCTTTGCTGCGGGGGCACATTGCTGCCTCATGATCAAGGGCCCCAGAACCCTCTTCTGCAAATCCAAATGAGTAAAGGTCCTATCTTTATTTAAGTCACTGGCACAGGTTGCCCAGAGAAGCTGTGGATCCCCTGTCCCTGGAAGTGGTCAAGACCAGGTTGAATGGGGCTCTGAGCAACCTGGTTTATTGAGAGGTGTCCCTGTTGTGGCAGGGGGTTGGAATGAGATGATCTACAAGGTCCCTTCCAACCCAACCCATTCTGTGATTAATGGTGGAATTAAGTACATTCATACCTCTCCCTTCTGAGTGTGCCAGCACTTGACTGCTCTCTATTCCCATTGGCTTGGCAGACTGAAGGGTTTTAGCTCCTACAAAGTGTGGGGCTGTTGTCCCCAAGGTATGTTTGGTACAGGGAAGGCTGCCCATTTGGGAGAGTATTCTGTGTTTGTGCCAGTAGAAGGGAAGCACCCCTAAAGCTCACCCTCCCCACTGGCCTCTGGGCACTGTTTTTTTGTGAGGAGACTGAAACACCCAAATATTTCCAGTGCTCTTTGCAGGCTGTGCAGATGTCTGGGGTCAGTGGTGACAAATTATGTAGATTCCTCCCCCTTCCCTCTCTCCTTTCTCATTTCCATTATCTGCCTTTTGTAGAGGCTGTAATTTATTGCATTTTGCAACCTTGTAATTTATGGCTTTTTTATAATTCTTTCCAAGCTTTCAGAAGTAACAGCTACTGTTACTTGTACCCCAGTGCATTTCATTGTCACACTTGAGGCTTTCCCACCTCCCCCTGCACTTCCACTCTTTTCTTGTAACTTGCCTGTTTACTTGCTAAATTATTATTGTGCACTCAATAAAAATTGCATTTAAAAAGTGATAACTGAAATGACATTTAACATGGAAAGCACTTAAGCATAATTACACTATATGCATTGCATCATTTTGTGACAGTTAATAAAAAATATCTGAACGGGGTTTTTTGTTGTTTGAGGCTGTAGAGAGTGAGTACTGGCATTTCATCACTTCTAGAAATGTGGGTTTTATTTTCACTGGAGGACTTTGTCCTGGGATTTTGCTGTCTCCTCCTTCCTTGATGGTACGACAGGTGTCCTGTATCTGATGCAGCAGCATAGGGTGAAGAAGTTAGCCCTGGCATTCCAGGAGGTTAAAGCTGGCATACACTGCTCAGAGTTTGATATGGCTTACTTCCAACTGGAGATTTTGAGAGTGTTGGTTTGTGTGAATTGGTGACATGAGCAGAGTTGCTGCAGAGTTGTTTGTGTTGGTCCCTGGGCTGTGGGAAGGGAGAAGGGGAGAAGAAACCCCTTGTTTGTGGAGACTGGGGTAATGGTGTCAGCATAGCTCAGCTCCAGGTTGAGCCCTAGAGGGCTACAAGGATTTCCTCTGAAGGAAGCTGCTGCTGGCTGTAGCTGGAAGCTAAACAGTTGATGTCCTTGCCTTGTACTCTCCAATGACTTCTACAGAAAGGGGGAAAGTGTGCCAACCCCTTGTGACCCCGTAGCTCATATCCTCACTGATATGACTACTTGATTATTAGATTACCTGCAAATCGCAGCTCCTTGACCATCTGCTGTGTGAAACTCCTCAGCTCAACCCCAGCATCTGTCCAGCCTGGCCATGCAGACTCTGCTGAATTCCTGAGCAGATCAGCCCAGCTTCCTGGGCACAGTTTCTTCTGCTATGCCTTGTTCTGTCCTTTCCCTACCCACGTGCTGCAGAACTTTGGCACATGAAATGCTTCAGGGGCGATCCTCATTCCTTGCCCTTCTTCCCTTCTCCAGAAAGTGAGATGAGTGTGATCAGACAGTCATACAGGCTGCAAACCACCTTGGGAAATCAGGTCCCTATCCACGTGGGGAACTGCAGCTCGAAACACAGATCAGAGATGTCCTGCATAACCAGGTTAGTCTCCCCCATCGGAACTGTGGTCTCCTCCTTCTGGGAGCCTTGAGCTGCTTGGAAAAGGGGTGAGGGCTGGTGGACCTCTTTCTGCATGTTAAGCAAGGTGAAGAGACAAGAACAGAGACCCTGAAGAGCAGGGCACAGGAAGATCTGAAAAAGCATTTGAGATCTAGTGAACAGATGACAGGAGCCACAGCCCTTGACATTTCCAGGCTGTGCGTGAGGGATTTTTGGAGCAAGCCAAGATAGTACGTGTTTTCTGCAGTTTGGAGGAGAGATCTTCAGGAAGCAGTCTGTGGCAGGTTTGGATACTGGTCCATGAATTGGAAGGGTAGTGGGCTTGTAGGGGAGTGAGAGGGGTAGGAGAAAATGGAAGCAAGCCTTTATTTCAAATGGGAGGGGAAGGGTAAAACAACCCCACCAGAGAGAACATTAGTGTCCATGAGCAAACTCCCCAGGGAGTCTAGAAACATCCTGTTGCTTTTCTGTGGTGGTCTTGTGACTTGCCCTTCAAGTTAATAAACTGTTAATCACTTTATGGGTCATTTCATTCTAAATGTTCACCAAAGCATTCTAGGATTCAGATAAAGGAGGTTTGTGAACTTAGACATTTTTTCCTCTTTTTCTTCAAATGCACACGTAACTAGAAACCATGCAGAGACAGTAATAACTAATATAGCTGGGAAAGGAATCTCCTGGAGAGATTACTCTATGCTTTTTCAAGGGGGGAAAAGGCATTTCTGGTTACTATTTTTATTTTTTTTGTGATTTTTCTGAGCTTAGAAAAAATCTGTTGATAAAATCCTCATCTGCTTGACAATCAGTCTCATCTGGGAGCTACTTGGTGTTATCTTGGCTTAATTCATTAGTAAGACTAAAAAAGGACATTAAGAATGGACATCTCTATTGAGAGCACTTAATTCTTTGCAACAAGAGTCAATTATGTCCTGTTGAGTAAGCCCCATGCAGAAGCACTTACTTGTGAGATTCCTCAGCCTGATACCTGGGAAAATAAAGCTGAAGGAGGGCCGAGCCCTACCCCTGTAGATGTGCAAAATGTGTATTTGCCATGGACTTGCCCATCTCCTGAGCAGAGCGTGGATTGCAGGGCTGGTGCCGTGGAGGTCTCTGATCTGCAGCAGAGAGGGAGGAGAGCTGTTCTCCCCTGAGCTCAGCAAATGGCTGGCAGCCCTCTTGATGGTTTTATGGCCGAGTCTGCGTCCCTCCCCAGTCCTCCTTGTGCTTATTTCACAACAGCTCCGCAGTTCCTGGGGTAATGGGGCTGAATGCTCCTGCAGTGCACGGTGGAGGATGTTCTTATGCTGGGCATGCTCTGCTCTCACACGAGAAAACAATGGGGCTTGTTTTGCTTCTGGTAGGGGCTGCATTGGGACCCCTCTGAGGTGACTGCACCTTCACTGACTCAGGGTGAGCCCCTCAGTTATAGAGCCTGGGTACCTTGCTGGGGTGTGGGGCTGGGCATGGGCTTGGTACTGAGGACTACTCTCTGTGTATAAGACCAGCTGTTTTGGTCCATGGGATGTTGTTTCTCATTTCAGGAGGCATTAATTTCAGCAGCCCTGTCTCCTGTGTTGTCCAGGAGATGGGGTGCAGCGCCCTCCTGGCAGTGTGAGCTGTGGCACCCAGTGTGCCAGAAACACAGCATTGATGACTCGAGCAGGAGGTTTTTCTGATGCTGTTGGTAGCTTTGGTAAGTTGGATGAGGAGACTGATATACAATGGGAAAGGGAATGGCACTGAAAGGAGAAGTAAATTGTGAAGCCAGTTTCCTGCTACACATTTTGTAGCTGAAATTTAGTGATACTTTAAGATATATATATTGATCATCCAAACACACAGAGATATATGTGGTCTATATAATCATCTAAGTTTTATTTATGGCACAAGCCCAAGTCAGCACTATTATTTATGAATATAATTGCAAATCCACTTTTCTCTTATGTGATCAACTAAACTGCACTGCAGAGCAGCCTTGGGGGTTGCCCAGCCTGGAGTGAAGTGACACATTTCTGGGCTGGGAGTAAGCAGGGTACTGGTGTCACGCTGTGGGGCTCCATCCATGATCTGCTGGGCTCAGGAGGATAAGCTACAGAATACACCCATGACATTTGGAAAACGAGGCAGAATTCTACAGCCTCCAGAAAAGATAGTTTTCTTTTTAGAACTCACACCCTAGTTTTAGCAGGAAAATTATAAGGTGGCATTAAAAAGCACCTGCTGCATCACCATCACGTCTCACCATTTGAGTTTAAATGTCTCATCTGAAAAAGTTCCCAACCAGGTTTCCTTTCAAGCAACTGAGGCTGCTTAGGTTTCAGCTTTTGCCGCTGCTGTTTAGAGCAATTCTAATTAACATTCTGGGCAAAGGAGCAGGGAGTGGGGAAGGGAAATGCTTATGATTTGTAAATGCCACTTTGCTCTTCTGGCACCATCCCTCAGGGGAGAGGATTTTTTTTTTGTCTTGTTCTTGTCTCTCCCCCCCTCCACTGTCTTGGAGTAAAGCTGATGGTTGGGCACATATTTTGCCTTAAGCATATGCATAACTTTCCACTGCGTGTACCTGGGTAATGGTGGGTGAATCTGTATGGATGTGAGGGGACCTGTGTGCGTGCAGAGCACGGACGTGCTGCTCGGAGTGTATGGCAACCCGTGGCTGCTGTGTGTGAGCCCTTACCAAAGGAAGAGGCATGTGACAGGCTTGTCCATGCTACAAGTTCCCTCTTCCCTTGATGATAAGCTACGAGGAAATGGGGATGAAATCAGAAATTGGCAACATGCTGTCAGGAGGGATTAATTTCTGTCCCTGATTAACTTTATGCTGGAACAGCAGGAGACTAATGCTTTACCGTGTACGTTGCCTGATGCAACCTTTTCTTACTCCAAGTAGATACGAATCCATCCCTGGTCCTGTGTTCCCCTTGTATTTTCTTAGATGTGGCAGGGCTGTTGCTCTGGATGCATAATGACAGGCCCCTTACATGTTTTCTAATGGTGATGGAAAGTACTGAAAAAAATCTGCCAGTTCTTTGGGGGTCTGGCTTGAGCCCATGCAAGAGTTTTGTTTCTGCTTGTGGAAGCTTTAATGTGCCGGTCTGTCCCTAGAGATTCTTGGTGGAATATTAATATTCTCCACTCCTGTGCTACCTTTCCTCTGAGGATTCCACAACACTTTGCAGAAATTAAGGATAGATTCTTTCAAAGTGGGAGGTCAGTGAGACCATGCAGATACGGGAAGGTGATTTGCCAGCAGTCACACAGGCAGGCCAGTGGCAAAGGGGGAATCCAGCCTGAGTCCCCTCTCTCAGCCACAAGTGCCAGACAATTGCTCCCTGGCTAAAGCTTAATTAAGATCATGGCTGTCCTAGGGGGAATGCAGGTGTGGAGCCCAAACAGTGCTCTGTGCTGACAGTCAGAGCTGTGTGGGGAGCTGTCCCTGTACAGATAGATGGCTCTGGAGCTCAGCTCTGTGTCTGTGTGTGCAGGGGGAAAGGGCTGGGATGGCTGGGACTAGAGCCCTCAGATACTGGGAAGGAACTGAAGAAGGAGAGGGCAAGGCAAGTGGGCATTCAAGTATGTCTGTAAATGTGTGTGATGGTGGTTGAGCAGATCTGAGCCAGCACTTCTGGCTGCTCTGGGAGTTGTGGCTCCCAATGCCCAGCTCTGGCTTTCACACTGTGGGTGCTTCCCTGCACCCTTTTATTCCTGAGGGCAATGGGGACCTGGGGACTGAGTTCTTCCCCACTGTGGGACAGCCCTCCTTTAATCTTACCAGTGTACATAGGCAGAGTTTGTTGGCCAGTAGGAGCGATGCCAGGATTGCAGAGCATCCTGCTGCCTCCTCTTTGGCCATATGGAGAGTAGAAAGTCACAACCCCTGTGTACAGGATTTGCAGAAGCTGGTTTGTCTGGCCCCATAGGGGAAGGAAACAGCCTGCCCTGTACCTGAACCTGTAACACGTCTCCCAGTGAGTCACATCAGTTATATGGATCAGCTCTATCTGCCTTGGCCTCTCATGTTGAGGATCACCTTCCCAAGGGCTGAAGATGACTTGTTCTGGCTTCCTCTGACCAGGGAGAGGACGGGAGAGCCTGTGAGTCAGAGTCACTGCTGTACCACTCAGCTGATGGAGGAGAATTTACCATTGTTAACCCCAAAAATTGCTGATGAAGCAAGTAGTGCCTGGTTTTGGAGGGAGGGCACCTGGCAATGTTAGAAGATGGTGCAGCAGGGAACAGCTTCTGCTTACAGCCTAGTGAGTGCTGGAAACCTTGTGGGATCTGAAAGGTGGATCCATGGGACAGTTGCCTACTGCTCCCCACCAAGGACAAGTCCATGGCTGGTCCTTCCTACAATGACAGTGCAGAGCCCTGTGCCTTGCCTTGTGTGTCACAGCCACAGCTAAATGAGCAGCTGATTGAGAACGCAGCTGGTGCATGGGGAGGGTGCTTTGCTACTCTGCTCAGAGGTCCCCACCATATTTTGCCTTTAATTTGAAGGGCTCCTCAGCAGACAGTCAGGGCAGGGATGTGGTTGTGCACCTGCTCAGCACTAGGAACTGCGTGCTGGCAAACCCTGCATGGAAATATCAGGAGTGGGGGGCTGCAGCAGCAAGCTGGGTTTAGGGGGCACATCTGCCTGACAGCTGCAGGTTTTCATGGGCAGAATCGCTTATTTGGGAGGTGGTGAAATGAGGAAGGTGGAGGAACAGGAAAGGGTGGGACACAGCAGAGATGGATGCCATTGAAGCCCCTCTTTGCTGCAGTTTTGCCATGGCACATTGCCACTGGTCTTTACCTCCTGCTCTGCTGTTCCTTGTTGGGCTGCAGCCACTCATTGCCCTGTTCTCA
The DNA here is from genome assembly GCA_013396655.1 of Campylorhamphus procurvoides. Lineage (NCBI taxonomy): Eukaryota > Metazoa > Chordata > Aves > Passeriformes > Dendrocolaptidae > Campylorhamphus > Campylorhamphus procurvoides. The sequence continues at coordinate 954,423 of WBMV01008303.1, read as the reverse complement.
TCAGCAACCAAGTCAGGGCCAGGGATCTCAGCATTCCCCAGTTCTGCTCTTGCAACTCCTGTCTGAGCACTCTTGTACTGTCTCTCTGTCCTTCCAGCAAAAAATGTGTGCCTTGTTAAGTTTGAGACTTGGCATCTATTTTTGCAGTTTTTCCCCCTCCACCTCACTCCTGGTCTGTACTGTTGTTTCCCCTCAAAGTTTTAGGTTTGGACATATGATCAAAAGTCCCCAACTTTGATTAATGCCTAGATATTTTGGGGACTGTTTGAAATAGCACCCTGGTGAATGCTCTACCAATGATATTGCCTAATTGTCACCTTAATTGTAGTGTGAACCCAAGACACTTGGATATGGAAAGCATTAACTTGCCTGGGAAGAACAAGTGAACATCAGGTTTTTGGCCTATAAAACTAAAGTAGAACAAATCATCAGATATATAACAGGGCACAGCAGCACAAGGCAGAAGTGCCTGTTCTTTGTAATTTGGGGTCCTTCCACCAAGAACATCATTTTTAATTGCAGGAAGGGATTTTCAGTTTGGGCACCAGGAAAAGTTTTCAAATAGGAAATGTGAAGTACTGGAAATGTGAACAGAATTGTGAAGCACATTTTGTCTTGTGAATCACAGAAATCTCCATCACTGAATTTCCTTAAGAATAGGTCAGAGGAGCGTGTTAGGAATGGAATAGCTGTGGTAGTTATGTTAGAAATGGCACATCCCTGATACCACCTTCCACTGGAGTATCAGAGCAGGCTGGGACTATGGGAGTTGATGAGATTCCTTTAGCCCTGTCTTCTGTGATGCTGCAGAGAACTGAATTTTTAGTGGAGCCTTTCAGTTTGGATGTCAGATCTCTGGAGGTTGCCTTCAGAAGAGACATCCCCTGGGATTGCTGTGGGTGTGTATGTGGGTCCTGCCCCTCCAAGGCTATGCTGAAAACAAACCTGGGCTGGCTTTCCCAGCTAGAGGGTTTGATGCTGTTGCTCAAGTCTTGCTGGTGAGGCGTTAGAGGTGGGACTAAGCTGAAGACCTCAGCTGATATGAGTTTGCAGAGGGTCACCTCTTTATTAATTCTCCAGATATATGCTGTATTTTTGTTACAGTCTGTTTCTGAACCCCCCTGGCTCAGGGAACAGAAACCACTAACAGGAGAAAGGATGAGTCTGGAAATGACTGGAAGAAAGCTGTCTGCAGATCTGTTCTCCATATCTTCTGGGGCACAGCAAAGCTTTATGAGCCTATTTCGTAACAGAGAGGACTTTATATTAAATAATGACTTTCTCCCAGGCTGACCTTTCAATGCCTAAAGAGCCTTCAAGAGAGCTGGAGAGGGACTTTGGACAAGGCCATGGAGTGACAGGACAAGGGAGAATGGTTTTAAACTGACAGAGGGCAGGGTTACCTTAGATATTAGAAAGAAATTAATAACTGTGAGGGAGAGGAGGCCCTGGCAAAGATTGCCCAGAGAGGCTGTGGCTGCCCCATCCTTGGGAGTGTCCAAGGCCAGGTTGGATGGGGCTTGGAGCAACCTGGTCTAGTGGAAGGTGTTGGAATGAGATGAGCTTTAGGTCCCTTCCAACCCAAACCATGCTGTGATTCTATGAAAATGCTGGAGGACATCAGCCAGGGGAGCCTGGGGTCTCCACAACCAGTGGATTAGAGCAAAGCTTGTGAGCAGCACAGGTTAGGGGGGTCCTGAGTGAGCCAGAGGGAATGGGTTGGACAAGTGGGTCTCTTCCAGCTTTGTTTTCAACGAGTCTGTGCCTTCACAGAAATTCTTCCAGTGCTTGAGATTAGGGAGAAAAGCTTGTAAACGTGAATCCCTGCAGTGCAGAGAAAGCCCCACATCAGAAGGTAAACCAAGAGAAATGCAAAGTTGCTATTTCTAAAAGTTCAATTTCTTTAAAATAGATCATTACTCTGCAGAAAACCGTGGGGGTAAATGTTGACAGTGCTGACTTATGCTGGCCTAGATTTCAATTGCTTTAGCTCTAATAAGAGATTTAGTTTAAATCCGTGTCAGTGAAGTTATCCCAAATTTGCATCACTGCAGCTGAGAGCTGAATTTGGCCAGTGGTAGCCATCAGTGAAAATAAAAGGCAGCGTGAGGTAATTGTTACTCTTTTTCTTTTGTTGTTAAAAGGAAGCCTGCAAAATGTGTCTGGGCGCTTTAGTGTTAGAGGCTGCACAGCCTTTTTTCACAGCCCTTCCTACGAGAAGCAGCAGCTTCTCTGGCATGGAAGATAAAGCTGTATTGGGAAAGAGGTCTGGTTATTTATTTAAAGTCAAGTCTTTGAGGAGCCAAGAGTCTCACTCAGCACAGAGCAAGTAAGGGTGCTGTGCATGCTTGGGGTACACTGCCAGGGAATGGGAGCAGCCTTTGCCCTCCTGCAGGAGCCCTGCCCTGGGCACAGCTGCTGCCAGGGTGCTTTGGCAAAAGAGCCTGCTGAAATACTTCCCTCTTAGAGCAGCGGTGGTTCCTTCCTCATCTTCCTCACTGCCAGGGAAATGGAGTCTGAGATCCCATTTTGACTCCATATGAGCTTTTGTAATTTCAGCGCCCTAAACATTTAGCCTTGGGGGGGCAAAGGCAGCACAATAAAAGAAAACAGTTTTAAACTGCCCAACAGCTCTGCAAAAGGCAGAACTGCAACCACGCAGAGTCCAGGAGGGATCTGAGAAGCAGAGATGTTTCCTGCTTTATCTTTCCCTAAGATTTCCATCATTTTCTGTTCATTTTGTTCACGTGCTCTCTGAAGCCATCAGTCACTACACAGTGTCTCCCTGCCTGGGCTTCCTGCTCCAGAATCCCTCTCCTCTGAACTCTCTTTCCATGCCCCCTTCCTCCCACCCCCTGTGCTTGTCCTGGTGGGTCCAGCATGGTGCTTCAGCACAGCATGGGCCTGTCTGCCCAGGAGAGCATTTTAACCTCTTCTGGTCAAACTGAGGAACTGTTCCGTAATTGATTTAAACACTTGTAGGTAAATCAGAGAGAAACTGAGTTCTTTTCAACCAATATAAATCAGGCATGTGTTTCTGCAAGAGCTTCACGTGCAAGGATTTGCACCACTGTGTCAATGCAGCTTCTGCTCTGGGGACGCTGGGGAACGCCCAGTATGATCCATCACTGATTCTGGCCTTGGACACTTCCAGGGATGGGGCAGCCACAGCCTCTCTGGGCAACCAGTGCCAGGGCCTGCCCACTGTCTGAGTAAAGAATTTCTTCAGAATATCCAACCTGAAATCTAGCAAATTAGCACATTTTTACCTGTGACAGCATCCCTCCTAGGATGCACCCAGGATATTCTAGGTGCAATTTTAATGCTGTTGATCTGAAATAGGTGTGTTCTGTGTGTAGACATAACAATCAAACTGGTTAACTCTCTAGCATATATCCTGAAGAAAAGTAGTTAAGGCACCTTTTAAAAATACTGTTTTCCTTACTAAAGCTTTTCTTATGTCCTATATAACCAAGAGAGCAGCCAGAGTCGAGGATCAGCTTGGTGTTTTTTTTGTTTTGTTACTGTAAAAGTTTGTATTTTTAGAGATTGTGTGATCTCTGAGTGTGTTTGGGCATTTGTCTGAGAAGCTGTAGCTGTTCTCTGCCTCTCATACATTAGCACAGAGGCTCTGGTGGGTTTGTGCCCTGACCTGGCAGCAAGACCCACGCCACCCAAGTGGCTGTGAGTGTGCAGAGGAGTGCCTGGGCAGCACTCCCAGCCTGGTTGAGACCTTCTGTTTTCAGCTATGCAGCGATTTATTTTTACAGCCCTTTATCTGAAAGCAGAAGCCTGAGTTTGAAGTTGTGAGGTGCTGAATTTCCTTGCAGAAGATTCACTCTCTGCAAACACTCAGGCAGGTCTGTTGCTCTGAGAGCTCCCCGTACAAGGCTTTGGGCTGATGAAGACTAAAAGCAGCTTTCCAGGCCGGGAGAGGTTTTCTATAATCCAGGCTAACCGTGTATAGCCCTTTATCCCTGTCTAGTTGCTAAATTATGTATAGCAGTCTCGAGTCTGCTGAGTGCTGGCAGGGCTGAAGTCTCAGCTGTAGAAGCTGGTGATCCTGGGCTGAGAGAGCAGAAGTCCAGCCAGTGCCAGAGGATGGGAGATGTGGGGACCAGGCCAGGCAGCACTGGAGCTGCTCCACCTCTCCATCCCTGGTGGCGTGGACTGCCTTTCTCTCTTCCCTCACATCCCCTGTGGCACCTCTGCCTTTTAGCAGGCTCTTTAGTGAACTGGGGAGACCTTAGTTCTATGGTTTGTTTGCTTCAATTATAGCTGACCATCCCTGAGGAGCAACTAAACTGCACATTTCCCTGTCCTGCTTCTGCTGGAGAGCTGTGAAGAGCTGCTCAGAGGGTGCCTGCTTTTTCTTGAGTAGGTGGAAGGATGGAGCACAGCAGGGAGACGGCACTGAGCGAGGGGAGAGGGAGATGGGGTTAGGAAATGTCAAGCTGTTTGCCTCCTGCGTGCACTGGAGCACATCCCCAGGCTGCTGGGGACAAGGCAGAGGCGGTGGAAGGCAGGCTGGGCTCTGTGGGAGACAGCAGGATGGCACAGTGGGTGCCTGGGCTCGGGGCTGTGCTCACAGATCCGTCCTTAGGGCGGTGCCAGCTCCGGGAGCTGGCCTGGGGTAATCAGCAAAGCCCCCTCTGAACTGTGGCACCAGCGCTCACCTGCAACTGCTTCCCTTTGCCTTCCCCCTCCCGGCTCCTCGGCAGGGGAAACCAGGAGCCAGCACCTTCCCGGATGCTTCACCAGGAGGCCGTCCCCGTGCCCGGTGTGGGTGACTGGTGCCGGTTCCCTATGCCCGCTGCGGGTCCCCATCACAGTGCCCGGTGCCAGTCCCCGATGCGGGTCCCCGTGGCCATTGCCCATTGCCCGGTGCGGGTCCCCATGGCCATTGCCCACTGCCCGGTGCGGGTCCCCATTGCCCATTGCCCGGTGCGGGTCCCCATTGCCCATGCCCACTGCCCGGTGCGGGTCCCCATGGCCATTGCCCATTGCGGGTCCCCATTGCCCGGTGCGGGTCCCCATGCCCGATGCGGGTCCCCCTGGCCATGGCCGTGCCGGGTGCGGGTCCCCATTGCCCGATGCGGGTCCCCACCCCGCTCCCCCGCAGCACTGTGCGTTCCGCCCCGCTCCGCCCCGCACGGGAGGTGCGGGCAGCTCTGCCGGTCCTGCCGGGCTGTCAGCGAGGCCGCTATCGCTCTTATCGCTGCCTGCCTGATTATCCCTGACGCTGCGCCGGGGCTGACATCCTCCTAATGTAATACAGACACCACGATGATTACCATCATTGCGAGAACTATAAGCACCAGACGATGAAATTTAACAACAGTAGGTGCAGCAGGGATGAGGGGTGAGATGGGAATCGTGCTGTCTCTGCTCTCTGCCTATGGCCCTGAGCAGTCTCCATCTTCCAGCAGGATCTCTGGGGTCTGGCACTCCTTTTCTTCCCTGTTACCCAGACACGCTGCTCTTTGCTCAGCCTGGACCATCCCGTGGTGCTCTTGCTGGTCATTTATATCACTGGGCAATTCTCCTCTAGGCTGCCTCTTCACTAGATCAACAGATGGATCTGCTCTGTGTCCACAGGGCTGGAGCAAGTCCAGTCAAGTGTTCTCCCCATTCCTCCTCAGTCATACTCTGAGCTGTGGGGAAAGGGCAGGATCCCACTGCAGGGGAGACGAGACTCAAATGGGGCCAGACTGATGCTTGTCTGGGGGAGACCAACAGGTCAGAAGCTCCATTAAAAGCACTAGATGAGCATCTGAACAAGCAGCACCTCTAAGGGCAGGTATCCTGCTGCAGTATTGGTTCTACCAACTAATTCCCTTTGCAGTGGCCATATCTGGGTCACTGTACAAAGCTGATCCCAGGCATAGGCCTGGCTGCAGGAGCTTGAAGGATACCCCTGAACAGACACCTTCCCTGCCCCATAACAATGCCAGGTGGGAAACCACTTATTTTCCTGCTTGCTGGCCTTCGTGGAGTGTGTTATGGTACAGTCCCATTTTTGGGGCATGAGGGCTCATCTCAGATGTGCACAGCTGTTTTACCTGCAGAGTTATGGTCTGGTCTTTGGCCTCCCTCACTGGGAGCATCCTGCCTTTAAGGGGGGATGCTCTGGGAGCAGTAAGGCAGACGCACTGTTGCTGCACGTAGTACTTTGCTCCTTTGCAAACATGCCAGGTTTGCACTGTGATTAAATGCTGCTGTTTGGACTGCAGCTGTCCAAACCCAGTGTATTAGATTCATACACGGATGGGGGAAAAAAAATTAATTTCTGGAAGATGACTATTACCCAGATCAGATGCCTTTCCAGCAGGAGCCAGAGCACCACAGCCTCTCCTTCCTTGGCCCTGAGCACACCGCAGCTGGGTTTGAGCTCTGGGTACAGCTGTATCCTGGCCCAGGGGGGCTGAGAGCTGCTGGGGTTACCAGCTGCCATGGTAGGGTTCAGCTTTGTGGCTCCTGTTGTTCTTGAGTGGGATGAAGGGGGAATCTTGGCAAGAAGGTGATGCTGTGTGAGTACAGAGGAGTGCTACCCCTCTGATTTGGGGGGGGATGCTTCTTGGGAGATGTGAAATAAAACTGGGGTGAGGAGGGGGTGTCTGTTTTGGATTGCAGATGCACCTCAACACCCCAGCCCTCTCATCAGTGTCCCCCCTCATGTCCTGGCTGAGGAGGCTGGAGATAGTTGGTAGGGGAGGACAGTGCCTGTAGGGGACAGCAAGACTGAGGCTGGGGAGACAATTTTTACTTTCTAGTGGCACCCAAAGGCACATGTGCTAATGGTGCTGTATGGGGAGCTGCCCTGGGGTTTGTTATTTTCCTTCATGTTTTATCATCAGGTACCTTGATCCATGGGAGATCCTCTTGTGGCAGCTCGTCAAGTGGTGATTTCTGCACTTGGGGGGGTATTTCTGGAACTGTTTCCTTCTCAGCCTACCAAGTTTCATGGTGCTGGGTGTGCTTAGAGGGAGCTAGGGAGAGGCAGATGCTTTCTCTGAACCCTGACAGCTCCCTGGATATATAGGCACAAAGGGAATTAATGGCAGAGATGAGCATCATTTGTTGTGCATTAGGAGCATGGCAAACAAGTGAATTTAGAGAATAGATGTTCTAAGGCAGTATCAGATCTGCCTCCTGTACATGTGCTGCTAGGAATATGTGTTGGCAATTGCTTGTGTTACCAGCTCTGCTTTTTAGTGAGGCCACTTAGCACTTCGGGGCTGGTTTAGATCATCCTCGTGGTTGGTTGTAATTGCACTATGCTTAGGAATATTTGGGATTCAATTTTTCATGTTGCAAGTTGTCTTGAGCTGTTTGATTTTTCTCCCCTCATGTGCCATTGTTTGTTTGTTTTTTCCCTTTGTTTTTATTTTTTTGTTTCAACTCAGAACTTTCTGTTGTTTTGCCAGTGTTAATATTCCCCCACTCCCTTTTGCCACTTACTAGCTCACTCTCAGTGTCCACTGCTGGACTCCTTCCACTGCTATGACTCTGTCTTCTGCTACTGCATCCAGTTTCAGCCCTTCCCAGACTTTTTATTGAGACTTGCAGTTTATAATTTGGTCTCAGTCCCCATCCTCTGAGTACAGCAGCTTCCCCCTCTGTGCTGCCTGAGGGTTAATCCCTCTCTAGGGAATTCAGGGGCTCTGTGCAGCCCTTCTCTTGTCCAGTGACTTCAGGTTTGCCAACCATGCTGAGCAGGGCTAAAACAAGAGAGTTGCTTCTTGTTCCATTGTGGCTGAAACAATGCAAGATTAGGCTTCGTTCTCCTGTCCCTGCATTACCACCCACCTGCCCTGGGTGCTGGAGAGGCTTTGAGGGGTTGGGGCTTGTTCCTCAAGGGATTTCAAAGTAAAACAGAGTCTACCAAGAGCACAGAACTTGCACCCCCTTCTCCCCAGGGTGCCAGCACAGCTGGATGTGAGGGGACATACATGGAATCAGAAGCAGCGGTTCCTTGACACCGAGGTCACTGCTGTTGCAAATTTCAAGCCCAGGTCTCAGAGCATTGGATCACAGGAGAATTTCAATGAGAATGGTTTTCTAATCTGGACAAAACTAAGGGCTTTTGCCATCACTGAGGAATGTTCGGGATGTCTTGGGCCAGAAAAGACTCTGCTCAATTCAGCTCAAGGAAAAACCCAATATGGAAAATGTCACCTTAGATAAAACCTGGCCATGTTCTGAACAACCCAAATTAAAATGCTGCAGTGGAGAACGTGAAGTTCTCTGAAGTGCCTGGAGCCCTGGAGCCTTACAATTCATTCCCCTGCCTGTCTGGGACGTTCTCATGCACGTATGGTCACTGTTAATTTGTCTTGGATTGTTCTAATTAACGCCGATGAACTGTTCAGCCAAGAAGACTGCAGAGCTCTGCAGCTGCAGAGAGGGCTGGAGGAACAGCTCCTGGTTTCTTTTTCTGTCCTGCCCTCCCTTGTGGACAGGCACCGTTTCTGTCCATAACCAATAGGAGCCCATTTTCTGTTTTATAATAGGAAAATACTAATGTCAGGACTCCCGCCGTACCCAAAGCTTTCTCCTTGAAGATTGCTCCTCTTTGCTTTCCTAATTGCTGCTGCTCAGCTGGAGGTACTGTGCGTCTTTCAAGCACATGACTTTGTTATGCTGTTACTTACCAAAGGGGAGAAAGGAATATGAGAGAATATTGCTTTGTGTCAAGCATCCCTGGCTTTAACCCTTTCTATGCTAACGTGGGGTGTTTTTATCTAAAGCAGGATGTTTTGGCTTTTTGATCTGAAACTCAGCATATGATGGAGCTCTGAAGTGAAGAACATCTAGAAATTGTATCTTGAGCTGCAGGTGAAGGGAGGTGATTCTCCCTGTCACATCTGTTGAGACCTCATCTGGAGTGCTCTGTCCAGCTCTGGGGCCCTCAATGTAAGAAGGATATGGAGCTGTGGGACCAGGTCCAGAGGAAGGCAACAAAGATGTTCTTAGCACTGGAGCACCTCTCTGTGGAGACAGGCTGAGAGTTGGGGCTGTTCAGCCTGGAGAAGAGAAGACTCTGGGGAGACCTGAGGCCACCTTTCAGGTCTGAAAGGGGCTCCAGGAGAGCTGGAGAGGGACTTGGGACAAGGTCATGGAGTGAGACAAGGGGCAATGGATCCACACTGGCAGAGGGCAGGGTTACATTAAGTAGCAGGAAGAAATTCTTTACTGTGAGTGTGGTGAGGCCCTGGCACAAGTTGGGCAGAGAAGCTGTGGCTGCCCCATCCCTGGAGGTGCTCAAGGCTGGGTTGGACGGGGCTTGGAGCAACATGGGATAGGGGGAGGTGTCCCTACCCATGGCAGGGGGTGGAACAAGATGATCTTTGAGGTCCCTTCCAACCCAAACCATTCTGTGATTCTATGAAATAATTTCTGCTGGAGTCTGGGGATGCCTCTTAAATGTCCTTTCTTACTAAAGCATCTTCCTTAGAGTCACTGTGCTCACGTAGCAATCACCTATACTAATTCAGGAGTTGCTAAATTGATGTGAAGTGTGGGTGGTTTCGGGACCACAATTATTTGGGTGAAGACCTTGGAATCAGGTTGACTGGAAAGTTAATGATTGGAGTTACCTTTCCCTGAAGACTGGCAGGTCTGGAACCTGTGAGGGCAGGGCACTGTAGCCATGCTCCATGTGTCTCTGAGGGACTGGAGGAGTCAGATGAGGATCACAGATGTCAGGCTCTCAGTCTCTGCTCTTGGTTCATGGGCCCTCTTCTTGCAAGTCAGTAAGCAGCAACATTCACAGAAATGCTGTTTTGTCCAGAAACTTCGGAAATGAGCAGGGCTGTGTGCTGCCCCACTGACCAGGGTGGTGTGGGTTACTGTCCTGGCACCCAGGGCAGGTGACCTCAATCCCTTGGGGCTTTTTTTTCTGGGGGGGGAAGTAGTTGTCTGGAGAAGAGATAGGATGGAGCAATGATTTATGTGGACACAAGACTGCCAGGAGAGGCTGCTGTCAGGAATTTCCTAGTGGCATGGAAGAAAGGAGGAGCTTGAACAGAGCAGGGACCCCAGTGACAGCTTCAGAAAGCAAAGCTGAAGCCTGAAGATTAACCCAGTAGGTCTGGAGGAGCTGTATACAGCCAAAAGACCAGCCTTTTGCTTAGTCTCTGAGCACACTCCTGTGGCTTCAGCCTCAGAAACCACTCTATGTAACTGTAAAAGGACAAGGCTGTGTGTTGTCTGTCTGTCTGTCTGTGTCTGCTCTGGCTCTCAAATTCATCACCAACTGCTTTCAGTGAGTGCAGTCACTGCCCATTCCAGCTTATTAAAAGGTCTGAAGAAGGAAAAGGGGAGGAGTAGTAGTTTCCCAACATATTTCAGGGTCTCCTCCTGTTCCTGAGCTGTGTGATGTGCTGTTCTGTGGATCCTGGGCACCTGCCTACCTGTACACTTATTTTTGCTGGCTCTGCCAAGTGAAATAGTTGTGGTGGTATCAGCCTGGTGGGTGTCTCTGGCCAGGCCTCTCCTTAATCTGTGGTGTGGGTTCTGAGGTACAGGTTTGTCCTGTGGAAGCTGGTTGTTCACTGTTTGTGTTTGGGTGCTGTGCTGAGCCCCAGGGCGGATTGGGGCAGAGACAGGCAAATGTGGCATGAGAAGTGGTTTCTGCTCCCCTGGCCTCTTCCTTTGTCGACACGGCCAGGTGTGTAAGAAGCCAGCAGAGGCAGAGTCTTTGACTTGTAATGAAGCTGCAGCAGAGAGGGGGTTTTGTCCCATGGGAAAACATGATTCAGCTCCCAAGGATCATGTAAGCTTGGGTAGGTGCCAGACATGCTTAGCATGGAATTTGCAGTTCAGCATGGAGTCAGCTACCTCCTTGGGGAGGTCCAGCTCTCCTTGGAGGGTTTTTTGCTCATGTATATCTTCATGCCTGGAGTTGCACGTATTTGCTCATAGCCCAAGGATATAGAGAAAAGCAGAATCCTATTTGCTTTGTGGTTTTCTTCATGTACCTTACTTAGAAAAGATAAGGCATGAAAGATTTTTTTCCCCTCAATCTCAAATTATTGCAATAAGCTCTTCCCTTTGACCCTGTGTTGGCTGCACCTGAGTTTGCAGACAGGTGGAGTTAACAAGTCACAGAATGATTTGAGGTGGTGACTGAGGGGTTGGTGGTTGTGAAGTCTTGTGGTGGGACTGATTCCTTCTAGCTGGGGCAGTGCTGATGGCAACAGCACTTCCTTTGGGCATTGTCCCCTTCAGTTGTGTGATGTGGCTTGGAAGGGGTCACTGCTGCTCCTTTGGGTGCAAACATTCAAACCCAGGTAATTGCATCTTGCCTTTAGGATAATCCTGGTATAGATTTGTGCCTCTTCCCACCACAGTCTGGCTGAATTCTGGACTAGTTGCAGAAATCCTCATTTCCTGAGGGTGCCAAATTACTGTGGCTTGCTCAGAGATGTGTTTTTATCCTACTCAGCATGATCCCCTTGTTCCCATTCCTGCACCACTTGTGCCAGGCAACAACCCTTGGGGCTGGGGGCAGCAGGACAGCTGGGCTTGCCCTGGCCGAGTTCAGCAAGGGGCTTTGGGATTTAGAGATGGGTCTGGGCGAAGGAGAGCACAGCAGGAATTACGGTGGCTCTGCCTGTGCTGCAGCACTGGCTCAGCAGAGGTGGCAATGGGGCAGTGCTGGGGGCAGCTCAGCTTCTGAGTGAGAGGGTGGGATGCTCATCACTTCAAGCAGGAAGGCAAGCAGCTCTAAAGCCAGTGGTGTGGGCAGCAGGTCGAATGCATTTCTTTTTTCTGGTTGCAAAGCTTTTCTTCCCTTGCTCCCCTCATTTCCAAAGCTTACATTGTTACCTAATCCATATTGCTAGAATTCTTCTCTTTTAGAGGATCAGCTTTTCTGTGGGAAGGCAGCTGTACTTCTCTCTAATATTGACTTTCTTTCTCTTGCCTCCCTTCTTAGATCTACAATGAGAATAGAAACCTGTTTGAAGTCAAGGAGAACGTGCCCAGGAAATTGGTGGAGAAGGTTGCTGGGGACATTGAGAGCCTCTTGGCCAAGAAAGTCCGTGCTCTAAAGGTAAGGAGATGGGCCTGTGTGCCAATGCTTTGATGGAGATATTTGGTTTAAAGAGGATTGAGGCTGGCATAGCAACATGATGTCAGCTTCAAAGTGATTTCTGTGCTTGTGTGGCCTTTTCTGGATACTCCATCCTGCTGATGGACAGAATCATACAGAGTATGTGAGGCTCTGCTATAGGTATCTTCTTGCTTTTTATCTCCTCCCACAGTCATGCAAACACCTGAAGGTGCTGCCACAAGAATACAAGTGACAGCAAAGCCTGGCAGCAGATTTGACCCAGTCATTTAACTGGGGGTGTACTGGGACCAGAGGTACTGCAGTGTCCCTGCAATAGCTCATGGAAGTGTTTCAGACAAGTTGGGTCTTTCCTGCCTAGGAGACGATGCCCTGAAGTGTTTGTGCTGGTGTCTGGTACTTGAGTGCGCATGTGGGTTGCCCCCATGGGTGTCTGCATACATTTCCAATCTATTGTCCTATTTTGTAACACTCCTATTAAAATGAACTCACTTTATCTGTTGTGGAGTGTTGGAGCAAGGTGACCTGATCATGGTGCTGGCTCAGTAAAACCTGGTGGTGGCTGTAATGAGGCAGCAGCAGGGCCATGCTCTGCTACAGCATTTTCTGCTTCTGGTGAAGAGACATCTAATTGCCTTCTTGGAGAGATGGAGAGCCCTCTCCACTGCAGAGGGATATGAGTACTTCACCTCCAGGAGCTGAGGTGTCCTCTCGAAGACATGATTGTATTGAGTGGCATGAAATTGTGCAATGGGCATCTGGCAGTGTGGCCAACTGGATAGAGGTTGTAGCTCAATTCACTGAAAGGGCATCTGCAGGGTGATGGAAAAGGGGAAGGCTTGGAGAAGATAACGTAGCTGTTGCATTCACACAGGGACTGTAGCCAAAAAGACCTTGTCCTCCTTCAACCTGATGGGCAGGAATGAGAGGACAGGAAAAAGTGCTGTGGAGAGGGAAGGGGTGTTGCAGTAACTGAGGCAGGAAAAGTTTGGAAGTGACCTGTCTCAGTGGCTGGGTACTAAGTAGCTCAGGGAAGGAATTTGGGTGAGGGAGGTTGTTGTTTACTCAATTCTTGACTTTGGGAAGTAAAAAATAATCCTACTTGGGACTCACACTAAGTGTTTCAGGTGGAACAGAAGGAGCTGAAGTGGGACTAAATAGGTGGACACTCCCAGCACTGCATTTGGGATTGTGGAAGTGAAAATCAGGGAGACCAGTTTTTTTCTTGGCACGAGCTTGCATCCTTCTGTTCATATAGTTCCTGTGCATGCATGAGCATTTATCATATTAAATGTTCCAGAGTTGTGCAGCACCTCTATAGGCTGCAGGAAGACACAGGTGCCAGAAGTTATCTGCAAACTTGATATGCACCCAGACAACACGTGGCTCCCGTGGAATGCAGTGTTATAACCCTGAGTTACACATCAAGACTGTGCTGGGTGGTTCCACTGTGACATTTGAATTACAGCTCATCAGTCACTGTGTTTTTCCTTGCCCTTTGCTCTGAGTCACACAGATTACAGGGAGTTTGTGCATCTTCTGGTGGTGGATCAAGGCTTGAACTGTGTCCGTGGTACAAATAACCTTGTTTGTTTTCCAGTTTGCCTTTCTGGTTTGGGGCAGGACTGGCCGGTGTGCTGTGAGGGGCTCACCTGATGCTGGACCTGACACAGGAGTGATTCTGGCAGTGTTGGTTACGGTGGTGCTGCCTTACAGTGGAACAATGATCTGTTGGCCTGAATCAGTCCTTTCAAGAGGACTCCTTCAGAGCAGCTCTTGGGTGGAGCAGTCTTTTGCATCCAGCTTTCATGTAAATTCTTGACATCTTGGATTGGTGGTACTGACAACAGAATCTGGAAATGGGGAGGTTGATGGAGGAGGAGAAATTGAATCTTCTGAATTTCTACCAGGTTCCACTAAGCTCCTTTGGAACAGTGGAGTTTCCACAGCTCCTTCTGCTCTCCAGTCTGTGTTTTCTTCTGTCTCAACTCTCCCCTTAGTTGAATCATCTCTCCTGGAGTCATTTCCTCCCCTTCTCTCATGACTCATGAGAGTGACGACTTCTTGAAACACATTTTTCAGCATCTGAGTCAGGTGGGATTCCATGTATCAGTGAAGGCAGGTGAGGAGGGAGAAATGGAGCCTCTCCTTGATCTGTGAATTGCCATGTCACTTGTGTGCTCACTCTACTGAAAAGATGCATCCTTTGCTGCAGGAGAGAGAAGGGATAGTGCCTGTGCCTCAGTGGTGCTTTGTAGGAAGGTGCTAGCAGGTCTTTGGGCACACACCATGGGTGCACAGCTCAGAGCGCTGTTCTGATTAGGTGGTGATTCAATCAAAGAACCTGTCTTCCTTTAAGTGAAAATATTAATGTGTTTTTATTAAAGTTAAACTCTGTGCAGAGCATTTATTAATAATACATCATTTCCTACCTTGTGTGGTGCATTTCTAAGAAGCAGAAATCAAGCACAAGAGGACCAAGCCCATCTGTCTGGCCCTGATGGCCATGGGGCAGCACTGAGACACAGGTCTGGCACTTGCAGGACACTCTGATTTCCCATGTGCCTTTTGGAGGAGTGCTGGAGACAGGGGTGTGTGGCAGAGAGCGTAACTGCCTCCTAAAATGAGGCATCTACAAGAGGCTGGTTATTTGGATGCTGTCTCTCCCTTTTTGTCCAGTGCATCATACCTGATTACAGTCTCCTCATAGCACAAAAAAATTCCTAGGAAGATCTTTTTGTAGTCCCTACCTGTTCCACCTGGCACTAGAGAAGATCATCTACAGCTGGGTCCTGGGGGACTTCTACCCTGTGTCCCACACAACAGCTTCTATTTGATATGGATTTGCATGAGTACTAACTGCCCTTTTCCTCAGCATCATTCTGTGTCTTCTCCATGATGATTTCGTTGCTTCAAGCCTGGCCTCACAGTCTCCTTTGAGCTCTGTAGTTCCAGCTGCCTTTTATTCCCAAGCTTTAACAGGAACCCACAAGGGCATCTCTTTTTCCCTTCCCTGTGCTGTTTCCTGTTCCTGCTCCCTGCTCTGCCAGCAGACTGCTCTTTCCTGCCATGCCACATCCCTGGATGCCCCAGCTCTGCTCATGATCTTGGCAGCCCAGCCCCACTTCCTCAGCTGTGCTGGCACTGGCAAACAGTGTGGATCAGAGCGAGGGGGCTGCTGAGGTGATGACAGACTTGGGAAGCCGTCAGTGCAGGTGGCTGAAGGGTTGCTGCATCACTCCTGGCCCAGCAAGCCCAGCACCCCTGGAAATTCTTCTCGTGCCCCAAAAGCATTTCTGCAGTGCATAGGTGGTGGGGGAGCAAGAGGAGATCATTGCATGTGGTGAAGGATTTAGGAGGGTACCTCCCCTCTCCTTCAGGTCTGCAGACACCCCAGATCTGACTCTTTTGTAATACTATGTTAAGTGCAGCAGTGATACCTCCAGGTCTTTCCTCTCCCAATCTCTGCAGACTGGGGGAGAAGGGAGTTATGATTCAATGAGGGAGGAGGCTGAGAGGTGGAAATTTTAGATCCTAGAGTATGTTTTAAGCTTTTTTCTACTTTTTATACAGTTCTTGCGAAGGCTGCTTTTGGATGCTGACTGCTTCATCCTTCACATATTTAACCACAGACAATTTGCTTTGCCTCCTGAGAGTGGCACATCCCACAGTTTATTTAGTGGGTTATGCCCTGAAGTGAGCTATTCATACACTATGACCTGCCTAAAAATTATTATCTGTGCTGGTGGTCTCCCCATCTCTAAAATGTGCCTCCTGATCCATAAAACATGATCTGAATGCCTGCAGGCTCTGGCACTGCCCCGATGGGTTGCTGGTGACATTGTTGGGCTGGTATTTTTTCCAAAGAGCTGGTTTAGTTTTGGGTGTTGTACATCACTAGCAAAATCCTTTGAGTTAAGGGGGAAGTGTGTTATATTTCCTGTGGACATCAGCTGTGTGCAGTATCAAATATAATGTGTGGAGCAGAAGTGCAGCAAAATGGCATTCTGTGTATCAGAGAATTTATAATGTGTATTATGTATGTCTGTGTGTATTTTACTTCTGTATGACGTGTATTTACAGATGTATGTATATACAGCAGATTTCAGTGCACCCTGTGCGGCTCTGCTGATGACAGCACTAACAGCACTTGCCAGCAGTAGGAGAAAAGTTTCTGGCAGGGTTTTTTTTATTCTATTGTGAAATTTAACAGCATATTTTTGTTGCGGTGTATTTCCCTCCAGTGTGGAATGAGCACCTGGGGGCAAGGAGGTGTTTGCTAGGAGTGTCCAGGGGTGCTGTTCCTTCAGCTAAGGTGTAGAGCTCGCAGTATATTTCACTGAAGACACTTAGATTTTCCTGTAAATAAAAGTAGGGAAACCAACACTTGGCATTAGATGGGGTTTTTTTGGGGAGGAAAGTGAGTACAAAGGACAGGACTGAGGATTTTCTGCGTTGTGAAGGCATCCTGCAGGGAAGTCTGGCTGGGTTTCATGTGGCTGTGAAGCCTGGATGAACGTGGCTTTAGGAGTCTGTGGTATTCCCGTCTCTCTTTACCATGACTGGAAAAGCTGGAATTTGGTGCATGGTAGAAGATGTGGAGATGAGTTCTGTATTGCCTTCACCAAATTTTGTTTTGTCCCTGATTTCCAGCCCTCAGTCTTGACCTTTCCCACTTACTGGCAGTTTTTCTTGCACATTCTTTCTGATGGGATGGTGCAGTTAGTGCTCGACCGTGCTTTAGGGTCCTCTGATGGAGGGCACAGTGGGAGTTTGGTGTGTTACCACAAAGTACTTACCAAACCAGCTTCTTGGGGTGAAGCTGGTCAGCAGGGGCATCACAGGAGGCAGGAGCTGAGCCTCGTTGTGCTTTTAGTCCTGGTTGAACGCTCAGTGCATTACTGTTCAGCTGGGAGTAGTTCCAAGCTCCATTTGTGCCTGGCACAAGCATCTATCAAGAGTGCAGGGGGGATTTAATTGGACAGGTTTATCCCTTTAACAATTCTGATAGGCCTGAGATTTCCCTTGCAGGTATGTGGTGAAGGGAGTCTTTATCAGCTCCTCTGCTCCCTCATAGGGACAGTAAAAGGTGTCACTTGTCTGAGGAGCTCCAAAAATTGGCATGCAGCAAAACATCTCTCAGCCCAGTTCAGAGCATCTCCCCACTGCCTCCTCTCTCAGCAGGAGAGGCACTGACCTCTGTCATGGCACAAGCTGGTAGGAAATCACTGGGAAATCTTCCCTCCTTCACTGTCAGGGTTGTTGCTGTCCTGTGGTCTTGGTGACAGACAGTGAAGAGGGTGGTAATTCAGCAGGAGCAGCCCTGGGATTTCACTGGATTTCTCCTCCCCTGCTGGCAGTGCAAGGTCTCACTGCCATCCCCCTGCCCTGCTGAGATGATGGAAGGATGTTCTTCCAGGTGCTCGTTGGCCAAATCATTGGTGTGTCTAACTGGAGGGGTCCCAGGGCAGGAGAGGGAGGACCCGCCAAGTGTCTAGGTTGGGTGACAGCATGAGGTGCTGCATGTACAGCCCTGCGGGTTTTCCTGCTGCAGTGTGGTACAGCCCCAGTTTTACCTGTGTGGAGGCTTCAGAAGGCCACCTGCTCGGTCCCAGACCACTGTCCCAGCTAAGGGACATGCTACCTGTCTTGCCTAGGTAGTCAAATGGGGTAGGAGAGAGGAAATAAACCCAGTTCAGATGAGCTCTGACACAGCCTGTGGTTTTGGTGGGATCTGAGGCTTTATTGCCCTGTGCACACCTGCCCCATTCCAGCCACAGGATCACAGACAGGAGTGCTTGAGTTGGTGGAGGAAGGAGCACAACCAACATCAAGCTTGTTTGTGCATGCTGAAGGAAAAGCCATTTAAAGGCATAATCTCTGTGCTTTCCTTCTTCATAGTGACAAATCCATCCCTCTTCTCACTTCCTTGCTAATTGCTGGTTGGTGGCTTTTGTTTCCAATTCTATTTTTAATTTGCTCCTAATGAAATCCTGGCTGACAGTCCCCGTGCGTTTGTTTGTTTATTTATTTATTTATTCATTCGTGCATGTGTGTGTCTTCTCCTGCCTCGCGATTGTTCTTGTGCTGGACCTGCTCCAGTAATCCAATTTGAATCCAATCTCCCAGGTCTGGAATTCTAAGGTACAGATTGCAGAGGGGAGTTGAACAATGCCCACACACCACGATGGGGGTTGATTGTCTAATCTAATCAAGGACAATCAGATGTTTGTAACAAGTCTATCAAACCTGTATTGGGCCAGTTTGCCGAGCAGTGTAACCAGCTTTCTTAATAGCACTAACACGATTTAGGGCTTCCTGCACTTTCATGCAGATTATGTTGAACGTTTCCCTTTCTTCTCCCATGAACACTTGGCAGCAGTCCAGACTCATGGGCTTTTCAACTTCATAAGCTTCTTGGTGCACTTTGAAGCACTGGAGGTTTGTGAAGACATAGGGGCTCCTGCTGCTGCCTCCCCCAGCAGCGTCACACCATGGAGACTGGGGAATGGTGGGATGATCCTGTTTTGGGACACACACTCCAGCACCTCTGGAGTCACAGATGGGGGAGTGAAAAGCAATGGCCCTGATCTGATAAAATAGTCAATAAGTCTACACAGCAGATCCCAATCCACATGCCTGGCTGTTGGGAAAGAACAGATTAAGAAACCTTTGTCCTCTTCTTGCCCTTGACAGACCGAGGCTGTTGTTTCTCACTCTAAGAAGTCTAGACAGTTGCTGTTTAAAGAAAACACCTCTGTGGAATTTTTTTGGGATGCCCTCTTAGGGCCTCGAGCAAAAGAGGCAAAACCAGCTCTGCAAACAAGCTGATGTCTCTTAGTGCAGCTCTCTAACCCACAGGGGAGTCACTTTCACTATGCAAATAAATAGTTGCCTGATTTACCCCTTCCCAAAGACTGAAATATCCATCTGGTTGCTTACCCTGTCAGCCAGGAGGTGAACTGGTTCTCACGCTCCAGGTCTGTACCACTTAGCTCTGCGCTTCCAGGGATTTATTTTAGGCTTGTGGATTCCTCCCTGCCCCGAGCACCTTCCCTTGGTGGGTACTATGTGCTGTCCTCAATCCTGAGGTAGGAATGCTGCTGCAGGGGGGAACTGCTGCTCCCTGCCAGTGCCTGAGCAGCATCCACAGCCAGGGTTCCTGGTCTGGGGTCACATGGCTGTGCTGGGAGCTTTAGCTGAGCTTTTAGCCCGAGCAAAGCCTGCCCTTGTGCCCCCTCTCTGAGCGCTGCCAGGCTGGTTTGCACGCACAGGGAGGACTATGAGCTCCCTGGAATGGGAACTAACCTCTCTTTGAGGGTTTAATTGCTGTGTGTGCCTTGTCTTCCTGCACCCTGCACACTGTACAGTGAGGAACCCAGACACCTCTGAGACCGAGTGACGAGAAGGATGAAATAGTCCTTAAGGGGTGTTTACTTCCCTTCATCAAACCATGTTGTGTATTTGACAGCAGTTTGTATGTTGTTTTTCAGTTTTTCCTGTTTTTTCCAGCAGAGGAGCAGCACTCTTAGCAGAAGGGGAGGTAACTAAAGCCATTAGTGTGGGATGGGGATTTGCTGTAGTTGTAGTGTCTGGCTGTCTCAAAGCTCAGATCCCTCAGCTTGCTCCTTATCCCCTCGAGCTCCCGGGGCCTGGAGGGGCTGCCTTGTTCTGTGCACTAAGGGCATGTGTTTGGGGATGGTTGGAAGGGTAAAACTAGGTGGGTGTGACTTACTGGTCTATTTGGATAGATAGATACAGATATAAAGTGGTCAGTGAGGCAGTAGGGGAAGGGGGATCCCGGAGGGAACTGGTGCTAGGGAAGGGAATTGGCATTTAATTCTTTCTAAAATAACCTTTAAACGTGATTGGGAAGATATGCTTGCAATGATA
Organism: Campylorhamphus procurvoides; assembly: GCA_013396655.1. Classification (NCBI taxonomy): domain Eukaryota; kingdom Metazoa; phylum Chordata; class Aves; order Passeriformes; family Dendrocolaptidae; genus Campylorhamphus; species Campylorhamphus procurvoides. Next base: position 934,454 of record WBMV01008303.1, on the reverse strand, counting down.
GCAAAATAAAAGAAACCGTGTCACTGAAAAAGGGATTTATTTGAATTTTCTTGGTTAATTTTGGCATGAGAAAATGCATTTCCATGGCAGTTTGGTAGCTGGAGTTGCTTCTGCGCCCTGTCCTGTGACTTTGTAATCTGTGCATGGTGGGAGAAGGTGAGAGGAGGATGATTATTTCAACAGGGTCGCCTGTAGGTTTGCAGGGAGTTTGTGCTTCTGCACTCACAGATCTGCTCTCGGTCCCTGGGAGTCCAGCCCCCACCCTCCATGACACTATACATCCTAAAAGAGCTCTCCAAAGCCCAAGAGCTTGGGAAGAAACGACTCCCAATAATTTATTCTTGTTTCATGTTTTTCCCCCCCCCGCCCCCGAAATGTTTCAGCTGCATCATCTGGGGTGGAAGGCTCTTATATTGAATGTGGCTAATTGACCTGGGAAGAAACAGTGAATCACTTTGCATTCATTTCAGGTGGAATGAGGATTAATTTTGTAAGAGTTTCATCCTCAGGCTGAACTAAAATTCAGTTATTTGTATAGCTCTGTTTACAGATAGGTAGTGAAGTTTAAGCCTCTAAATGATTGAGGGGGTGGAGGTTTGGTCCTGGAGGTTAATGGACTTGCATGAAGCCTTTCTGTCTCAAAAGCTCTCTTCAAATCCCACCTTCTTTTCCTAAAGAAAGTGGATTTAGCCAGTCTCATTTCTGCAGCCCACGAAGCCCAGATGGGCTTTGGCAGTTTATCTCAGCAGGTCTCTGCACAGGCATCCTGTGACTCGAGCAGCAGGGCTGGCTGCAGGTGAGGGTGGGCAGGCAGCCCTGAGGAGCCCTTGCAAGAGGAGTTGAGCTGGTTCTGGGTGAGGGGTGCTGTGCTGTGACACAGGAGCTGGCACACTGGCGTGCCCCATGCCCTCTGCTGTGGTGCCCGCAGGACTGGGCTCTCTGTCCCGCAGGGATTTGCTCTGCAGCCACTGATGCTTTCATGGAGTGAGTCTGAAATCCATCAGCATCCCGCCCTACCCCATAGCAAGGAGCTATTATACATTCCCTGAGCAGCTGATGTCCATTAAACGTTTGAGTGACACTACAACAATGTGTAAAATATCAGTGATAAGGATCTAGCAAATCTTAATAAAAAAAATTTAAAAAGGCGACAAGAATGTAAATTGCACATACAATTGTGATAAAGAGCCAAAGATAACATTAAAGAGATTGTATCAATTTAATGCAAGTTTCGTGCCAAAGCTTGTCATCTGCTCTTTGAAGAGGAGTTGTTGGGGCTTTGGTATTCCAGCAGACAGTGCTCACATCATCCCAGTCCTCTGGAGCAGCTATCCTGGCATGCTATGGGGAAGCTGTCTGCTTGCTGGGGATTAATGGAAACCTTTCCTGCCTCTACAATAAAAATAATGTTCCTTGCAAAAAATAAAGTGCCCTTCTGACTGCTGGCCTTTGGGTCCCGCAAAATGCAATTAAAAAGCAGCTTAATACAGCCTGGCAATGAGAAATCTGTCAGCGTTCAGAGGCACCATCTGAAGTGAAAGCAAGATGAAAAGGTTGCGAGTAAAAAATATTTAAGCATGTGCCTGCCTGCCCAGCATTGCTGGGGGAGCCTCCACCTGAACTGGGCTGTGTGGGGCTGTAACTGGGTTTAACTGGGGGTGCTGAAGCAGCTCCACAGGCACAGAGCTGGGCTGCAACATTGCAGTGAGGGCACAGGAGCTCATCCTTAACCCAGCCTACATTTGCTCCCTGCCAGTCACCTGTCTTCTGGGCTGGCATTTCTGCTTTATGGCCTTGGTTTCTGTCCCTCCTCTGCTGTTTAGGATATGCGACATCCCTGAAAGTGGCTGGGTAATATGGCATTAAAGGCTTTGGAAGTACCTTATGGATTTGATGGAAGTGGTAGCTCCAGTTTTCTGTGCAGGACTGCTGGCTGTAGGTCAGTGTTTATGCCTGCTAAAATGTCTTCTCAAAATTTTAAGCATAATAATGACAGTTAATTTTAAATGGTGGGAGTTAAAAATTTTCTTTAAAAAAATAAAATAAAAATTCCTTTAAGTAAAGCTTGTAATTCTGTAGCAAGTGGGAGATTATAAAGGCTGGGAGCAAACACCCTTCCACCCGGGGATGTGAGCACAGGGCTCTGGTGAGGGCCTGGATTTGGGACTGCAAAATGAACCATCATCTTTGGCTGTCCCATCTCTACTGTTTATGTGCTGCTACTTGTACAAGGGCTGAGTTAAAATTCCACCTCAGCTCTGCCCAAAGAGCTGCTGGAGCAACAACTTGATGGGAGTAGTGCTGGCAGCAGTGTTTCAGCTGGATGCCAGTAGATGGCACAGCTTTTATATCAGCTCATTATATAGGGAGCAAACGCAGGTCCGTGCTGTTCCCAGTGCTAATCTCAGCCATGCCTTCCTCTCCACTGGCACAGATGAAGATGTCTCTGCTGGTGTGCCTGTAACTGAGAAGGCAGAGAAGAGATGGAAGATATTGAGCTTTGTGACATTGGGGGGCAGTGGGAAAACACAATGGGGAAGAGAAAATAAGCAACTGTGTGCTTGGTGGGCGTGGGAGCTGAGAAGCAAATTTCAAGGTGGTGGTAGTTTGGCTTCGTAGATGCATTCCAGCAAGTGATGTATTTCCTTAGGACAGATGTATTTGACCCCTTCAGCTGTATGCATAGGGAAACTGAGGCCTGGAGAGATCATTTTTTGTCTTTAATACACCTGGGAATAAGTGCTGTGTGTCCTAATTAACTTCTGGAACTTTTAGCTGCAAGGTGTCCTTCATGCCTGATTAGGACAATAACATCTCCCTGGAGCTCAAAGCTCCTTCTCTCTGCTCTGCTTGGGTTTGGTTCTATTGTTCCCTGGCCACTTCAGGCTTTGAATGCGATTTTTTAGCAGTTAGCAATTTTTTTGCACCCTTCTGATAGTATAAGAGTTGAATGCATCCTAAATCTCCTGCCTGCATGATGCTGCCTGGTTGTTCTGCACCTCCCTTCAAACAAAGCAGCTCTCTGGCCCATTCAGGATGGGCATGTGGCTCTTGGAGAGGTGTCCACTGGCGTTTTGAGACAAGACAGCCCTGAAACAGAGAGGGAGACTGCCTGTCCCCTCGTGCCCCTGTCCTGGGAGAGGCACAGAGACCCCAGCATTAGAGGCAGTCTTTCTTCCTACCTTCTGTCTGCTTAAGGACTTCTTTTGCTGTCTGAAATTGAGTCTTGCAAGTGGATGGAAAGGATATATCCCAAATCTTGAGGGCCTGGCGTGCATGTAGAATATAAACCAGAGTATATGTACGTGCAGCTGTAAATAGAGTTGTCACTCTAAAAGAAGCAGGGTTTCTAGTGCTTGTCAGATCATTTTAAAACCATTTTTATTACTAGATTACGTTCTGAGATAAAGTTTATTGTAGCAAAAAAGAGGGAAGGTGTAGGATTTGACTGCAGATTCGGAAACACACTTAAAACTTATGAAGAGTTTTCAAATGTTAGCTGAGGGCAGACTGTCTGCTTCAGGGTTTTCCTGAAGGGCATGTCCTGCCCAGCACGTTTAAAGGATGGTATCTTGATTGTGATGCAAACTCTGCCCTAGCATGTCACCTTTTATAATCAAGCAGTGATGTACCATGCAGACTTGGCACAGGAGGTCCAGCTCACAAGTCTATGTCCTGCACCTGGGACAGAAAGCCTTCCCCGGCTCTGCCCCAGCTGGGAGTCCTGAGGAGAACCCTCTTCCCTGACTGTGGTTCTAAAACTACTTCCCTAAGGATTTTGTGTCAAAACTGAGGATCAGTCCTGGCATATGTTGTCTTACTTCTTTCCCTTTCTCTCCCCCATGGTCATTGCTCCTAAAACATTTTGCTCTAGTTCTTTGCTTTTTCTATTCTCTCACTTCTAGTGCTACATCTGCAAGCAACAGAAAACACGGGGTAGGTGCCAGCTCTGTCCTTAGTGATTCCTTGCTGATACCAGTAGCAGCCCTTTTTCTAACCCAGCCTCTTCTCTCTTTTCCTCCTAGTTGTTCCTAGTGGTATTTGTCTACCTTTTATATGTTCCAGTGACGAAGTTAACAGGGTGGTGTTCTCTGGGTGCAGCATGTCAGAGAAAACAGCAGTCGTGTCCTCCCACCACACTTGGGCTTCAGAGTTGTTTGTTTTCCATTTACCCATTCCATCTCCCATCCCAGTTTAGGGAACCACAACCAGACTAGATGCTGGAAGAAGCAGCATCTTTGCAAGTGCCATGTGAACTCTGCAGCCCCTTGGAGAGCAAAGGTAGCTGAAGCAGTGAGAATAAAGTTGGATTTAACCTTGAAATTTATGCAGACTTGAGTTAACATAATCTCTGGCCATGAAAAAACTAGATTTATTTTGCATACAGACCAATGCAGGTAGTCCACACTGCCTTCCTGTTAGGGTTTTTCTCTCTCTCCCACCCCAGCCCCATCTCTAACCCAGAACCTCTGCAAGATCCCATTCTGAGGAGCTGCTTTTCTCCCTCTGTGCTGAGCATTCCTAAAACCTGAGTGTAATAGCATCCCTGCTAATTATATCACTGCAGATTTATTTCATGGTAATATTACAGCTGGCCTCGGGCATCACCACTATCATTGGAAAACATCGAACGATCACAGCTTCGTGGCTGCCTCCATTAAACCTGCGAGAAGCGTCTGGGCCTGTTTATAAGTTTGCCTTTTGATGAGAGCCAAGGATTGATGAGCTGGTGGATGCGAGGTTTGCAGAACATGCCCTGGAGGGAAGCTCCCCTCGTCACAGCAGCCGTGAGGTGCAGATGGCAGGATCGCTGGCTGAATGCAGACACAGCCTGGGCAGCGGGGCTGGCACCTCCAGCTCCTCAAGGCAGACCTTGCCCCACCCCTGCAGCACCATCCCGTGCCCAGGACTGCCCAGCACCCGGTGCAGGATGGCCCTGTGCTCCACACCAGTGGTGCTGGTGGCCTGGCTGGAGCTGCTCCCATGGAAGGGAGTGTTTCAAGTCAGCTTGTGATGCTTTCAGCTGAAAGTTTCGGAGGGAGGGCAGAAGAAAAGGCACAAATACTGGTGCTGTTTTTCAACAAAAAAAAAAAAAGCAACCAAAAGAATAAAAAAAAAGGGAGGGGGGAGAAAAAGGATCTAAGTGTTTTCTCTATGTTATCCTTGGTAGGAATAAAATCCTCTGGGTGATGTGCTGGGTGCCAAGGCCTGTGTGGCTGCAGGTCAGCATCGTGTCCTCAGGGCTGTTCTGTTCTGAGGAGCCCTGGGAACAGGGGTTGGGTGCTGCAGGCTCCATCCCTCACAGGGTGGCTGTGGCTCTGCAGGATGAACCACTCGGTGCTGAAGACCTGATATTCACACTGTGGGATTTGGGGGATACATGAAAGTATCCCAACATATATCCCAGTCCTGTGCAGGTTTTTGGTAATGAAGTTTTTGTCCACACCCAAAGCCTTGCTTGCAGGGATGCGGTGACCATCATTCCTGGCCAGTGTGTGGGTCTTCCCTATGCATGCCCATGGTCCACAAACAGCAGAAGATTTCACAGATCTGGAGAATGCAAGGAGGTAACTTATCAAAATCCCTTTCAAGGTATATAAAAGTAGATCAGTTATTATTGATTAGTGAAGTCCTTTTTGGCTGTGGTGTGAAGTGCTCCAGCACGGCAGCGAGTGGGCCAAAAACTTGACGGAAATGGGGTCAATAAATTACATGCAGACAAAAGGCACTTACACTCAGACTGCATCAAGTCTCCTGGTAATTTCAGCAAAACAGGCAGAGCAGAAATATGCTGATAATTATTTAAATTAGACTCTGAGCATTGAATTTTTTTCTTCAAGTAACAGCACTTCAGCACTTGTCCAGATGAGTGCTAATTTACCCAAATGGAAAGGTTTATTAAACATGCCAGCCAGTGCTTTAGTAATATTTAGGACAGCAATTTTGCTTTATTATATCTCTTAACAAAGAGGACACAGGCTTCTTGATCCAGCACCAGAGCAGTCAGGGGACGTTGGGGGAGATGCACATCAACTCTGCCTGGTCGTGAATTAAGGTACATGAATTAAGGTACATTATTTCTGTTTCAATTCTGCCTCTTTGCCAAGTGCAAATGTGGGACCTGATTTGAAAAAAACTTCACTGACTTGACCAGTTTGAAGGACATTCAAGATCTGGACATCTTCTGAGTACAGAAGCCACAGCTCTGATTTGGAAACATTGAAGGATGAAATTGAGTTTGCTCCAGTGAAATGGGCCCTGAGCCACGTGCTGAGGAAGATGAGCCTCAGCTCCTCCTGCTGCCCCTTGCCTGCTCTAGGACAGACTTGACAACTGTGTCATTTTGTGTTGAAATTTGGGTGCATGAAGAAAACCCCACCCATTATTTGCCATCCCTCAGTGCTCTGTCACACACAGTCTCCTGGTCTTCTTGTTATAGTGTATGTTGTCATTACCAGGGCTGTCTTGGACTAAGGCTGGCTTTGCTTTTCTTTGTTTTATATATTTGAGAAGATCCTTCACAAATCTGAATGGACTGAGGTCCTGCTAAAACATCCAGTAGAAGTCTTCTGCTGCTTTCTGTGTCTATGGGTGCAGGTGTTTGGTTCTGTAGTGTCTCCCAGGACTTGGGTGGGAAATTAAAACTACTTGCATAGATTAGAGAGAAGGCAGAAGTGTCTTACTTTGAGACTCTCCTCACAAAGAGGATGGTTATATGTTGTTAATGCTTCCTGGAGATCAGTCCAGGGGAAAATTGCTTTCAGGCTTTGAAATTCCTCTGGATCCTTCAGAATAGACTGCTGCTTCCTTTGTGTGTGCATGCTCACCAAGGACATGCAGATTAGAAATACTGTATAAAGTACCAAAATCTATGTTGTAGTCTTAATATCTTTATATTCTATCTTTTATCGTCCATAAATATCTTCCCCTCTCTCTCCTTCCCCTCTTTCCCTCCACAAGATTGTTCTGTTAAACTATCACACTACAAATCTTGGGAGTGCCTGGAGCTCTGGATGCTTGTGAAAGATTTAGCGAGGGAGAACCTATTGGAGTTTTGGGTTGAACGTTATTTCAGAGTTTGGACGCAGGGTGAAGCTAACTGTGATGGGAATGGGAAGATTTTGGTTCAAATCCAGGTACTTGGTCTGTCTTTGGTACTGTCAGAGCAATGAGAGGAAAGGCTGTGGCTGCTCTTTTAGGCAGGTGTGGATGTTGGATGTCCCATAGGAGAAACAGAGAAGTGGATCTTTTCTAGACTTAATTCAGAGGCTCTCTAATCTCCACAGAGAGCTGAAGGCACCTTTGTCCTGTTCCACTGGAAGCGTGAAAGAGCTGCCAGGAGAAAACATGCCTTCTCTGCTCCCCAGCGTGGGTGGGCAGGGGGCCAGAGGGACTATTGCTGATTCCCTCTCATGTTCCAGAAAGGGCAGAGCACTGTGATGTCACAGCTCCTGAGAGGTGAACATGAAATTTTCAGAATGAGAAATTTAAATGGAAACAATCTGAAAGGAAACTCTTGCTCTGCATTATGGATGGTACATATTTTTTAGCATTTGGCATCCCAAAGGGAAGCGTGTTGCGACACTTTGCTTATGGTGGAACCCCAGGGTGCTGTGAACCATCAGCTGGGCTCATCCATCCCCAGTAACAGGGACATGGGGAAGCAGCTTAGATGAGTCCTCCCAGCTTACCCACCTTTAAAATGTGCAGAGAGACAGTCTGGGATTCAATTTTACTGTTCTAGCACCTTTCTTGCCACCCTGATTGGAAGTGCTTAACCTCCACTTCATTAATCAGTTTGAATTTTACCTAAAATTCATCCTCGATGAAGGCAAATAGAGTCTGCTGCTCCAATCTTGAGCTGAAAATGATGGCAGGGCATGCAGGGTTTAGCAGGTAAGTGCATTGCAGCTGGGTCAGTATCACTGTATTTTTGGTGGCTCTGTACCAACAAGGCTGGAGGAGTCAGTTCCCCACAGGCTCTGCAGACAGGGCATTCACATGACATTGTACCAGTGAATCCCAGATGACACGTGCTTGGGGTGCCACAACCCAGAGCAGCAATACGAGTCAATCAGGCCACTGAGGCTGGCAGGGACCTTTGCAGATGATCCAGTTGAACCCCTGGCCAAAGGAGAGTGAGCTGAAGCAGCTTCCCCAGGGGAGTCATCGCTGTCATTGTCCTACTTTTACTTGTGGGGAGGGTAAATCCTGAGCAGTGACTTGGCTGTGCTGTCTGGAAGGTGGATGCAGGTGACTGGGGTGTGTGCCTGGCATGAGGGTGAGAAGGTGAAGAAGGCCTTGAGGCTGCAAGGCACATACCTGTGTGCTTACTCATCTTTTCAAGAGCCCCTGGTTGCAGTGGTGCTGTCTTCCTATTAAGGAATCAAAGTCATCGAGATCTGTCAGACTTGAAAAGCTTTAAGATCAGAACATAAATGCATCAGAGGGATTTGTCTTCTTCTCTGAACAGCTCCTTTACTATTGGATGCTTTTGTATAGGAATGAGTGGAAAACAAGGAATGAGAGGGACAAGATGCAGTGAATGGTGTTTGTAGAGTCCTTGACCTTCTGGTCACCAGTAGAAGTCACCTTTCTGCTGAGATCCTTTGTGACAAGGACTCTTGGGAAGTGGTCTTCCTCTTGTGCTCTGCTGAAGGTCAGCCTATGGGGGCAGTTACACCATCCCCATCAGAATTACCTGCTGCAACCTGACTTGCCCACAGAACAGTCTTACAGCTCCTGCCACAAGGTTTCCTGAAACGTTAGGCTATAGTTGTCCAAGCCACATCCTCGTGCCTGCGTGTGGAACGAGCATTCCACTGTGGTAACTCTGTCTCGGCCAGCCAGGGAGCATCTTAAATGTCTGATGAATCTTTCATGGCGGGGTTTCAGCCATACCCTTTCCTTGGGAGGAGGTAATGACCACAAGGCGCTTGCTTTTGAACTCCTCCAGCTATCCAAAATCCTAGAGGACCCACTCTCTTTAGGATATAGACATTTTGTGGAGTGTCCAGAGCTCACAGTGTGTTGTCTCCACTATGGACCTGTAAGACCTTTATAGCCCAAATCTTATTCCCTCCTGCAAAGGACCTCACTGTGCTTCTTGGTGGGTGAGGAGTGGGGGGGTTCAGGACCTGTTGTGTGAATCTGTTCTTTAAATGTTGCTCAGTTGATCAGTGTCACAGCTTCTCCTGCATCTCATGGAAAAGAGGAACATGGTGAGAAACAGAATGAACCAAATTTCGCTGCACTGCTCGAAACAGCTTGTGAGCTGGGAGTTTGTCCCTGTATCCTTTCTTCCTGCCTTCTGCTTTCCACTGTGACTGATGATTGGGATGAGAACAACTTGGTGTCATGGAGCAGCTCTGCAGGCAAAACCTTCTCACAGTCTGGACCTGAACCTCCTTTGTGCTGCTGCTGCTCTGCTTTAGCTGCTTAGCAAATACTTGGATGCTTGTGGGTTGCCTCATTAAGAGGAGCAACTAATGATGGAGCTAGTGGTGCATTCTTCACTTCTGAGATCACACACAAGGCTGGTTTTGCTGATGCAACATCTTTACTCACAGTTGCATGAAATTCTTGTCAGAACAGTGCTAGGAAAACTGTTCTTAAAATCCTGGGCAATACAGTAGGATTCTGGCCTAGCTCCCTGCATGAAGCAGGGATGGTAAATGTGTTGGTCAGAGCCTTGTCTGTTGGCTTTTGGAGATCTCCAAGGGTGAAGCTCCTTCACTCTGAGTCCCTGCTCCAGTGTTGACCCACCTTACAGGATTTTTTGCAGGATTTTCTTTGTTGTCGCAGCTGCTTCTCATCCTATCCCTGTGCACCTCCAAAAGAGTTTGGTTTCAGCATCCTCTAGAGAAATATTGAACTGCTTATTGCCCTTCCAGGAGCTGCAGGAGTGGGTGGTGTTAAAGCCCCTGCGTGTACCAAAGCCTGTCTCTTCTTCTGTCCAGGGACTTTCCCTTGGGTGATCTCTTGCTTGGTGCCTTTTTCTTCCCTTTAAATACATGGATTTGAACAATTAGCCTGCATAACCCTCTGCCCACAGATTTCCATTTCAGGCATGCCCTGCATGCAGAGCCTGTGTTTTAGGTGATGCCCCATCTCATTGCAGTGTTCCTGCTCCAAAGAGGTGATTTCTTAGCCTTCTTTCATTCAGAAAAAATATATTATGTGAATAATAGTTCAGTCTCTAGCTGTGGATTGCAACAGGGAGCTGGATGTCACCAAGGACTTGGGCCAGGCAAGTAGAGGACACTCCTCCCTGGTGCTGATGATGGAGGGACCCTCCTGCCTGCTCTTGTGCTGGCTTGTCATCAGGGAAGGTGGTGTGACTGTCCCTGAGCAGTCCCACTGCCCAGGGTTGGGTATCAGGTGGTAGAACATTGGAACATATGAGTAGTGGAGACTCCATCCTTGTGGGTCTTCAGAATCAACTGGGCACAGTCCAGTACCAGTACTCAATGGCCTCATCTGAATGGGGACTAGGACTTGGACTTGGTTTTTCGTCTGCAAGAGCTAAAATGGGCTCAGAACTGAGAAGGGAGGGTGGTTGATGGTGCAGGAGTGGTAGAAGACAAGCTGAGAGTGGTATGTAGGACACCTGCTCCTGACTTCCAGCCAAGCTGAGCTGGAGGAGGGAGTCTTACAGATGACTTTGTTGAAATCATCAGGAGAACAGCACGTCTCCGACTTACTTTCTAGGTCTTGTGAGGATTTCGTGTGCCAGAGCTAAAATAATACATGATTTGTTAAACTGGCTTTTTTCACAGTTGTAGGAAAGAGCCCAGCCATTCAGGCAGAGCGGCAGCGAGCACCGATCAGCCTTGGCAGGGTGGGCTGTGCCGGCGGATCTCGAGGTGCTTGCCCTGGGGAAGCTGCTGGAAACAAAGGAGTTGAAGTGCTAAAACTACCCCATGCTGCACCTCACTCACAGAGCAGCCAAACAGGGAGAGCATGGAAACTAAACAGCAACATGAGGGCAGCCAAACTGATGGCAGCATGTGTAGGGCAACGTGTTAGAGAAGTGAAAGGATCAATCTGGCTGATTTTTCTGGTGAATTCAACAGGTGCCTCCAGGCCACAGGAGTCACAGCGATGTGGGATTCACCTGACCTTTCAGGTGAGGCATCTGATGGGCTTAGAGGATTTTCCCCAGGGGACTCTGGCAGGGTGCCTGCTCTCTAGGTTTGTTTAAGGTTTTCTTTCGTGCTTTGCTAAATCCAGAGCTTCTGCTGTAGTGAAGAAGGAAACTAAAAACATGGGGGGAAAGGGGTTGTAGAACTGCAGAATGTGGAATATACCAGGAGCAGCCACACCTGGTCCACAGTAAAGGGGAATTTTTCTATTCCCAAGCAGGTTTCCTCTGCACATTCAGTCTGCAGCTGCAGTGGGCTTTTTGCTGTCTTTCCTTATTGTAATCTCCTAATTGGTTTTTTACATTCACTCCTCAATCGCTCTAAGCATTAAATTGTGGTGAGTCCCATTAGATACCCTTTTCCATCTACTTTACCTACTTAAGCAAATTTCAAATTAAGATTTTCCTTTTTTCTTCTACAGCTACAGCCTTTCTGATGTGCCAAGTAATGTGTGTGTTAGCAGCACTGGTCTCGCAGGCGGTGGGTTCCCAACCTCCCTCTCTTCCTGGGCAGGTCATGGAGAAGCCACAGCTCAGCACAGGAGCACAGCCACTGCATTCCTCTCTGATTTGGTCTTTTGAACACAATTTTGTGTTGTGGTTTTGTTGTTACAAAGGGAGGATGAATGATTCATTGCTGTCTCACAGTGGAAGGGTCAGTGGGTCGCCTGAAGCCTTATCTTCGTATCCTCTGGAATTTAGCAGGCTGAGGGATTGTTAACCATCTGTAACACAAACCACTCATTTCTGCCGCGTGCTCATAACCTCTGCTAATTGTTTATAAGGGGTTAATTAATAGGATTCCGCTCTAAACAGTGACCCGGTGCTCTTTGTTTCTGGCCCTGCAGCTAAAGAAACAGCACTCTTACTGCAAACAACAGTAATTTATTCTTGAGAATAAGGTTTTGAGGTGCTGTATCAAAGCTCCACGAAAAATGGAATGTGGCGTCTACCTCTTTCCTCTGATCACTGATTTTGTAATTTTATAAAAGAAAGCAATCAACTTTGTCTCTTTATATTGGTGCTCGTTGTTCAATTCTATTATCCTTTCAGGCTTTTCTCTTAATGTTTGTTCCACTATTTCAGTAAGGCTTGAAATTAGTCTAATTCCCCAGATCACACTTCTTCCAGTTTTAAAATGTAGATGAAACAGATTAGGATTATTGAGTTCTGAAAATCAAAGAGACAATAAGGTAGGAGCATTAATCTGCTGTTTGTCTGTTAAAATGGGCTGTTGGCCTGCTCCCATCAGCCCGCTCTGAAAGCAGAAGCAGAGGGCACCCCGTATAATTAAAAGGCAACAGGTCTGCTGCAAGTTAAATGCTTTTTAATGCAGCTTGTAGCTCACTGGTAGAACTTGTTGCTCCAAGGTGCTGTCAGAGCAAGAAATTCAGCAAGACAGAAAAACAAGGGGAAGCTCGTTCTGAGTGAGAGCAGTCGCTCTGATTCTGTTGGTGGTTGTGACAATCCCCGCTCGCTGTTCTACCAGTGGGTTTGCTTGAGTGATGGAGGCTTTCAAGATCAATGTGAATTGATGCAAATTGAGCTGAGGAGAAGATAAACGACCAAGGCTGTTCTCTCTCTTGCTTTGGGAAGATTTAAGGCAATAATTAGTGAAGCCAGGAAAATTATTTCTTTTCTTGCAGATGTATTCTGTAAGATATGTAGCTGCAGTCTTCCAGGCTGAGGAGAGAAGAGTTGGGTCTTTCTCCAGACCATTTGCAGGGCATGAAAGTTGATGGGACTTCAGGCCACTTCCACTACAGTAGTCTCTGTGCTTTTCCTGCAAGATGCATTAAACTTCCCAGTTCATGCTTTACAAGCCCCACCAGAGACTGAGATCCCTTGGCAGTAGCTCTCTAGAGAGCCACCCAAACTGGGATCTCCTGCTTTACCGAGCCCCAGACTGCTTTGTGTCTATGAAATCTGAGTGGTAGGAAGGAGCATCTTTTGTTACACCTGCCTTAGTGGCTGAGCCAGACAGCTACCCTGCCTTTTCAACTCTATCAACTGTTGTATATAAAATACATATTTTTTTAATTACAAGTGGGAAGATGAACAGGAAAGATGAGAATAAACCTGTTACTCTAATGGGAATTGTGCAATAAGAGATGTCTGTGTGCATCTTCAGTGCTGCTTCTCTACCTGCACTTTGTTATTGCTTTCTCAGCCCTCTCCTTTAAAAATGAATCAGTTTCTTAATCAGGCAGTAGTTTCTCATGCATTTTACCCATTCTGTCTATTAACAAATCTTGACCCCTTCATTTCCATCTTTCAGGATAAAAGTAGTAAGTTATGCCAATTTGGTAGTCAGTGTGTGGAAATCAGTGTCTCTGAAATGCATATTCTCTTTGATTGCCTGCATTTAAGCCTGATTGTGATGTTTGGGTGATTTGAACGTAAAGTGCTATGTGAAGTATAATAATCTGTTATCAGAGGCAGACAGAGAGCAGGAGGGGAAACAACTCTTTAGATTTTGGTAGAATCCAGAGAGTTTTACACATCACCTTTTCAAATGCTGGCCTGTGGGAATGTCGTAGAGCTGAGACCCCCAGTGCTGGTTAGCAATCACTGAAGCTGAGAGATCTCTGAAAGGGGTGAGGCTTTAGTGCCGGGAACATTATTTGTGTTTTAGTAAATCCACCCCAGAAGTCAATAAAGTTGCACCTTTCACTTGCATGGTACAGGATTCCACCAATCTTCACTGCTGCTTTCCCAGGCATTTCACTGGAGCTGTGCTCAGTCAGAAAGGTGGAAATGCAGGGTTTATTTTTAAATCACCAACTTCCATCTAGGAAAGCAGGAAGGGGACTTGTCATTTCTCTTCCACAGTACTGAGGTTGTTGCATGTAGAGCCCCACCTGGATGTGGGGTTCCCAAATGTGCAGGTGCTGTGAGAAAAGGGAGGGCTGAATTGGGATCTCTAACTCTGACTCCCGGTTTTCCCACTATCTGTGTGTGGCTGCTGATGATTTGAAGTGTCAGTTTAATGCACCTATCCATTTAACTAAAAATGTGTTTGAAGAGAGGAGGAGGGTGAGGGCAGACCCCTTCCCTGCAGTGAGATGTTTGCCTTGCAGAATTCCAGCATTACTGTTTCCCAGTTAAGGCCCAGTGATGTCTCCAGTGGATGGGAGTCACAGGCTTTCCTTTGTCTGACAAGGCTGGAAGGTCTCTGGGCTGGGAACTCTCTCGTAGATGTGTGTGTGTGTATTTGGATGTGCATGGACATTTCCTGGCACAGCAGAGCTCTGCTCTGGGGACTGTCACAGCACAAACCCACTGCAGTATTAGTAGAAGGAATGTGGTTTGCTTGTCTCCAGGCAGCTGTGCCCAGAGGTTTCCTTGTCCTCTAAGAAAGAATGGTTGTTGCAGTTTTAGGGCTGTGCTCTCAATCTCTTAAGTAAATTACCAAGAAAAATGGTTGCTGCTGTTTTTTCCTCCTTGTGCTCTGCTAGTTCTGTTCAGGGCAGTTGTGCTGGATTTTCTTCCTTTTATCCTCTTGTTTTTCAGCATGTCTGCCTTTTTCCTTTCTCTTTGTATTAAGATCTGTCCTTTCTTTTATAGAAATTAAAATGCCACATCCCCACTGATCTGAGACTGAAGCAGAACTGGGACTATAGAATATAGTTTGTTTCTAATTGAGATTTGAAAAATATCCCTCACTAATGCTTTCAGCTATTATGCGTGGGAATATTTTGATTACACTTCTTATGGCAAGCCCACGTTCTCCCCTGGCAGGAGAAGAGGACAAAGGAGAGCAGTGTTTCCACCAGGAGGTGTGCATCCTGAAGAGCAGGTGTCTTGGGGTGTTGCCTGTGCACATCCATGGCTCTGTGGAGTGTGAGCAACACAGAGAGGCACGTGGTGATGTGAAACACTGTCAGGTTTGCCTGCCCACTCTGGGCTTTTTTCCTTTGGGCTTGTGGAGCCTTTAGCACCTCCGAGCTCCAGCCCTTCAGGGATTCCCTGAGCACCAGGCAAACATCCCCGGTGCCTTTGCACCATTTGCAGCCATGGAAAATGGGCCCAAGACTTTGAGACTAGGGCTGTGGTTGTGCAAAAGACCTCTGAGAAAAGGCAGTCTTGTATTATTAAGCTTAAACTCCCTGCCTGGAACAAGAGCTCAGCTGGAAAACTGGTAGGAGTCTATAAGTAAAAACAACCCACCAGCTGGAAAATGCGACTGCAGTGTCAGTGTCCAGCATGGGCGGGCAGGAGTGGAGAACTGCCAGCAGGAATATTCGGGGAGTATTCATGGAGTTAAACATGCTTTGTAATGTCAAAATACAGACGGGTGTGGAAAGGCTGAGCAGCTAACGGCGAGCTCAGTGCTCCTAAATCTGCATTGAGCTATAAACAAGCGAAGCCCGATGTCCATGCGCAGCTTGGCTTGGGAGTGCCTGGTGTCTGCGCACGGCTGAGCTCGGCACTAAAACGCCGTCGTGCAGCTGGCTCTGGGAGCAAAGAGGCACTTGGTGACAGACAGTTAATGCCAAAGCAGCTCTGCCATTTGGGCAGGGTTCAGATGCATACCAACCCGTGAAAAGAGCTAAATTCGGGGAGCGAAAAGAGCATCTGGATTCCTAATGCCATCAGGTGCTCTGTGAAGGACAGACAGGAATGGTGACTGGTGGGTAGAAGTCTGCTTAGGTTTGAGCACAAGACGTGGCATCCTAGCATTGTGATCAGTCAAGGGGAGACAATGAGCTGTCACCAGGTCACCTACATCCCTTTCTGCTCTGTACAATGGGAGAGCCATGAGCCAAAGGCTGGTAGGGTTTGACAGCTCACTTGGCTGCTTGTGACTTCTGAACATTTGAGTCTAGGGTGGCCACCCTGGACATCAGGGAGCAAGTTTGCATGTGCATGCAGAGTAACTAAGAATCTACCAGAGGCAGCTCCTGGCAGAGCTGAGACTGGAGCCTCAGTGCCTGGAGTGAAGACTTGGAGTCCTCCAGGGCAGCTGGACCAGAACAACAGGCTTGTGTCTAATGTCCAAAACCAGCCACTCTAGAGCCTGCAGCTCAACATGGTGTTCATCAGCTTTCTGCTTCTAAACCCAGTGTTTGTGCATGCCTGGCCCCCTCTGCTCTCCTGTGCAGCCTCTGCTTCATCTGGGAGGCTGAAGACTGAGCAGTGCTGGAAGGGTTTCCCATACCCTCTTTTTAAGAAGTTGTACTTGCACATATGGGTTGTGTTCTCTTATGGAACAACATGTCCTTAATAATAACTGTCTTTTTTCCTACATCTAACTGCTCCAGTGCCACGTCCCTCCAGGGGTCCCAGTGTCAGCCCTTGGTTCCTCCCTCCTTTGACTTGCTTTCTGTGCTGGGTTAGAAAGCAAAAAGGTGGAGTTTGGCTGGTGTGAGTGCCACTGCCAGGGCAGGGAGCAGCAGTGCTTGGGCTGCCTCTGGGTGTGGGGCTCAAGACCCCTCCTCTCCCCTGAGCCAGGCCTGGCTCTCCTCCAGTGTCCCCAGCATCGTGTGGCAGGCAGGCAGGCAGGCAGGAGGCAGCACAGGCAAGTGTATTTGTCAGTTATTTTCTCAGCTGGGCAGTGGAGAGTGAGTGAATCCATGATTTTTTTTTGTCTCCTTTTTTTGGCTAAAAGATCAAATTTACATGGAACAAATTTGTGTTCCACACAGTAAAAACAAATGTAGCTGCTTGAGTGCGTGCGCAGGGCACTGCCTGCTAACTGGGGCACTCAGAAGAGCTCACTCCTGTCTGGAGGCAGGAGATTGCTCTCAAGATTTGTTCTTTTTGGAGCAAACCCTTGCAGGGAGCAGGGGAGGAGGAGGGTGCTGCAGGGACAGTGGCAGTAGTGGCTGCTGCTGCAACAGCTTTTGGGTGACTGTGGGGAGGCAGAACTGGAGCCAGGCTGCCCAGGAGACCTCCTGTGCTGCATCAGGGAGGGCTGGACGTCAGTAACCCTAAAACATAGTGATTTGTAGAGCAAATGGCTGAAAACTGCTGGAGCTGCAGCAGTTTGGGAACTGCTGAGCATCATCAGCTTCTCCTCAAAAAGAGGCCTGTGGGGCTTTTCTGTTTGACCTGCGGGCATTTGAGGAGGAGCTGAAGGAAGATGTGGGAAGAAAGCAGGATGTCAGCCAGGAGGAGGAAGGGCAGGACTCGGGTGCAGGGCCAGGGGCAGCCTCATCTCGAGGCTCTCCCCAGATCTTCAGCTCTGCCCTACTTTGTCACTCAGCAGCCTCTTCTCTCACAGCAAACAGTTCATCTGTTTGCAGCTTTCTCATATCATCCTGCCACCTTCAAGCATGAAAACTCTTCCCGAGGAGTGCAAAGCCACTGTGCCCTTGTCAGTCAGGTCTCCCTGGAGTGTTCAGATGGAGATGGAGAAGGAATGGCTCTTACCACCCCCCAGCCCCGTGTGTGTGTGCTCAGTGTTTCCTGCCAGCAGGCATCCCCCAGCACTGCCCCTGCCTCTGAATGTGGGTTTTCCTTGCACTGAGTCTGCCTCCCTGCCCACACAGCACCTGACACGCTGGAGCTGAACCAGAGCACTGCAAATCCCCACTGGAGAGCTGGGCTCTGGCAAGCTTTAGAAGTCTTCCATTGGGCATGGCTGGACTGGGAGCTGTATCGTGGGGCCACATTGGTGCTGTGTGCCTGAGTGCAGAGAGGTTGATCACCAGGCCAGGGGCTTTCCATGGCCTTTTGGGAGACCTTTCTGCTCCCTGTGCAGTGCCTGCCTCAAGCAGAGCCCCGGGCAGTCCTGGTTGTGCAGCCAGGGAGGAGGTGACTGGGCTTTCCATATGCTGAGCACAGCCACAGCTCAGTCCTCCCAAGCACTTCATCACCTCTGTCTGGCCTCAGCCAGGAGCCAGTGATGAATCACAGATGCTCATCATTTACCTCTGCTCACCTCACAGAGATGTTCCTTGTCCATGTGCACCAAGGCTGTGGCTTTATGACCAGTTAAACCCACCAGTGAGCACTAGCTACTGGGTAGCCACTCTGAGCCCTTCTTGCACTGGTGGCCCTTCCCTTAGATGCCCAGACTCACCAACCACACAGTGATGCCCCTTGATTTGTTTTGCTTAGATGGTTTTCTTCCAGCCACGCATATTGGATCATCTGTTGGAGGAGTCAGCACATGGAGGAGGCCAGCAGAAGTGGGGGAAGAGAATAGGATCATCCTTCCTGAGCTTTTAGGCATCCCTGTGGCCAGCTGAGGAGCAACAAAGAGAATTTCACTTCTTATTTAAACAAAGAGTCAGTCAGTGGTGGGCCAAGGAGAGGAGATTTGCTCCAACAAAGCTATGTTTAAATCACCAGTAAAATGAAGCCTTTCTCCTTATAATGTAGGGCCAGAGGGTCTCACCTGCTCAATCCTCCTGGTCAGAGGTGGCCTGTAGCAGACCCTCACTGGAATGTCATGCAGGAATGTCATGCAGGCTTCTGTGCTCTAGTCCAGGCGTGGTGTCCAGCAACCTCCCCATTTTGGTGACAGTGGTTGTGATAAGGAGTGAGGTCTCCAACTGCATCAGTCTTATTCCAGTGCTGTGTCTGGCACGGAGCATGGAGAGTGATGTGACGTGTGCTGCAGGGCTTGTTTTGTTTCCTGCTTCCTCACTGTTGCTTTCACGCCTGTTTTGCACAACCCCTGGCTGCTGAAAAGATGCCAGTCACCTCCCTGGACCTCTCTGGCCCTGGGCCCAGGGCATTGCAGCTCTGGGAAACAGGTCTCAGAGTGGAAGTTACACCCCACTGCTCCTTCGTGGTGCTTCCTGCACCACAAAGGTGAAACGAGTGACAGCAAATGTTGCAGGTGCATGTTCTGTGCTGTGTGTTCCACAGGGGCAGGTCCAAACCCAGGGCAGCCTGCAAAAGAAACACCTCCCTGAGCTCCTGCCTGCTTAGCACTGAGTGATGTGGGTCCCAGCCCGTCTTCTCCAGTCGTTACTCAATGATTTATGATGGCTGGGATGTGCTGTTCCATGGATAACGCCCTTGTTGCGGTTCAGTGAGTTGTTCACTGGATTGATTGATTGTATGACAGCATCTGGGAGCTCCTTTGAACCTGAGGATGCTGCAGAAGCTCCTCTGTTGCTGACCACTGAGAGAGGGGAAGCTGCTCGCCTGCCGACAGTGGCATTTTTACAGCCCTGTCTGGCACATCACTCAGAGCTGGTGGAGGTAAAATCATGGCTGGAGGGATAACAGAGGGATGGGGGATAATTCATTATGCAGAGATTGGGAATAACCCCATTAAATGGGGCCTGCCTGGTCTCAAGAAACACCACTGTGCTGGGGAGCCATACCTCAGGTCCTGCCTCTGCTGCTGCCTCCCAGGCAAACTCGGACTTTTTTCTAAATATATAAAGGGGCCCCACAGGATAAAGCTCTCCCCTGTCCTCTGCTGTGAGGATAAATTCATAAGCAACTGTGAAAATTTCCAGCCCTGCTGCGAAGGGCTATGGAAATACCTGGAAAGGACAATAAATTTCCAAGCTGTGAGCATTGCTTAACCTAAGCTGCTTTCCATGGTCCCTGCACTGCAATACTGTGGCTTTAGAATCACTCTACCATTTGTCCTTCAAAGAGCACAGCAAGGAAAAGAGCCTCTTTCCCAATCCCAGCATTTATTCTGCTGGCGCCGGTCTGTTCCTCTCTTTTTAGATAGCACTTCTGTGCTCCACCTATCAGACCTCTGGGTGCCCTGGAATCAATCAGGAATTCCAGCCTTGTGCCTGCTAATTGTGCGGCCGCTTGGTGGCTGGGAGCTGTTCCAGCTGATGGATGGTGTGCGTGAAGGTCTTGCTCCATGTGAGTGACACCCCAGCAGCAGCACAGCGTCGTGATCCTGCCCAGCACGGGGGCGAGGGTAGGCACTTGGACAACAGCAAAACAAGCCGTGTGTGCACAGAGCTGTGACCTCACTGCTACTGGGGGAGCATTTAGGCTGTCACTGTGGGAGCTCTGGCTGTCGAAGGGGTGCTGGCTTGGCTGGAGTGCTGCACAGACTTATGCATGATGCTGACAGCCAAGGACAGCCCCTGCAGGCGTCTGATGGGCTGGGCAGAGCACAAGGCATCAGTGTTCCTCTCTGGTGTGAAGGCTCTGAGGAGCAGCTATGCCCTGACAAAACTATCTTGCACCCGTCCACAAGAAGCTGACCATGATGGCAACGAAGCGACACGCAGCCAGGTCCATGTCCAGCCTTGTGGAAGCCAAGGTCAGTGGCTGGACTCAAAATAGCTCCAAGGTCTTTGTGGCCTCTGTGACTGCCCACAGCTGCCCTGAGTGATGTTCTAATAGCCCAGCATGTCTGGCTGGTGGTGCCTGTCCCGGCACGCCTTGGAGAAGCCTTCCTGCATCTGTAAACAAATTCAGATCTGAAAGAAGAGTGTGCCAAAGTGACAGGTTTACCCCTCTCAGGCACTTTCATTTTGCAGGTTTGACTTGACATGTCAGGCAGCTCCTCAGACTGTAACCTGAAAGGGTATTATAGGAGATGCAGTACTCCGGGTGACATTTTTAATCTTTCATCTCTTCCAGCTAATGTGTTTCGCTGATCAGTTTGCCAGGCAGAGCGGCCTCGCTGGCGATGCCAGGTCTGAGTTCCTCCCGTCTGCCTCTCATTCTGCACGCGCTGCCACACGGCTTAACAATTGTGTTTTTCATGAATAATTTGTTCTCTCCACATCAGGCAGTCTGTGTCACTCTGCAGCCGCCGGCTTTGCAGAGGGAAGCAGCGGAGTGGAGGGAACAGCCGGCAATGCCGGTCCTGGCTGAGCCTGCCCTGTGCACTCAAAACAGGGGCTTAGTAATTTCTCCTTCAGCGCAGCACCCTTTGTTGCCTGTGTGCATGCTGTGTGTATGTCCCTTCTGGCTGTGCTGTCTCCAGGAGGGATGTTTCAGTGCTAACCTGTGAGGCAGGTGTTGTGCCCTGCCCCAGGAGATGCCCAGCTCCTCACTTGTGGGGGTGCCTTGGAGGGCAGTGAGGACTGAAACAGCCCTTGCCCCTGTTGTGCTGGCCTGGGAATTTGCTCTTTAGTTATCCCTCAGGTCCCAAGGCTGACATAAGTTCACTTTTAAGAACAGCCCCTGCCCTGATACCCCTGGAGTGGGTATTTTTCAGTAGGTGCTCAGCTGGGGCTCTTCCCAGTGCAGCCTTCCTTAACAAGATTCCTTCTGGCTACGAGTGAATCCCATTGCCCTGGTCCCACCAGCTGCTGCCTGCATGGCTTTCCCAGGGATGGGCTGTGTCCCAAGGCAGCTGAAGGAGCTGGTTCAGCCCTCATACTTCAGTGGAGCAGATAACTGCTTCGATGAACTGTGTGTTATTTGCCCTGGAAAATTCTTGTTAGCACTCTGCTACTGACAGAACCACACAGAATTTGGATGTTGGATTTGCTCCTCACAGTCCCTCAGAGCAGCACCCCAGTCGCAGCAGAAGCCATTTCAGATTCCCATGTTTTCTCAGGAAAGCCCCTCTGCCAGAGTAAGGCAGGAGGCAGCAGGTCAGGCAGGGGCTGCCAGGGCTGGCAGTGCTGCTTGAGGCCATGGCCCTTGAGGTACAGACAATGGGCACAGTGACATTTCAGAGGGATGTGGTGCTTGCCAAGCCCTTCCTCAGGACACTGGTGCAGGATTGTTTCTCCCAGTGCATATTCTGACTTTTCTCCCGCCTTGTTCCAGTGTTTCATCTCAGCTGGCTTTTACAGACATTCTTCCTTCCAGAAATACTGGAATTAGCCTATTAAAGGTACCCCCTTTTAATATTCCTCTGAGAACCAGTGCCTGCCAGCAGGTTCCCTCCATGGGAACCCTGTCCCTGTCGCAGCCCTGCATCTGACCTAAAATCCATGAAAGTCAAGGTGAAGATTTCCTGTGGACCCCCTGATCTTTCAGTCAGGCACTAACTCATTTGTGTAGCACATGGTACTGGCCAAATCTGATATAATCATGTTTTCACAGGTGGGGAAACTGAGGTCTGGAGTGGCTAAATCAGGGTATGGATGCAGCCATGTGGGAACTCAGTGCCCAGGCTCTGCACATCCCAGAAGCAGGACAGAGGAAAAGCCAGCCCAACTATTAGATGGAAAGAGCCATGTTTTTGCAGTCAGGAGGGCTGAGATTCCCTTCTCTTGTACCAGAGATTTTTGGTGGCTTTGAGCCAGGACTTTGGCCCGAAAGCCTTGCTCCCATACTTTGGATGACCCTTGGGTGTGTAGCTGCCCGGGTGGATCAGAATCTCAAAGGCAGACCGGCACTATTGGGTGCTTCTTGGATAACAGCCCCTGGGCTGTCATTTCTGTTGGCTTGTGATACTCGGTGCATGTTTTCAAATACCAACTGGAGTTGTTTGCAAATGCCTAGTAAATCCCAAAATAGCCCCAATTTGCTGAATTTTGTGAATAGCATTCAGCCCACTCCAGTTACAATAGCAGCCTCCTCCGTGCCTCGCCGGAGCTTTGCGGAGGTACAATAGTGAGAGGGGCGAGGAGTGAGGCTGGGAGAGCAAATGTTATTATTCCAGCTTGCTGCACAAACAAAGGATGCGATTTGTTTTCCTGGCTTCTAGAGCGTTTTATTTGTATCTGCTCTGATTCTTTTCGCTGCATTCCTCGGTTTTCTTTTGTGGCTTTCCACTCTTTGGGGACTCATTGTCCTGCTGAAGTGTCGTCCCTTGGGGATGGTGCTCCAGAGCTGGAGGACTGGAGCTGGGACGTGGATCAGCTCCGATCGCCTCTCCCTGGCGTGTGTGTGGGCTGTGGAGGATGTCTGTCTGCGAGCATCCTCTCTGCTAACCCGCAGTGGCATGTCCTCAGCTCCCTGAGCTTTGTGGGAAGTCTGGCAGCTCAGAGGCTGCCGTCCCCTCTCGCCCCAAGCTCCTCTTGCTCCTCTGTTTACATACTGGAAAGTTTATCTGCTGTGGTTTCTTCCCAGAGTCCAGCAATGCAACGCTGATGAGGAGTGACAGGAAGGTCACAGCGCAGGGGATGAGAGGGTGGGGAACGTGCCCTGAGCTCGGCTCTGTCTCTGCCCAGCACAGCCTTGCTGGGGCAGTGGAGACATCCTTAACTGAGCTTGGGGTGGCCCTTCCTGTCCCCAGGATGTCTGCTTCGTGTGAGACAAGTCTTCAAGGCTCTTAAAGGCGCTTCATTTATTCATTGTTTGTGTTTTGTTCCTCATTCTGCTTCTGGGTCTATGGGTGTGTGTGATGAGCCTGTGCGAGCTGCTGGGGACAAGCGGGTGCCAACAGCCCAGACTCCTCTCCCCAGATGGGGGCAATTCCCTGTCCCCCCACCTGACCTGTAGATCCTGTGCTTTCCTTGTTGCAGAGACTGTTGTGAGAGCATGGTGAGCTGCAGAGGGAGGTGGGCAGCCCTGTGCTCCTCCCCATGCATGCTCTGGATGAATCAGGGTTGCTCGAGGTGGGGAGGGGAGGCAGAGCTGCTCATGTGCTGCACAAGCCATCGGGCTCAGCAGAGCCCAGAGGCTGCCAAACCACAAACCCCAGCATGAGCAGGGAGATGTGCACAAGTATGATGGGATGGATCTTGCTCTGGGGGTCAAGGCAGAGGTGGGACCCATCACAAAGCCCCGGGATGCTCAAGCTTTATTTATTTGTTACAGGAAGGCAGTGCTGGGTGTTGTGCTCCCTCTCTCCAGTGCTGTCTGAAGTCTCAAACCGAGAGTGGGACTAGAAAGGGTAAAATTCGTTAGCATCTTAAAAATAAAGCCAAAACCCATCGCTGTCTCTTCAGATTTGCTGTAGGCTGATGGACTATTGGTCCGCACCAAGCAGTCTCTGCCTGGCAGAGACCTCTCGGAGGCTGGCTGGGGTAATTGCAGGCACGGCACTCAGCACTCATATCCGAGCCTGGCATCTATATCTAATCGGAAAATAAGTCACTATATATTTCATTAAACCAGCTGCTGCTGCTTTTATTTGCTTAGCTTGAATGATGCTCTGTTCCGTTGAAAACCAATTTGTTTTAGAAAAATGGCCTGTGTTAGCAGCCCATGCACTGCATGGCCCGTCCTGCCCCATCCCTCCTTTCACAGGAGTCTCTCAGCAGTGAGGCTGAGCTCCTGTCCACCCCCCCTGCAGGAAATAGGACAGGAGGAGGCAGCCCTGGGGTGACACCCTGTCCTGGAACACGTTTCTGCGTGTCCTGGCTGTGCCACAGCCCAGAGACCTCGAGCAAATCACTTGCAAGTGGTTTAGCCTTTCTGTTCTGTGTGTAAAGGAGAGATGGTGCAGCAAGTTTGGAGGTCTCTGGGTTGCTCTAAGTACTTGTAGGTAGGTGGGCTGACAAGATTTGCCTGTAATTTGGCCAAGATGAGGTGAGTGGGCTGGCTTCACCACTTGTCCTGCTGGAAAGCAGCCTGAAGTAAGTGCCTGTCCTGCTGTGCTTGGCTTCACCAGGTCTCTGTGACTGTGACAGTCTGAAAACAACAGTGACTGAAACCTGTTAACTTTCCACATATAACCCTGCCCCTTCTCACTGAATTGGGAAGTTACAGGAATTGTGTTTCAAAGCTTTATGCCACAGCTGTGAGGGACAGCAGTGAACTTCCTTGTGAATTGGAAGTGGAGATTCCCAGGTTGTCTCAGGGCCCAGGGGTTGCTCCTTTGCAGAGGAAGCCCCCAGCCCCTGCCCCAGCGAGGGAGAAGGGATGGGCCAGGAGGAAACCTCCTCCAGCCAAAGCCTCACACTCTGGTGGCGTGTGTCTCTGTTCACATACGGCAATTAGGAAACTTATTTCCAGCACGCTGTTTGCCGTGACAGATTCCTGAACCCCAGCCAGCGTTTCGCGGGAGGAGCTGTCGTGGAAGAGGAAATAATGGGAATCTCGAGCTTTTTATAGCACTCCCCGTCCTCTCTTGGCTGCCTGCGGGGAGCCTCGTGTCCCCAGCACCACACACGATGGGAACCCACTGTGAGTGGGGGGGTAGGGAGTGGGAACTGTCTTCAGGGACAAGGACCTGGCTCGTGGGGAAGGTGGGAACCAGCATTTCTGCTGGATGGCAAAGCAGGGGATTGAAACAAGCTGGTTGCCCGCTCATCCAAAACCTGTGTGTGCAAGGATGCTTCCCCATCCTCACAGCCAGCAGCTCCCCAAAGCTTGCTGCCTGCAAGTGGAGCAGGTATATGGGAATTTTTAGAAGACAGTGGTGATTTTGATGCCTCGTCTGTTAGGTGATTCAACTGGAGATGCTGAAGGCATGCCTGGTTCTCAGACTGACGTAGAGCTCTGCTGAGCACGTGAATCCAGGTCCTGAACCCCGCCCAACTGCCTATAAGGGTCTCTAGAAAAATCTCAGCCTTGCACCCAAGTGAGCAACAGAGGCTGAAAATATCTATTTTATCTTTTTTTTACCTTAAGGCTTTAGGACTCTCCCAGCTAGCTGGCTGTGAACCTCAAAACCAGGAGACAAACAGAAATCTTCTTTTGCCCCAGACTGAGTCTGTCTCTCCACACTCAGTCTTTTCACTCTGATTATTGATTTCTTGAGTACCCCATTTTTTTAGAGCTAGTCCCTCCTTTAACATTCAGGCATGGCTGGGATGGAAATGGGCAGCACAAAGGCAGGATGTGGCAGGAAAACATGAGCGGTGGTGATGGGAGCAGGTCAGTGAGCTGTAGCTGGGACCTGCTGCTGCATGAGCTGAGCAGGATAGAAGCAAATGGCCAGGAAGTGGCAGTGTGGGAATTTAATTTTTTTAATGATAATTTAATTCTTTCCTTTTTTTTTTACATTAACTTCATTTGCTACAAGCACAAAGTCTGGGCAGCAGAAAGGGAAGGAAGCAGACCTCAGACTGATGACAGGAAATGATTTTGATTGTAGTTTTTACCTGCGTGGTGCAGCACTGGCTGCAGAGCTGCTGTGACTGTGGCTAAAGGGATGATCAGGTTTACAGAGATGATGGGCAGCTGTGGATCATGGATGTCCATGGGCCCAGGGGGAGCTGTTGCTGGAGGCCAGCAAATCTCCTGGGGCAGATTGAGAGCTCAGGGCTGCAGGAGGTATCTCAAATCAGAGTCTTTGTGTTAGATGCATCCTCCTGGACTGGGGTTGCTGCTGCTAATATTCCCTGGGGATAAAAGTGCTCTCTACGATTTTGGGAAAGGACAACCGGATCTGATGTCCCTGTGCTGTTTCTGCCTCCCCTTGCATCCAAACATATGGTGCAGTTGGTGAGAGGGAATAGGAAAAACTGGTTCAGAGCGTGTGGTCAGAAATGTCCTTGCCTAGCTCTGTGTCTCCTGCTTCTTCATTCCACACCTTTTTTGTACACCTCAAGGTCATCAGGCTGTTGCTTTCCACAAATTGGAAAGCAAATTTTCCATTCCCCCTCTCACTCTCGTGTTCAGCCAAGTCCAGCCGCTGTGATTAAAGCATCCAGGCTCTCGCTGCAATGGCCCAATGCCTCCAAGTGTTGGTTTCCTTGACACACTCGGCCTTGTCACCTGGCAGGAAGCTGATTTACCCTGCAGATCCGGGTGGGCATCTGTCGAACACCACCTCATCCCAAACACACTGGCTAACGAGCCCTTTCCAAGGGCATCTCCCCCCTTCCCCATGTCTGGCTCTACCCCTGCGCTCTCCCATCCCCTCGGAGTGAAATCTCCAGAGTATGAGCACACACCACATGGTCTGCCCTCAGTTAAAGCACCTTTGCCTGTTGCTGTTTCAGAGATGGAAATGACCACAATGCAGCGTGTTTGGATTAGGAGTGATGGTGCAGGGATGTGCTGTCATGCTGGTTACCAAGGGTTCTTTCAGCACGACACTGAGATTTGGGGATGCTGGTTAAAGAGCATCCCCCTTCGATCCTGACTTTGAGTGGTGAGGACACAGCAGGCTTTGCTCAGCAGAAAGGCAAAGAGGAGAAAATTGTGGGGGCTGTATTTATGGCTGTTAACTGTCAGTATGGGATAAAAGACCAGCTGGATTCATAAACTGTGTGTAACCCACCTTGGGGACAGAGAAATCTTGGCTGCAGTGCAGGAGGGAGTTTTCATCAGGACTTCATAGGCATGGCCAGAGCTTGTGAGACCAGAGCTCTGCTGCTGCTGTGGGAAGGGATGTTGAGACAGTTCAGGTCTCTCCCATGCTTTCTGGGTGCTCTAGGGAGCTGCAACCCACCACAGCAGCCCTGGAGCACCGCACTGGGGTTGGAGCAGCCCACGTAAACCTCTGAACCCTGCTGGCCTCCTTCCTCTCTGCCCTCCTGAAGGGAAGAACCCGTGGTTTATAGAAGGGAAATATAAGCTGTTATTAATTGTTCTGCTCTCGGTGATTCAAGTCTAAATGACACCGTGACACCCGTCTGAGCCAGCAGCTGGCTGTCATGAGGGGAGGGAGCACAGCAGGGTTTGGGGAGGAAACCAATGCCAGACTCAACTTATCCCTGGATGGTGCCCGAGCACAGCATGGGAGGAGGACACCAGCAGCCCTGGGCTGTCCTCCTGCAACCCACAGGGAGACAACTGCTCCAGAAGCTCCTCCACACTCCTCTCTGCAGCTGTGGTAAAACAAATTACCAGTAACAATAATAACAAATGCCAGCCAAGCTACACTGCATCACAGGGTATAAATCCCAGTGCCCTTGCTGGGCTGAAACTGCTGGTGCGAAGGTTGGGAGCAGCCCCTTAAAATGCAAATCGTCATTGGTGATGTGGAAATGGTGTGGTTGTAGCCTCTTATCCTCATTATCTCCACTTGTCTTGTAATTAAGAGGGCTAAGCGTTCCTTCTTCCCCACACCAGGGGTGATGGAGCTGACTCATGGTTTTGGGGAGCAGCAGCAGCAGCTTCCCAGAGAAGCAGGGAGTGCATGTCATTCTCAGCATCCCAGCAGCACAGATCAGCTGTACCCATCAACAGATTCCCTCCCAGCAGCCTGCAGTCCCTTTGCTCCTCGGCACTCTGATTTTTCACAAAGATTGGTCAGTCCTGACCTCGGCTCTCATTATTAAATGGGTGTTTTTCAATCCGGTGCTTTATATTAATGCCTGTGGCACTCACATGGGTGCTCTCTTAGGAGTCATGGCCGCTTTTGGGGGGAAGAATCAGGGTGAAGGGTGGCAGCCTTTCTTGGTTACCTTTTCATCCTTCTGCATTAGAGAGGCTCTGCTGAGGACGGTGCTGGGGAGCTGTGCAGCCCTCGCCTCCTGCGCTCAGCCGTGTGTGCACACACGTGGCTGCGTGTGCTGCTCGCTGCACGCTCACACAGCTGAGCTGGTTTCTGAAAGGCTCAGCTGCTTAATAGCAGCTGTTCCTGAGGCTGGAGTTGTTCTTACATGCGAGAACAAACCCTGCTTCCCTGCTAGAGAAGGTATTCCGTGGCAACTGGTTTTTGCCCAAAGCCTTATTTGCGCTACCTGTGTCTGGAGACACCGAGAGAGCAGGTCGCTGTTTTGCCTGCCTGTCTGAGCGCCATCAGAGAGGATTTTGCAGAGGTAGTTCCCCAAGGATTTTGCTAAGTGCTCTTCTTGCTAATAATTTTCCAAATGCCATTTGTACTCCAAGTAGGGTTTTATTGCGAGCATTAACAGCACAAAGAGTGTACTGTGACTCTTTCTTGAGTTATCTACTCAAGCTGTTCGAGTTTGAAACTCAGTTTTATTCTTTTATGCTGAAGTTGACCATATTTTATAACAAGATCTGCATTTGGAAGGGGAATCATGTTGGTGAGGACCACGCTGTTGTGTGCTGATGCCTGCAGCCTGTTTCTCTCCATGCAACCTCAAGCTGCTGTGATAAAAGCATCACAGGGGCAAGAAAGAAGAGTTGAATTGATGAGAGGTTTTGTTTGAGGTGGGTTGTTTTTGGATGAGAGCTTTACTGAGTCTCACCAACTTTTCAACCAGGCACAATACATGGAGAGTGTCACTGACATTGTCCTTGCTGACCTGAGCTGCTCCCATCCCATCCATGCACATGTGGCAGGCTCTGCAGCTGGCAGCTCTTCCCCCAGATCCTGTCTGCAGCATGTTACAAGCCCCATCTCTGATTAGTATTGTACTATCTTATTTTTGTTAAAAGTAACAAAAATTGAAGCCCAGTCCCTGTTCTGCAATGTGAGTAGCATTTAAAGTTGATGATGATTGCAGTTCTTTTAGCCTCTTTTGTTGCACAGGGTGGTTTAGTATGTTTACCCACAGTATTTTTGGCATGTGGATTTCACAATTTGTTTAGCAGTGTCAATACCATCTGGAGCATCGTCTATTTAAAGTACATTAGAGAGATGAGGAACAACCTATCATATTTTTCCATAGGGTGCATCAAGATTGGAAATGAGAGTCATTCAGAAAGGTTTAATGGGAAAGAGATGTTCGTTGCACTGCACGCTTGTCTCTTATCGCGAGTGGTTACGGCTCTGGTGCCATTCCTCTGCTGCTTTTCCTGATTGTATTGTGCCACTGTATAATATCTGCCTTGAAAAGCAAACAGAGCTGCCTTAAAGGGAGGATGAAGGGATGGTGACTTTGACTTATTGCCCTGAATTGAGTAGGATGGCTTGCAGGTGATCTGTGGAGAGGGGATCAGACGTGGTCTCTGATAAAGGCTGCAGGGTGTCTGTTTCTCCACTGCTCATGGAGGTCACTGGATGCTGTGGAGGGATTTGATCCCAGTTACTGTGCTTTTGGGATGCTGCGAGCCAGACCTGCTACTGAACAGCCTTGGTGGTGGCTGTGGACCTGACAGGGAAAGAGGTGGGCTCCCATGTCACTTGTCATGGGCCAGCTCAGCATGAACACTGAGCCCTGGCTCATGGCGAGCTCCAGCTGCTGAAAGGGAATGCTCTGGTCCCACTCTGTTGTAGATCCCCTTTGCTTTGAAGAGCACCAGGGTTCAGCACTCATTCCCAGGCACCTGCAGAGCTCGTGTGACTGTGTGAGCGTTGGGGTGGCGCAGCCCTTCTTCACCAGCAGCACTGGGGATGCAGGCAGGGTGTCAGCAGTGCTGGCTTTCAGAGGTCCTAGAAGTCCTTGGAAGTATTTTGTCTGTCCCATACAGGAATGTTGCCTCTGGTTGTGTCCTTGGGTACACCTGTGTGGAGCTCT
The DNA here is from genome assembly GCA_013396655.1 of Campylorhamphus procurvoides. Taxonomy (NCBI): domain Eukaryota; kingdom Metazoa; phylum Chordata; class Aves; order Passeriformes; family Dendrocolaptidae; genus Campylorhamphus; species Campylorhamphus procurvoides. The sequence goes on along the minus strand of WBMV01008303.1, from coordinate 904,256 downwards.
GCAAGTTAACAAGTCTGGCTTTATTCTCCTGCTGCCTGGGCTGTATTTGGCAGGGATTAGCATCACCATGCTTTCAGTTAGAGCACAGTTTCTGATCTTCATAATGGCACCAGGAGGAAAGGCAGCCCTGGCCTGAGCCCCAGCCCCCTTAGGGAGGGCAGCTCTGGTGGGAGGGAGTGTGATGCTCAGCTTGGCTCTGATGGCTGTTTGGCATCAGTGACAGTGGGTGATAGCTGTCATCCCACCCTGTGAACCCTTGGAGGGGTGCTGGGGGGCTTAATGCACACTCAATGTTACTGACAGTGAATCACCCATCAGAGTGAACTCTCCTCACTGTGTGCTCCCAACTCCCATTCACTATGGGGTTTCAGGGAATGGTGGGGCTCCTGGTGGGGCTCCTGATGCAGCTTGCATCCTGCTAAGAGGAGCAAAGCCTCCAGATGAGCTGGGGACAGAGATGTGTGATCGCTTGTAGGCTCTCTATCTCGAAAGCTGGAGATGATTATTTGACACCTCTGCAGTGATAAATCCAAGCGAATCCTAGCTGGAGAGTCCCTGTGGCACACTGGCCCCAGCTCAGCGAGATGTGGTCCCTCAGCAGTCCCCATCACCTCTCTGCTGCTTGCACTTCATAAACTGCTGCACTGCTAAAGGGCACTCTCCTGCTCTGCATCAAATGAGAGTAATTGAATTTCCCTTTCCCTTCGGTATTTAACATTATTTTCAGGTCGTGTTGGCATTAACAAGAGCCTGGCCGTGGTTTGCATGAGGATATTTATAGGCGCCTATGCAGATGAGAAATGTCGTCTCCCTGCATCATGTGCCCGGCTTGGACGAATAAATTTCACATTGTTACTTTGAACTGGGTCACCAGAAACTTCAAAAATGTATTCCTCTGATCGTTTTGATACAGGTTACTTAACAAGGGAGATAAACTAGTGCTGCCACACAATCGTAGGAGAAATGGATTTGCAGAGCCCAAGGCGGTGTTGGGGTGGTGGAAGCTGTTCTGATACACACTCTTCAAAGCTTCCTACGTTTTGCCAGCCTTAGCATTTTTAATCATTTTGCTGGCTGGCATTCATCTGGTGAGAGTATCAAAGCACTCCAACGGGCGAGTGTTTCACCACAACCATTAGTACAATCCCGCGCTTGTCAGCCTCTTCCCCTTCAGGAGATTGCAAGGAAAAATCCTTGGTGTTTTAAGCTACGGGAGTTTTCACTCTCATATAGAGGACAAGCTGTGATTAGTTCTTGCTGCTGGATTTAGGGATGTCAGGTTTATTAGAGGAACTTGGGTTAAACCTCACAGCTCCAGCCTCCACTGCCCAAGGTGCCTGCAAGGGGGCAGAAGGTACTGATGGCCCATGGGAAACACCCCAGCTCTTTTGGTGGCCAAAGGAATGTTGACATCCCTGGTACAGAGAAAAGTATGCATTAGCTGTTCCATGTGCCACAGAAACACTCTCCTGCTTCGTGGGATGCAGATAAATACCCACCCTTAGGCAGCCAATTGAAACTGAGATCCAGGTAATAATTAAAGTAATTGTGTTGACCTTAAACAGAATGGTGACCCTCCAAAATCTTGGTGTGCCACCTGCACATTCATCACCTGGCAGCCCGAGGTGCTCTGCATTTATTTTAGCACTGGCAGAGTGTGACAGATCCATGTGACTGGAGCAGGAGGACCAGGAGCCAGCACTGCTGCACCTGCAGTGGGATGTGTCCGTGTGTCTGTCTCTCTGTGCTGCTGGAGGAGGATGTCTGTCCTCCAGCCTCAGCTGCTTCTCTTCCATGGCTGAAAAAGTGATCTAAACCAAACTGATAGAACCTCTCCAAAAACACTTGTTACACCATTGCTGAGCCTTGGGTTTATTTTGGGTTTGGTTTTCAGGGGCTTACTGAGATGTTCAGATGAAAACATCCAAATCCCAAATTTCAGCCTTTTTACACCGCTTAAAATGGGAAAAAAATGGTGCCATTTCTTAGTGGCCAGAAAGTTGTGGTGAGGATCAAATACGAACCCCCTCTGAAGTATGCAGATGTAGACCTTGCAGTGGAGAAGGTGCAGGAGCACTAGGACAGAGGAGAGTTGCTTTCCCTCTATGGAAAAAGAGGAACAATATCCCTGGGGGATTAGATGAGCCACCGAAAGTCACCCAGGGGGACAAGAGCAGAGCAGTGAATTCACTCCTGGACTCCCAAGTCCCCTCATTTTAATTAGAAAACCGTCTTGCCAGGCTTTGGTCCTCAGTAATGGGCAGGTGTGGTGAAGCTGCAGTTGTTTTTAGGAAGCTGTTTCAGCCCATGAGTTAGCTTTGGACAGAGCAGGGTTATCTCGTCTTGGCACCTTTTACCTGGAATAGAGTAATAAATCACAGTTAACTTTAGATTAATCATTTCTACACATCTCCCTCTGAAGATGGCACAGATTTCCCCGCTGGGTTTCTCATAAGTTGTAACAACTGTGTGAAGAGAATATTTTCCTATCATGGAAGCTAAATAGTTCATCTGTGCTCCTGGCTGTCCTAGTATGTTTGAGAAGTCTTTAGAAAGCCCGAGAGAAATAATTCCAGATTATTGAAAGCAATTTGTCTTGGAGAATGTGCCTGCATTTAACCGTGGCTGTGCATTTGGGGCCTCGGATTTCCTGGGATGTAACTAAGCTCTTGCATTCACCCTGCCTGCTCGAAGCTCCCTGCCTGCCACGGTGCTTTCCTTGCAGCCAGCCATGCCAGGGGATGAGCTGAGGCAGAGGAGGTGGTACTTGCATGTGAAAGCTGTCTGTCCTGCCCTGGGAGTGAAGATGAGCTGGATCTCATGGGCTGAGTGCCAGTCTGCTTTTTGCTGACTTCTGGTGGGAAGCACTGAATGCTGGACCCCTCGGCCGCTGGGTGAGGAGGTGGGAGAGCCCAATCCCACCGTGTGTGCACCACCATCATTCCTCTGGGAGCACAGTGAGCCACATGGTTTGTGGGGACAGCTCCGACATAGCCCTTGCTGTGCCCCCTCTGCCCAGTGCCCACTTCTCTGGGGCATGGCACAGGGCTGTTGGCTGCTGTGAGGAGCTGCTGAATTCATCAGGTGAACTCTTTGCCCTGTAGTGGGTTGGTATGACCCCACGAGCCCTGGTTTGCTGCTGTGCTGAGGGGTCTGGGTGCAGGTGGCCTGGTGGCAGAGCCAGCCCAGCTCTCTGTGCTCACAGAGGGGAGGGGGGCTCATCTCTCTGACTTGTGCTGTACAAGTAAGTGCAGATGTTTTTGTTTAGAACACGTTGCAATGGGTGTTTCTGTGGTGTCAATCAAACACTGACATTTTCCCAGGGTGAAGCTTGCTGAGACAGCAGTCGTGAGCAGCAGCCACGTGCAGGAGGGTTATTTCTGCCTGCTTTTAAGCAGCTACTGAGAATTAGTCTTTCATATCCAGGACAGTACAGTGTGGGCAGCAAAAGTAACATTTCAAGCTGCAGGCACATAACTAGGTTTCATGCCTGGGGACCCACAGCAGAGAGAATGGAATCAGCTGGTCTGAGTCCTGTGTCTGCATCTCAGTCCAAGGTTGAGGTTCAGCATCTTGGTCCGATGTTCAGCATCTTGGTCCAGACTCCTCTCTCCTTGCAGTGACTCAAATCTGGGAGGCTCTGTGGAGCCCTACCTGCCTTTTCAGCAGAGCCATGCCCTTGTAGGCTTACCCAGATCATAGTTCAGCATCTGTGGCAGGCAGGGGACTTGCAGTTTGAGGACAGCGGAGACTGGCAAAGGGTCTGAGATGTTCCTGTGGGGAAGGTGCCTCTCTAAAATAAATGTAAGAATGCTCTTGGAAAGTTAGGATTTGCTGTCTTAAAAAAAGAAAGAAAAAATCAAGAGGGCTTGCTTCCTCTGCTCAGCAGACTTTAATGAAGGCTCTTATGGAGTGTGGCTTAATCGCTATGAAATTATCGCTTCATCTGTGTGATATATCTGTGTGTCTGTATCAGATCCCTCTGAGCAGCTCGGCTGTCATGTCAGCTCTGCCTCGGCCAGCCCCCTCCCTGCTCCCCCCGTGCACTTAAGATAACATGGAGGGAATTTTTCAACAGACAGGAGATGGCAATCCATAAAGATGGATTTGCATTAGTGTTAACAAAGGCCGAGATGGTGACAAATGAAGGCCGTGCCTCTGCGAGGACTCTGCGCTGGCAGTGGAGCACATGTCCTCCTGGGGATGCTCTGGCCCAACACACAAGGTGGGGTGTGCTGGCAGAGATGAGGAGGGGCTGCCCATGTCCTCCTGCAGCCAGACTACTTTACTACCAGCAAATGGGGCTTTGGTGTCAAGCTCTTGGCTGTTCCTGTGGTATTTGGCATGGGAACGCAGCGTGCAAATCTTACAGGGTGGCAGGCTGGGCTGGAAATAGGATAGAGTTTCTGCCCTGTGTCTGAACTGCTTTGCTGTAGTCGCTGTAGTGTTATTTTTTAATTCTTCTTGGCTGCGTGCAGCTATACATCTCCTGTTCAGAATAATCCTATTTGTATTGCAATAACAATGGAATTACTGCAGCGAGCATCAAAGCCCGTGTAGGTCATAAGCATTTTGTTTCATAATCTCAACGTGGTGATGATGATGATGACCTTTTGCTGCCTGCATTTCCATGTACCTGTGTCTCATTCTTATTAAATATCCTTGCACTGAAATCTCTTGCTAATCTAATCTCCCCATGTGGCTGCTATATAATTATCTCATTTTGTGAAATATTGCATCTGTCATTCTCCCCCCCCTCCCCACTTTTGGAGCAGAGGGAGGGTGAGGGAGAGAGGGGAGTGAGGAAGCTGCTGGAAGAGGCAGCAGTAATCCCACTTAAGTGACAATTTGTACTTTATTAGTTTGTAATCACCACCAAGTGTGCCACCTCTGAAGGACCATGTTCCCTTCAAGCTAGGAAGGGTGGCCTCAAGCAGGAAAGGTGTGATGGGGTTTTTGCTTTTTTGGGGGGTTCTAATAGACTTTCAGCTTGCTCCTTTTGTTCCCCCAGTGGTGGCTGCCCCTGTAAATATTAATTCTTTGTACAGTTCTGCAGCAGGGGTGAGCACAGTTGTTTCATGCTGACCTTCCTCTCTGGTGGGGGCTCGGTTCCAGCCAGCGCTGCCTTCTCCCCCTAAACCCAGGAGAGAGACTGTCCCTCCCCAAAACGCCTTTCAAACTTCTGCTCCACATGAGCCTCTTGTGCTGGACCCAAGGAGCTCCTGTGCTGCTCAGCTGCAGTGAATGTGGCTGCTGAGCCAGCCCTGGGGAAGGGCAGCAGCAGGACCCAGAGCCCCTCGCTGGGCAGTCATCTCTCCAAGGTGGCCCAGGGCCCTTCCCTGCAGAGCCACCTGCTAATCAACAACTTAAAAATCACAAAGTGAACACACAATCATTGTCTAATAACACGAAGCTTTGGGGAGCGAAGAGCCACGGGGCTCTGTTTTTGTAAACCTTCCCCAGGGAAGGACCAGAGCGCATCTGCTCTGGCAGGTTCTTTCTAGAAATAGCAAGTTTAATTAATCATCCTGTTTTCTTTTCTTAAACTATTTAAATTCTTTTTTCCCCCCTCAAGGGATAATGCATTGCTGCCTTTTAAATAAGTACTGCAGTTGTAAACTCCTGCCATACTTGTGTCTGGGAACACATCTGTCTTCTGGCTTGAAGCACATCTGTCTGTGCCTCCCAACCCATCGCTGCCACATTCTGGCACAGTGGGAAAATCTGTATTTCAGAAAGGAATCACGTGGATACTTCCAGGCTACAGAGGGTGTCAGATGCAGAGCCCTTTATCTTCTAAACCCCCTTATCTTTTAATTCTGAGACGTTTTTGTCTGACAGTTCATAAATTAAAAATGTTTCTTAGGTGACTTTTTGCTCCCATTTTGTATGTATTTCATGTAAAGACTTTCCAGGCATTTGAGTTCTGGGAAGAATTATGCAAAACGAGAAGCTCTGGTTTTATGTTCTTATGGGACACGCTTGGCATGCTGCAAACCACGATGCTACAATCAGTGACTGTGCACTTTAAAATTACCGAGAGTTGTGAAATCTTCCTGTAGCCCCAGCGCCACCCTGAAAACACATCAGATGTGTGGATTTATCACACTCTGCTCCGAGTTGCAGTGAAGTTCGTGTGCTGACCCTGACCTCGTGCTGCTCTCTGGTGGCTGAGGGCAATCTCTCTGATCATCAATGTGGTACCTTCAGCGCTGGCTGAGGACGTTTGCACCAGACTTCACAGGTGTGAGCAATGTGTGCTGGGCATGTGGGTTTATGGAGAAGTGTCTTTACAACACGCCTTGATCACCCTCGCAGAGATGGACCTCTGGGACTTGGCCAGAGCAGTGGCTGGGAAGCAGATAAGATGCTGCAAGGACCTGGTTTGCATTGCCGTGCTGTTGAGCCCCTCCATCCATGACTAACAGCCCCTTTGCCCTTGAGGCAGCCTGCCCTGCTCCCCCAGTGCTCACACAACTGGGTTTGTTGCTGGTTTTCTTTCTCCTCTTGCTGTTTCTGTTGTTTCTGCCTCCTCTTTCCCTCTCTACAACACGGTCACACCCTCTGGTCATAGTTTTCACCACCACCTTGTCTTCCTGCAGTTTCTCTTCGAGCACTACCTGCTTTTTCATTCCCTGTTTCACCTTCTCGACATGCCTGTGTTAATCGTTTTCCCCTCTGTGCCCTTCCCATGCTTCTCCCAGGTCTCTAAGCCATCATCCTCAGAGTCATTCTCCTGTCAGGCTGCTGCAAAGGCATTTTCCTCTCTTCTATCTCTGCAAATCGACTTCTCTGCTTCAAAATACCCCCTCACCAAGGCCTTCTGTTGTTTGCCTTGGGCTTTGCTCCTGCTCCCTCTGCCCACCCTGAAGTGTATTTCTCCATCTTGTCTCATGTCTCTGCAGCAGCCCCCCAAAAACACGAGCTGAGCTCCTCAATGGCTCCCACTGACAGTGGGTTTTGACTGTGCTGTTTGCCTGCATGGCACGCCAGGAGCAAAATCCATCTCCGGTAGGCAGCTCTCTGCACCTCTGTGAGATTTCAGGGAAAATATAGCTGCGTATATATTGATAAGACTTACAGAGCAGAGAGGACAATTGAATTGCCGTGAGTGGCACATGCATCAGTGTCCCTGACAATCCCGTAATTAGCTGGCATAGCAGAGCGAGCTGCGAAATGAGCCCGGCAGCTTGTTTTCAGACATCAGGGGCTGACTCCCAGTGAGGACCTGCTCTCTGCTCTGACATCTGGGTCTGCAGTGAGACCTGATGGCTGCTTCCCTGGAAAGTCACTGTCACCTTGGAGATCCCTAACAAAGAGCAAACGTGCAGACAGCAAATCCTCCTGCAGGCACTGGCGGTCCCTCCCTGCCACAGAGCAGGGATGGGGTGGTGGGTGCCCCCACTTCGTTGCTGTCTTATCCCCCCCTTGCTCTCAGCTCGGGTTGTTTGCAGGGCAGGAGGGGCTCACACGTGTGGCATGGTGGCAGCACCTCAAAGTGTTATTATTGGAGCCTCTGGGTCTATCTCCCTTTCTTCCTGCTCTGAATTTTCTGTGTTGCTGGTAATGTGTGTCTGTGATGGAGGTCTTTGTCCTGGCCCAGAGCTGGGGACACCAGGGAAGCAATGTCCCTCCCCACAGCACAGGGCCATTGCAGGCAGACACGTGTGCAGGTGGGGTATGGTGAGGAGGGATCTGCACTGCATTTGTAAGCAAAAATCTGTTGGGCAAGATGGATGCTCTGGGTGAAATATTCCTGCTTGGGTTGTTGTGAGGGCTGCACTATGGTCCTTCAGCATGGGCTTTTAAAGAGTTAACCTAGTTTGGAATAAGAGGGGTGATGGGTAAATGAGAGATTTGTATGTAAGTGTTCTTGGTGCTGTTGAATTGCCTGTAGGATCAGCACTGTTCAGTGTCTTTGTGCATGGTTTGGGAAAGGAGGCTGAGAACAGCATAGCAAAGGTGCTTGGTGCTCCTGGCTTGTCCTGGGTGGTGAGAATGAGTCAAGTGCAAAGAGCTGCAAAGGACATCAGGTAGTGATCAGCTGCCTGGTAAAGCAGCAGATGAAATCCAGCATCATTGAAGGCCAAGTGACGCACACAAGGAGAAACAATCCTCACATCCGTAAGCAGTGCCGTGGTCTGACCTGGCTGTTGCTGCTGAGGAGCTGTGTCTTGGAGTTAGAATTAACATTTCCATGAAAATATTGACTTGGTACTCTGTAGGGATCAAAACCGCAGGTTGAATGTAATGGATTTTTAGGAAACAAAGAGAAAATTAAACCCAGAACACAGTTACGGGCTGTTGCATTAATCTACTGTGTGTCTGCATGGGAAATAAATACTGTGTGCAGCTCTGATCCCTGCTGCAAGAGGAGTGGGGAGCCAGGGCAGGGACAGAGCAGGGTGACAGGGGTGATGGACACCCCTGTGAGCTTTGGCAATGTGGGCAATGCTCAAAAGCTGCAGAGGGGTGGCCAGGGCCATGCAGGCAGGGCTAGGCACTGCGAGGTCAGTAGGAAATGTCTCTTCTTTGTTACTGCTAATCAGTTGCTGGGGCATCAAATTAGATTAATAGATGGCAGGAGGAGAGCAAACATACGTGGCTCCTCTGTGGCAGGAGGAAGGAGAACGGCGGAACTGGCTGCCAGATGAGTTTAGAAAGCTTCCAGAAGTAATTAGACAAATTTGTAAGAGGAAAATACTATTGAGAGTGTTGCTGGCACTGCCAGTGATGAGCTAAATTTCTGCACCACAGGATGCTGGAGGTCAGGAGGATGTGGCAGCTTCAGTGGGTGCTCACAACACCATATGACTTTCCCTGGGCATCCCTGGAGGATGTGCTTGGAGAGAAGGTCCTGGACTGACTGAAGCTGGTTTGTATCTGCTCTGGGTGGCTTCATCCTGCTCTGTTGGGGACATTTGCATATACTGGACGAAGGGAGTGGTGGTTGGGTAGGCTGCAGAGAGAAGAACTGAGCACTAGAGAGCTGAACACAGCCAGTTCAGGGCTAGGACAGCAGCAGGGCATCATGCTGACATGGCTGTGAGTCCTGCTGGGGCAAGGATGGCTGGTGGCCCCAAAATCCTGGTACCAAACAGGTATGAGGATTACAATCACAGGAAGGAGGATGGGGGTGTGGAGGCAATTGAGCTCCCAGGGGATATCTCTAGGCAGGAGGCATCACTTGAGGAGCTGCAGGTGGAAATCAGAGCTCTGCATGTTACCAGGGCAGCACCCAGCATCTCTCTACGGCAGGAGGGCTTGGGCTGTGTCTCAGCACCAAAGGGTCTTGGCGTTCCTGTATTCCTGGCCTTGTGAAGGTGTGTTGGGCTGTTACCTTCACATAAAGCCACTGAGAGAGGTGGGGAACAAGAAAGACTGTGTTATCATCTTCCACTGGTGGCCATCAGTGTTCCTTGACCCTGACACCCTGCTCGATGCCTGGGCAGCTTGTCACTGGTGCTGCCATTCCAGGGACCACAGGACATCAAAGCCATTCAGGGAGAGGGAAAGCAAAGCAAATAAACAAGGAATGCAACTTAAAACCTCTCCAAGTGTGCAGTGTTTTGTGACTAATACCAACGTAATTGCTGTCATGCTTTTAACATAATGCTTTTATCTCCCAGATAGAGTCCTCCTGGTCATTAATCTCAAGGATTTCTAAGCGAGTGAGCATCAGAGAGATGCAGCCCTTGTGCCCAAGTGTGGTCAGAGGTGTGCAGAGCATTCCAGAGCAAACCCAGGGCTGGGGCTCCCCATGGGGATGTTCTCATAGCTTTGCTCTGAACCCTCCGAAATCCTGGGGCTGGACAAGGCTGTTTGTACTCTTTGTGGTTTCTTTTCTTCTCTGTACTGCCATGTCCTGCTGGCCCACAAACCCACAGCAAAAGCTGACTGACAGCTCTCTCAGTGTGCCTACGCTGTCTCCATCCTCTGCTCAGCATCCCTCTGTCCCTTTTTAACCTTGAGGAGCACTGCTCAGGAAACAGCTTCTCCCTCTTTCCCGGCTCTCTGAGGTTTGGAGACATGAAGGCCAGGAGGGACAGTTGCAGCCATCAGCTGTGACCTCCTGCCTAACATGAGCCAAGGAATTTCACCCAGTAATTCCTGCCTCGAGCCTCTACCTTCTCTCTGAGCTGGAAAGCACCACATAGATAGACCCAGTGGCAATGTGTCTGGGTTTGAGGTCATGCTGGTCTCATGCAGGATTGTCTGCTGAGGTTTTTGCTTTTGGTTATTTTCTGTTTGGCCTTTCTGTTTACTGTGAGCTGGGTCAGATCCATGGATATGCAGCTGTGCTGAACTAGCTCCTGCTGCTGGGGGAAGACTTGCAGGCAGAAACTTCCTCCTGGAAGCTTGGTCCAGGTGAGACTCTCCAGGCTGGTGTTGCTGGAGACTCCCAGCCACACAAACCAGCCACTGCAGCATTGGCAGAACTGAAGGAGGGATAGGGGCGAGAAAATTCGGGATAATTTCCAGGAAATCATCTCACTGCCTCGTTTATTTACTGCAAAGGTCTCAGAATGTCACCTGGCTCCCTGGGACATCCAGCCATGCTGGGGATGAGGTTCCCTGGGGTTTCATGACTACTCAGGAGGAGCAGCCCTTGCTGAAATGCAGCCTTGCCCCAGTGCTTAATTAAGGTGACAGGAGGTGACACAGGTGCCAGCTATGCTGCATCCTGCAGCACAGGGACACTCTTGAGGCTGCTGTGAGCCTGAGTGAGGCTTTAACTGTGAGGTCTGTCATACCTGCTGGGCCCAAAATGATCTGCAAGCCACCTTGGGAACAAGGGTATCATATTCCTGCTACTGCCTGTAGGCACTGAGGGAGTAGGGAGTGAGGGAGAAGGGTTTGGGGAAGGGGCCATAGCCAGGACATGAGAGCCTCTGGGCACGTGGGGCACGAGGAGGGCAGCTCAGCTATGTATCTCCATCCCCTTGAACTTGTTTGGATTTCAAAGGAGGAAAATGAGCCAAATCCAAGCACTTGCTCCCTCCCACCTTCCCCTGCTCCCCCACTGTCTGTGTGAATGAGTCTGGGGTGTTTTTTGCCATCAGGCAAAATCTCATCTCACACACTGCTCCCAGCATGTCCACAGCCAGCTGTGGCTTGGCACCAGGGGCATGCCAGACCCGGAGCAGGCTGTGCTGGATGGCAGTGGCATGCCAGGCACTTCAGGCCTTTCTGGCCTTGCTGGATTATGACTTTTCCTTCCTGTTGCTCTGGAGGATCAAGAAGGATTCCCCTCCTTCTGTCCTTTGTTTGTTTGGAAACCAGCCGTCCCCATGGATCACAGGGATGCAGAGGGATGCAGCAGGTGCCTCCCACACACTCTGCCCATCTCCATCCCTGGTGCTGTGTTGCTGCTGGGCTCTGCTCCTTCCCACTGTCCCGGGGCTGGCCAGGCTGGCAGGCACTGGAGGCAGCTCTTCTTCGCTGACAAAATATTTCTGACTGTGCAGTCAGAACAATTTTGACATTTTGGGCAAGGAAAGGAATCTCACCCGGCATTGTGCATGGTTGGCAAAACTGTTGCTGACAGCATGAAGAAAGGTGGACGGCTCTCAATCAACCTCGATTTGCTATTTATTTCTAATTCAGACATATTGCCAGCAAACCATCTCTCAGATCAGGCTGGAGGATTCTGTCTATGAGTGTTGCATTGTGTTTGAGCTGTAACGACACTTGTGGCTTTTGGCATGTTGTGAGACAGGAAGGCAGAATGCTTCCTTGGCCTGCAGAATCCTGCAAGGATTATTGTGGGCATCACCACTTGCTTCTTGGGTTTTGGCATCTCTCTGTTCCCTGTCCTGTGCCCAGGGGAGCTGAGAGCCTTGTGGGCTGTGGCAGAGCAGGGTTTCAGGCACAGTACACTCTGACCTGCTGTGCAGGTTGATGTGAGTGTTTGGGAAGTAGAACCTGTGCAGCAGCATTGAAAAGAAGTCTCCAAATTTCATCAGCTGTGGTAGAGAGACCAGGTCTTTGCTTCATTCTCTGTTCATTGAGTGGAGGCCTCAAATATAACAACCTTTAAGAGGCAAATGTCATTGGTGAAGCACCAAGGTTTGCTTTGCTCTTCTCAAAAGGCCACTGTGACAGTGCTGCAGCACTAGGGCTATCTGTCCTGCCCTGCACAGGGCACCCCAGCACACACTGCCCTGGGGCATCCATCCCCAGTGGGCCAGCAGCAGCCACCCTGCAGCTCGTCAGCAAGCTGAGCTTCCCTGGGATACTCCCCCAGGTGGCTTTTTCAGAGCACCCTGTTCTGCCATTTACCTCGTGATATGCAGGTGGGTTTTCCAGGTGAAGTGGGCTAGGAAATTGTTGCACCGGGAATGCATGGACTTTTGTTTTCAGTAATCATCCCTGAGACCATGTTCTTCCAACTCCCCCAAATGTGGCCTTTTGTACTGATGCTCTGATTTAACTCAGATAAAATGGGAGCATTGTCCAGCTCTCTGCATGTCATCAGGATGATTCTCTCCATCGCCTGTTCAAGCAGACAACTCCCAGGTCACTGTCAGAAGGAGGGTTTGGATTTAGAGCTGGTAGGAGATCATTCCCCCACAATTTCTACATTGTGTGTTGAAGTGCAGCCTCTCAGGAGGCAGAGTCAGGATTTAAATGGCTGCAAACTCTTCCCATCCAGCGTGTCCCTGCTCTGTGTGAGACCACAGTACTCAGACAAGCTGCTTGCTTCATCCTCAGCCAATGTGAGGGGACAGGGCAGGGACCACCCTGTGGCTCCTGTGCTATAATCCCTGCTGGAGCAGCACCTGCAGAGATACTGTAGACACACTTGATTCCCATGTGTGAGTTTTGGCTTCCCCAGCTACAAAATAAGGGTGTTTTCCTTTTTTCCCCCTGGTGCTGTGCTATATTAAGGGTCCCCCTTATGGTGCTGCAGCTTGTCCTGGGTGGTCCTTGCTGCTGGGCTTGAGGGACAGGAAACCATCACCTTCCTCTGATCTTTGGCAGTGGTTCTGGTGCAGAGGGGCTGGGCATCCGTGGTCCCCATTATTGACAGCCCAGTCCCCTGCAGCTGCTCCCTCCAGTTTGTTCCTCTCCCACAGCTGCAACAAGTGTGTGCTCCAAGGGGGTGATTGCATTGAGCATTTTACTTTGCCTCCAGTGTACGCTGCCATATGGGAATGTACCATCAGTCAATTATGGATTCTTTTCATCTCTAAATAAAATGATTTGTTAATTTGAGTGAGTGATCACTGCGTGGCCGGGATGCTTTTCCTGCAATGGCAAACAGCTTGCACACTCACAGAGATGGATGATAAGCTGGTGCCACTGGATACTTTCTGGGGTTGTTTTCAATTTAGCTGTGAATTGAATGAGAAGAAAAACGTTTCTCTTGGCAATTTGATAGGCGCTAGCTCTTCTGACAGATGTTGGAGTTTATTATCCCACCGGGACAATGTTTTGTAGTTCGGAATTGCTAATTGCTTTGAAGGCTTGGTGCTGCGGGAGGAGCAGGATGTGGCTGTCGGCAGGTAGCGGGTGCTGCCAGCACCCCAGGACCTGGGGTGATGGACTCTCTTGCCTTCCTGCTAATGGCTTTTGACTTTGGCTGCCAGACCAGCCTTGGCACTGCGTCCTGGCAGGCTCCGTGAGGTTCATCAGCAGGGCTGTTACTGACTCGTGTCCCTGGGGAAGGGTTGTCTGGGAGTGGGGGGAAGTTCCCCTGTTCCCTGTCCCTGCCCTGCTCTCCCCTGTTCCTGGGTGGCACCATCTGCAGGTCGAGTGGGCAGGGCTGGCCAGAGCAGTGGGGTGTGTGTGGCACAGGCTGGCACTCCCGGCATGTGGGACAGCGAGCCCATGGGGCAAAGCCCAGCAGCTGGTGTAAGCCTGGCAGCGTTCCCTCTGGTGGAGGTGGCACTCAAACCAGACTGGTGGCCCTCAGCCTCAGTGTGTATCACAATACATTGGGGATATCTGGGGGCTCTCTGGGTGCTGCTACCTGTGGGTGCACCTCCTCCTGTGCCCTTGGTGCCAGGGAGCTGCAGCATGAGCTGCAGGGGTAGTGCTCGCCTCCTGCAGCCTGACTGCCCATCCCAGGGCTGGTTTTGCTCCTGTTCTGTTGCCCCTTGTGCTCCTCTCACTTCAGGTCACAGCAGTAACTCTGGGAGGGCGCTGCTCCCCTCCAGTCCTCTGCATGTGCTTGGGGGGCTCCAGGAGCTGGGCTGGAGATGCACAAAAGCAGGTAAGAGGAGCCACGAGCCAGTTAACACTAATTATTTGCAATCTTGAAGTGAATCATGCTCCTGAAGTGGAGCAGAGCTTAGGAGGAGGTGTTTGCCTCTGCAAACAGCGCCTGGCAAACATCAGGGATGGGATCTGGCGAGACAGTGCTGGCATTGGGAACACGGGGGGGATTGCTCTGCTAGCCAGGCCATGCAGGTGCTGCTGGAGCTGCTCAGGCCTGGACTGGGTGAGGATTTTAGGCAGGAAGCTGTGTGAGCTCTGGTGGTAGCAGCAGCAGTAGCAGCTTCCCCTGGCAGAGACGTCAGCAGGTTGTGCTCCTCCCTGCTCCGAGCCATCTCTGCCCTTCCTTTGGAGGGTACCCAGCGCTGTGGGGACCCTCGACCTCTCTGTCAGCAGTGTCTGGCATGCCCCAGCCCAGGGAAAGGAGGCCTGGGGGCTGCACAGCCACCCCAGGGGTGGGAGCCATGCCCACGGTACCCCACGGCTCGGTGGGGGCAGCAGCAGGGATTGCACCTGGGAAACATGTACATTCCTGGAACCTTGCTTGCCCACCCTCTCCTGGAGCCTTTCCGCCTTGCTTTGCCGCCCCTCACATCCCTCCCTGCCACACAGACAGCCCGGCAGCCCCTGTGTCCTTGCTGTGCCCTTGGAGATGGAGAAGCCTGCAGTGCCTGAGCTGGGGAGAGCAGACAGCAGTGAGTGCCCACCCCTGCTCTTTCACCCTGGATGGTGCTTGTCCATCAGGGTGGTTATCTCGGCTGTGTCTCCTGATGCTGCTTTTTGGCTGGAGCTTCATCACTTCCCCAACCCCAGCCTGGAGCTTTGGTGGAAGGGTCTGCAAGGAGCTGGGCTGCATCTGTCTTTCTGACAATGCTTTGCCTTCCCACAGGGACTTGTCCCCTTGTTCCTTTGCTTCTGTCCTTGGTATTTTTATCTTTCTAATCCTTTACACAAATGCAATGCCTTTTCTGGGTCTGAGATTTGTGTATTAAGTGGGGCCTGGCTACAGTCTCTTAGTTTTGCTATTAACTTACTGTCTGGGTTCAGAGGAATAACTTTACCCCTCTGTGCTTGGTGGCCCATGGGTCAAGCAAAGCTGATGGTGAATGGCACAAAAAGCAGGAAGCTCCCTTGCTGTGCATGGCAGCATCATCACCCAGTGCTCAGCTCTGGTGGAAGTCACCACTGTGGCTGTGTGAAGGGAAGAATGAAGGCTGGAGTCCTCAGGAGGACCTGGCACCTGCACAACCACTGTCCCAATGTCCCTGCTTCCAACCCAGCCCCAAGGTCAAGAGCAGAACATGGCACGTGGAGATGTTTGACATGTGAAGGTCAGTTGTGTTCAAAGCCAGAGGCCTCTGCATCTTCCCTGTTCACAGGTAATTGCAGCAGGGATTAGTCTGGGGCTGAGATAAAGTCCCTCCCTGTGTTGTTAGTGGTGAGAATTAAACCATCTCTGGCTCCAAAACCAAACCTTGGGCTGTAGCACTCCTGAGTCTCAGGGAGGTCAGAATCTGAGACTTGGCTCTACGCTTCCAATGTGTGCCTAATTAAGGCTGAAATAATCAAAACTAGGGACATACCTGCTCCTTTCTGTTTGTGCTCAGTCCTTGCTGGGCTGGATCCTGGCTGGCTACTTGGGGCTGCCTGCTGGAGCCAGAAATGCTTCTGCCTGAACCTCTGTGTGGGAGGGGACTCAAACGCACTGTGACTCTTAGTGAAATTGAGGAGAAATGCAATCTGTACGTGTTTTAGTCCATATAAGGTTTTCTCGAGGATTCTTTTGGGGGGAAAAAGGAAAATGGATCCCAAAAATGGGACCTAAACAAGCTAACTGAGCTAGAAATCATTTTTGTCTGCCAGTATGCTCCCACCCTGTGTACAGACTCTGCTGCCTGTATCATCCCCATCGCTGGTGTCAGAGCACTGCTGGGTGTTTTGGTGCAGACAGGGCTCCTGAGACCTCCAGCTCGCCCCAAATTCCCTGGGGCACCTCCTTGTGCCAGCAGCACTGATGGGTCACTTCCACCCCAGACCATCCCTGGGACCAACTGGGACAGGTTTGTGTCAGTGGGAGGGTAAGGTGCAAAGGGTGCACACCAGTGGTACCCATGTTTTGTGTCTATCCCTGCTTGACTTCCGTGGGGAGGGACCTCCCTCCTGCCTGGCTCT
Source organism: Campylorhamphus procurvoides (assembly GCA_013396655.1). Classification (NCBI taxonomy): domain Eukaryota; kingdom Metazoa; phylum Chordata; class Aves; order Passeriformes; family Dendrocolaptidae; genus Campylorhamphus; species Campylorhamphus procurvoides. The sequence continues at coordinate 887,864 of WBMV01008303.1, read as the reverse complement.
GAGGGATGGGGAGGTCTGACCCCCTGCTCCATGGAAGGACATGCCAGAGAGGGTGGTGAAGCACTTGCAGACATTGCCCAGAGAAGTTGTGGATGCCCCATGCCCAGGCCGGGCTGAACGGGGCTTGGAGCAACTTGATCTAGTGGAGGGTGTCCCTGCCCTCATCTGTGGGGTTGGAACAAGATGATTGTTAAAGTCCCTTCCAACCCAAACCACTCTATAATTCTGTGATTCCATGTCAGCTTGCCTGCAGCAGGCTCCGTGGGGGAGGCTGAGGGATGGAGCACAGCTGCCTGTTGCACCAGGTGCCTGGGGCCGATGCTGCCGGCAGCACCTCCGGGGATGTGGTTTGCAGCATCTCCAGGGATATGATTTGAAGCGTGTGTCTCTTTCCAGGGCTTCTGTGCCACTTTGTCCCAGCAGAGCTGAGCTGAGAAGGGCAGCAGGCACCGTCAGGGCTGCAGGGAAAAGGCAACAAGTCCACACACCTGCCCCCAGAGCCTGGTGATGGGCGTGGGGAAATAAGGCTGCACAGGTGGCAGCTCCCATGGAAGGGAGCTGGGCAGGAAGGGACAACAGCAGCATCCCTGGTGCTTGGGTGTGCTGTGGGATTAGGCAGAGCTGCTGTGGATTTGTTAGTGGTGTAGTGAAATGAATGTTCTTGCTCGTGTGGTATCATAGGGGCTGGAATGCCGCTGGAGCAGCAGCATTCCCTGGCTCCCCGAGTGCAGCTGGCGTGTTTCTGACGTCTGTGATTCCTGAGGGAGGGGCTGTGGCTGGTGTGCTGGCGTTTTCCATGGAGGGGCTGTTGGATCTGGGCACTTAGTGCTTTATTTCACCTTCTGGCAGGGCTGTGGAGAGAGGAGGGGCGGAAAAAAGGGCTGAGGAGACGTGATGGAAATCTCAGCCGGCTGGAGGAGAGATGGAGAAGCAGATTGTAGTGTAGAAGTCTTTGATTGACCACAGTACCATTTTGTGGCTTTTTCTCCCTCTCTCTGGATAAAGCTGCACTGTGACATCCATGCCATTAAACAGGCCATGTTCAAAAGAGAAAATTGCTGCTATTTTCCCCCGTTACTTTACTGCCATAAAAAATTGATCCCACATAGCATCCTTATTTCAAAGACTGCTAAAAAAATACAGAATTCTCATTTTGGTTTCTGACAGCTGCATAAAGCATTTTTTAAATAAAAAGGGACGTGAAATATGTTTTAAAAAAAGCCAAAAAACGAAACCCTTACCATCCCCTGAAGTTTTTGCTCCAGATAGATGCCCTTATTTTGAGAAGTGGGTGGGGAGAGAGAGCACAAGTGTGACTCTGTGAGAAGGGATTTGGTTTCTCTCTTGAGGCTGGTGATCAAAATTATGACTTTTCTGGTAGCTGGATAATAGCTGGAGCAGCAAACCCCCTTGCTTACCTGGCAGGGATGCAATGTTCTTCCTTCAGTGGCAGAGAACTTTTAGGGGCTGATGGCAAAGAGTTTCTTGCACTGAGGTGGAAAGGCAGCAAACTGGAGAGCTGAGGTCTGATGGGGAAGTTGGGGTCAACAGGCTGGCCCTGGATGCTGGGGTGAAATGGGGCATCTGAGCTGGATCCTCCTGACCACATGAGCAGTACCCATGTCATGAGCATCTGTCCCTGCTCATCCTCCATTAAGTGAGACCTCCCTCCTGGCTGGAAGAGTGGCACCCTGGCAAGGTGATGGGCAGGAGGAAAGGGAGAGGAAGGAGTGGGAAGCCCAAAAGGGATTTAAATGGATAGCAGGTCATGGCAGGTCCCTGCAGAGGGAGGGAAGAGTTAGGTCAGGTAAGGACTGTGTCAGCTTTGAGGCAGTGTTGATGGAGTGGTGTGTGATGAAGGGGAATGTGGACCCAGTGGCAGGGGGCTGCAGGGAGCTGGGTAACAGGAGGTCAGGTCAGGTCAGCTCTCACTGGAGGAGGTAATGATCTTATTAAGAATCATCCCATTTAAACAAGATGCTCTTCTGGAAAGATGATTAAGCAGGGAGAGTGTTGAGAAGGTGCCGAGCGGGGCTGCCAGGACCCCAGTGAGCAGCAAGCTGCTGCTGCCGCCTCTCCACCTGCTCTGCAACTCCTCCGCACTGCTCTCTTCCTGATCAGCGACCAGCCTCCCGCAGCCACAGGGCACGGGCACAACCAGGGCACCGGTGCCCATCCCAGCAACAGGGTGGGTGCCTCACCACAAAGCCAGCAAGGATTTCCAGCTGAAGGGTGGCCCTGTGCTTGGCAGGATGCCCCCAAGGTCTGTGATTGCAGGAATTATTCCTGGGAAGAAGCATGATGGGTGCAGAGCAAGGTGTCCCTGGTGATGTTAGGTGGCAGAAGGCTTGACAGGGGACTGGAGAAGGAAGGTGACAGCACGATGAGCCGTTGGAGCTGTGCAGGTTGTAAATGGCACTACCAAAGTGATGTCAATAAAACTCCAGATCTGTTTCCCACCTGCTCCCGCTAAGAAAGCAGGGCCATCAGCAGGGCCATCAGATATGCCATCAGGTCCTCCCCATATCTTCTCCCTGCTCTCATTGACATCTGTTTGCCTTTTGTGTCCAGCAGGCCTCTGAGTTATGAGGCTCTTTCCTCCACCAGGATCTCAGGGAGATGATGAAGAGTTAGATGAGTTCTCCATAAATAGCTCTGCCATTAAAAACCCTCAGCTCCTGTTTTAATGTTAGCAGGATTAGCTGTCTGCAAAAGCATAGGCTTAAGACTCGGCGGTAGGCTTTGCCCTGGTAATATGTCTCTATTTTCTCAGGCTTGATTTCTCCAGCCAGCTTGGCTCTGAATGCAATAAATTCTGCTCTTCTTTACACCTCAGCTGATGACTTTTTTTTTTGGAGCCTGTGTCCTTGGCTAGCCAGAGACCCTTCAAAGCTACATTTTGTGCTTGCCTGCTCTGAAACCAATATAAGGTCCTTAGAAAAAGGACCGAGATGTGTGTAACTTTTAGGGTTGAAGGATATCACTGGTGCAGTGCACCAACCTCCAAATTAATCTTAGTTTTGATTAATGGCCTGAACGCAAAAGGGGATGTGCTAGTCAAATCTATAGGGCTGCAACATGCATTATGCAGGTAGAGGAGGGTCAGGCTGTCACCAAGGAGCCCCACAACCTTGAGGAACAGGCAAGCACAAAGATCCTGGGATGGAAGAATGATAACAGTGCAGGAGGATAACACAGCACATGGGTCAACACTAGAGCTTCTTCTGCAAATGGGAGATTGGCTGGCTAGAAACTCTGAGCTGTGGTTGTTGGTTGTAGGGTGACCTTGAACTGCTGACATGATGTGCTCATGGGAAAAGCACATGGGATCTTGGAAAGCTCACAGGGACCCCGACACAGTGGGACAGGGAGTCAAAGTGGCATCCCGTGGAGCTCTGGTGAAGAGTGGTCACCCACCAAGTGTGCTGCTCTGGGAATCCCAGCAGCCTGAGAGCAGCTACACATCCCCTCCAGCCATCCCTGCGATGGGGTGCCAGCTTGGATGGAGGGGAGAGATGGTGCCTAATGGGGGACCTGTCCCAGCTCCGTCTGGGGCATCTCCCTGTGAGCATGAGCAGAGCCCAAAGGTTGGGGGAAATACAGCTGTTCTTGTACACAGAGCAAGGGGGTGACTGTGCAGAGGGAGAAAGGCTGTTCAAGCTCACGTACAGCCTCAACCCCAGAATAAATGAGAAGTTTCCAGTGGATCGCTCTGGGCTGCAAACCTGAAGGTTTCTAACCACCAAAGGAAGCTGATTCTGGAAAATCACCCTACCAGCATGAGCAGAGGCAATCAGCCAGCCTGTCTGCAGGCAAGTTGGTTAGCAGTTTCCAAAGGGGTTCCCAGGAAGCGGGTGCCACTGGTTGGTGACCTTGGGCCACTTCGCCTCCAGCCTGTGGAGAGCAGAGCCGTGTCTGCCCCTGCAGTGTGCCAGTGTGGCTGGGGCGCTGTGTATGCTGCCTGTTTGTTTTGGGTTTGTTTTAATTTATTTTTTTTTTCATTGCAATATAAACCCAGTGTGTCTTTAAGGCCATGCATGTGTAGGGGGATTTGCTGATGGCTCATCTTTCTAGCAGGCTTTTTCAGCTGAATGTCAGTTTATTGCTTTTGCAAATTGTCTTGTGCCTACACAGAACCGGCTGCCTCAGCAGAGGGCTTTGCCAACAGCCTGCTCTATAAAAGGGTTATTAGGATAACAAGAAAGAAAACAGAAACCTTTGCAGAATCATAACAGTATAGCGTAGCCTTCCCCCTCCCCTCTCCCAATTTATTACCCTCAAGTGCTTCTGAGCTGGACTTAAACCATTGTGCAGCTGAATATAAACAGCAAGGTTAAAGAACCCCGGATAGGAGAGAACTCTTTGGCAATTATCTGGTCAACGGCAGGGCACCGATCTGTAGCTTGGTGTAAACATCATCAGGAAAATATGCACAGTTTGCAAATTAAAAAGCAATTGCATTGTCTCAACCCAAGCCAGGAGCCTTTCTGGTATGATTAGGGTCTCACTGGTGGAGCCAGCCAGAGCATCCTTTGGGTCTCTAACATCAGTCCTTCATCACAGGAGCCTGTTTGCTGGATATTTCTCTTCTGTCTGCAGTATTTCTGTACCTGTCTGGGGGGCATGTTTTATCAGATGGTTTTGTTTTCAAAAAAAGCACAGATTTCACCAGTAAAAGGAAGGCAGGCAGAATAAGTCACGGAAAAGCCAAGGTAGTCTTTTGTGATGCTTTTGGAATTATATTGTGTTTTTCTAAGCTTTCTGGAAAGGGAAACAATAAGTGAAATGTTCTGGTTGACACACTGCAGATATGGCTTGTTTGTTGTTTTTCTAACTTTTAGGGTCAACTTCTATAATAAAAAACCTTATTGGTGCTGCTCTTCTTCTCTTAGCTTGTTCTGCCTGTTGTGCCTTACAGCTCTCCCCGCAAGATGGGAGTTGTTCTCTCTTGTTTGGAGCCAACTGGGACAGACAGAGATTAAATGACTTGAGGAAGGTTGCAGAAGACCTACACAGGGCTCTTGTCTTTGAGTCCCGTGGTTGCAAAAGGCTGGACTCAGCTGCCTCTATTGCCTGATTTCCTTGGACTTGGGAGACTTTATGGGTGGTTCTGGACTATAAAACAAACTGCTAATCTAAGACTTCTCCAGTGGCCTGGTCTATGCATGTTGCGACAGCCCCTTGGGTGTCCAGCTGAATTTCCATGCGGGACTGATGCCAACACCTTCCCAGTGAGCTCAGCCACAGAAGGAGCTCCAGGGAGGTGTCTTCTTGGGAGACCAGAGCTTCCACAGGAGGCACCAGCCTTGGGCTCATTTTTTGGTGCAGTTTCTCTGCACTGATGAGCATTCCTCCTTTTTATGATTATTGTTTTAATGTGGTGTAAAGGACCTGTTGCCTTTGGGTCAGGTGCAGGCAGAGGCTGTTTCTTCAGCCATCAGATCCCTAAAGTTAGGCTGAGGTGAACAGCTCAGGAACTACATTGCTTGGGCTGCCTGTGCTGGAAACAAGCAGCCCCCTGCCCACCTTCCCATCCCCATGAAGGACCTGTTTCACCCCTGCCCCAGCCCCTGTCACCTACACCATGCTCCCTAGGCTGGCCCAGGAGGTGCGTGATCATTGGTGGTTACACCAGGCGAGGATAAGCAGCTTGGCTCTGCTTAAGCTGGGAATCAATAGGGGATTAATTTGTATTAAACACAGGCTGCAAAGGGAGGGTTTGCCCTTCTCCCGAAGGTGGGGTGGCCACAGATGGGACAAAGGGGCCACTGGCAAATGCTTCAAACACATCACCCTCCAGCACTGAGCCACTAGTGACCACCAGAAGCCATTTGAGAGGGATGCTGGTGTCTGTAGAGAGCACTGGGGAGCTGGGAGCAGTGCCAGCACCAGGCTCCTGCTGCTCTCAGGAGCACAGGGAGGTGCCTGGGCTCCCCTTCACAAGCCTTCATGCAGACTGACCCCCACAGGTGCTCTGCCCCCAGCACTACTTTGTGTTTGTGGGTCTTTTTTTTTTTCTTTAAGGGCTTTTAAGGTGATTCCCATCATCTGCTTTGTCTTTTGAAGCTATGAGCCAAGTGCATTCCCACTGACACGAGCATGCTTGTATGGATGCCATTGGGATGGCTCTTGTGCCAAGGACGACATCTCCACTTAGTTTGGTGGAGATGTGCCCAGGGACTGGAGTCACCACACTGGCACCTGGTGGGATGCATCCTGCTCCTCTGGAGACAAGTTTGGAAAGGGATTTTCTTGTTTTCCCTCTCCTGAAATTGCATCTTACAGCCTGTAAAAGTGAAAAGAGGAGATGAGAGAGGCCATCACTGGTTGGGCCTGCAGCAAAGGCGCCCAGCAGCTGATGGACATGGGAAGTTGTGTGGTCACCCCGGCAGCCTTCCTGGGGGCAGCCAGCCACACGTGCAGAGCTGATTGGGGTTTGCTGTGCCAGCCAGAATCATTTGCAGCACAGCAGAAGTCACACAGGTGACCTTGGTGGGAACATGGCCTGCCTGGCTGTCCAGATTGGCATCGCTGCTCCTGACAATGAGCCTTGATCCCTGGGGAACAACCTCAAAGAAGGCTCTGACACCTGTGACCTGGGGTGTGACAGATGTGCCCTGAATCTGTCCCAGCTCAGTGGGGAGCTGGGAAGCAGGGGCAGGGTATTCCCAGCCTCTAGGATGGGGACTGGGGCCATAGCATTGCCTCCAGACCATCTGATGGTGTAGGTAAGCCAGTAAGGGATTCAGGAAAGACTGGTTTCTATGGCTATTATGTCCAAACCATAGTGCATTTAGAAGGAAATGAGACTGTGATGGTTTTTTTCTTTCCTATGTGTTTTATGCTGATTCTTCGTGTGCAGAGCAGGGCCTGGAACCAGCCTGGTGCTGCTTCTGCTCATATTTCACTTTGGTTTACCTTCTGGGGAGAAGACAGGGAATAAAAATGTTATTCACTTTTCTCTGAAAAGCTCTTGACATTTTTCCCATAGCTCTAATACCAGAGCTAACCTTTCACTCGGGGTTTGTTGGAGGAAATCAGTTATATTGGATGTCTTGGTATTATAGTTCTCCTCTCCCCCTGCTCACTCCCTTTGTGCATGTTATTTCTTCCTACTGTTATTTCCGTACCTTCTCTCTCCAGCCAGCCATTCCTGATGGTTTTTGATCCATTTAGGCTCAGGCAATGTACTCCATCCCTCACACTGCCTTGAGAGTGTCCCAGCCCACCTGATCACATTTTTGAACCAGAGGGTGAGTGGGCAGTTTATTCCCATATTCCCATGCACAATGCTAAATGTCAAATGGATCACCTTCCATTAAGCGTGACACACAGTTGAAAAATGCAGAACAGAGAGAGAAACCCAACGAGAGTGATGGTGGGGTTTGGGTTTGGTTTGTCTAAGGCATGAGCTCATTCTGCTTGCCTGGGTTTGACGCTCCATCAAGCACCAGCTTGAACCACAGACCTACCGCAGAGAAACTGCACACGTTTGAGCTCTCACCCTCCCGTGGCTTTGCACATACATTGTCTCCTGGGGAAATGCTCCATTTTAGGAAGCAACTAGAAATGTTGATAACAAATTATATAAAAATCAATAGACTCCCTGCTGAAGGGTCTGCCTCCTGCAGCGCTGAGCTCCAGGAGGAGGCATCTCGGTGCTCTGCTCCTGCAGCTCCCACCTCGGTGCAGTCCTGGTTGACAACAGGTTACCCTGAGAGAAATGATAACACCCTCTTGTTCCAGTTTATAAGGTAGCAATCAGATCAGGACAGGTTTATGATCCACCTAGCTTATTACTATCTCCATTAGTAGCTGCTAGCAGATGTTGAGAGAGAAGGATTATTACTCTCGCAATGCATACTTAGCTGGCAGATTATTGAAATTTCTTTCTAATCCTAAGCAGTTACTTGGGAGGTATAAATCCTTGAGTGATAGCACTTATATTCCTCTGTACTTTGATCTCAGCTAGCATAACCGATGATACTCTGATTAATCTGATTTCTGTTCCTTAAAAAAAGAAGTATCGTGTCCCTGGTATCTCAAGGCATTGGGTTTCATAGGTAACTGTGTTTCTCATCGTCAGAGCTGGACTTTGAAATAGCCAAGCTCAGAGGTACCTTCTCTCTTACGTGGCGATTTATACCTGTGTGTCCTTTGAAATTCATTTCTTCCTTTAAGTGAATCAAATCCCCCGAATGCTTTCAGTTTGCTGCTGCACAAGTCCCCACTGTGCTCCCAGCAGCCCCTTTGCTATTCCCTGTCCCACACCTGCCTCGTTGCCCTGCTTGAGGAGGGCACAACCATGCACAGATGAAGGACCCACTGATTTATAGGCCTGCTGCTAATGACACTTTCATTTACTCCTCCTGTGTGAGCACAAATGAACACCTTTGGACCATGGCTTGCACTGAGATGTTTGTGCCTCCATCTCTCCCTCAAATGACTGGGGTTAATTTGAGGCTGCCATCAGCATGTTTGATGGGTCCTAACTGTTGTTTCCCAAAAGTGGTACCTTAGATGTGCTCGCCCTGAATTTCCTCTGTTGTGCTGTTGAATTCCCTGAATGAGCTGGGTCCTTCCAAAGCCACTTGCCTGCATATCTAGTCCCACCTGATGCTTTTCCCCCTCTGTAAAGGATTGCCTTCTTCTCCCTGTATATGTATTCCCATTTAGGATGCTCCACTGTTCTGTCCTACAGCCAGTATTTTGGTGCCTGTACATTGGAAAACATCCTTCACCTTCTGCCCTTTTCCATCCTCTTTTATTTCTCCCTCTCAGGACTGACCAGGCTCAGCTGAGATCTGTTACACAGAGGGCTGGGCTTGAGATTGGTTTGTTATTCAGGAGGCCAAGAGGCCCCAACAGCTGAGCAGGGCTTTATAAACCCCTGAGTGTCTCCATCCAAGGAGCTGAACAAATACACTTCTAAAGGTCCTTGGAAGAAAAGCTTTGCCATGGGTTTTCTCAAGTCAAATCTCAGCTCCCCCCTCCACTACACTCAGGTTTGGTTTTTTACCTCTCCTCCCACATGAACAACAGAAAACTAGGACAGTATGGGAAAGGCTGAAATGGATGGCAGTGGTTCTACTAGACTGCAGGCTTGGCATGTCTCAGACCTGCCAAGGTGTTTGAAGGGAAGACAAATACTGATCTCATAGAGCCTCATGCAAAGACGGTGGTGTAACCCTGGCTCCCTCCTCGGCACCGGCTGGGCCCCGGCTGGTGCTGGCTCAGGGTCCAGTGCCTGGCACTGTGCTTCCAGAGGGATGCAAAAGGATAGGCAGAAGGGCCAAAAAGAGGATTAGAAAGCAAGGCCCCATTTGCAGATATTACAAGCAGACTTTGTGGGGTTTTTTTCTGGAGAAGATGGAGGCAGAACATGATAATAGCCTTCAAATATGTAGAAGGGTGCTGTTGCTGGGGAAGAGGCAGTGATGAACCCCTCCTCCTTCCCCACACCTGCATAATTGTTAAACCCTTCGGTATCTTTCCCTGTGTTCATCTCCTTTGCTGGAGTTTCCCCTGTGCAGTGTGAGCCAGGGGAGCAGCTTTGCCTCTGCCCCACACCATTCTCCATCACTCTGGAGCCTCTGGATCCAGGAGCTTTGTGATGACCAAAGACCAGATCAAATTGTATTTACCCTGTATCTTATAATTTTTAAGGTCATCTTCTAGCCAGATGAGAGGAATGTGAAGGCTGTATGGTTTGTATTGCAAGGGTTGGCTGATGATTGTCATGGTCACTCCAGTGGCACCCCAGCAGCGGTGTAGTCTCGTGGATCTTGGCTTGCTCTGGGTTTTGGTGTCGGTGCCATGCTGGTCACACAAGATGCTGCCCTCTAAGCCAAGGACGTCTCCCAGGCTCCTCTCGAGGGCCCACTGGAGTCACAGCAGCAGCTGCTCAGCCATGTGCTTCAACCATAAGAGATCCTTCTGGGCAGTGTTGAGTGAGTACCTCCACGCTTCTTACCCTGCTGTAAAATCTTGGAAAGCTGGTGATATCTTGAGCTAGAGATTTCTTCTGGCTTCAGCATTTTAGATGTTTGTGTCATCATCATCATGGCTAGGCTTCGTGAACGAAGATTTGCAAGGGCTCTACCCACGCTTGCTACAAGCACACTGATGGTTAAAAAGGCCAATGTGAGAGAGGCAAGTCCAATTGCAAAAGGCACAGTGGAAAGTCTCCGTCAGCACTACTGGCAAGGCACGGTTCTTCCTGCGTTGCCTTTTTTCTCCAGACTGATTCTGTGTGTGTTCTCAAAGCAAGCAGCAGTGTTATGAATGATGTGTCTCCGTTTCTCCCAATGGGAGGCCAGGGTGGACCATTGATGGTGGTCAATATGGCCAAGGCTGAGGGATCGTTTCAGGGAGTCCTTGTATCTCCTCTTTAGGGCTCCTCTCTTGCAGCAGCCGGTGGTGAGTTCCCCATGGAGCACAATCTTAGGGAGGCAGTGATCCCCCATCCTGGAGACGTGCCCTGC